>CP137673.1:8079541-8225616 GCA_037976565.1 Mesocentrotus franciscanus
GAACGCAGAAGTTTTGAAGCCGCCGAGCCGCTCGACAAGGAGTAATGCACGCAATGCGCCTAAAAGACGACGAACCGAAACCAGATGTCATCATTAATTGTTACGTTCGTTTTTTATCGTATGCGAAGAATAATCATTTCCAAACGTCGCGAGCTTAAAGGCACGAAGATGGGTATCGAAGAAGATCTAACCCAGTCAAATGCTCATTTACTGTCAAAAGCGAAAAATGTGGAAAGATTCTAGCGGCGTGGTCATTAGACGGAAGAATTCTTGGCCCCAAATTCCCCACTTCTGAAGGCAAAACAATCAAACACTTAATCACCAACGAAAGTGACTTGAGATGACTCTCTCTAATTCAGTGCTTCTATTCAGCGTGGTGCATTGCTAGAACTTTAACGTCCTTGTACTTTTATATTGATCTGTTTTTAGTTGTTCTATCTTTTTATGATTCATAAATTACAAACTAAATGGTTAGGGATTGTTTATGTGGGATATGCCAAAAGTCTGTTAAGGTACATCAAAAAGGTCTATTAAATATGCACACAGTGTCTGACGCATCATACAATGATCCCTTTGAACTTCATAGCGTGGATCTGCACATGTTGTGTTTTGAAACAGTTACCCTTTTATCATAATCATCCACCAGAATTTGCGACAAGTAAACTACAGCAGAAACTGGATGAGCATTTTAATAAAACGAGTAATCAATCCAGTAGAATATACGTGTGTGTGTGATTGGGTTTTACAGACGTGTATCAATCAGATATGATTATTTACGTCTGGGGACCGACCTTTAACGTCACCATCCGAAAGACGTGACTCAGTTTCGAACCTGCGTCCTCTGCTGAATCAGTTTGTAACTTCCACTGTTAGCTGGATTACAGACGCACGCCACAACGCCTAAACTCTAAACTATGTGATAATTAAAGGTGTCAAATTTGTTCATTTGAACATCGTTAGCTTATTGAAACATTTTGATAAAATTGGGTCTATTTTATGCAATAATGATATTCAAATTGTAGCTCTCAATGAAACCAGACTTGATGATTCAGTTGGAGATAGTGAAATAAGTATACCTCATTTCAATGTTATCAGGAATGATAGAGATAGAAGAGGTGGAGGAGTTTTCATATACATACATGAAAATGTTACATTTGAAAAGTTAATAGTGCCTATTGTAAGTAGTAAGCTAAGTCTCGATGGGACGTTTCCTTCCGGTCCTTCCGGTCACATGACCGGATTAAGGGATTAGTAATTAACGACCAGAAGTTACAGGTAGTAATTAAAGAATATGGGGATAGGATTAGATAATGAGGAGGAAATATGACTTTGCAAAATGTGGGTATAGTGTTGATTGGTCAAATATGGGGTGATATTGGTATCAAAATGGGTGTGGCCTAAATGAAAGTCAAATGTATAAAAGATGGCATGCAAATGTTGTTACCATAACCACTTGAGGAGTCAACTTGTTAGTATAGAACAGTACCGAGGTAAAATACCAAAATGGAGTCTAGACCAAGCAGTCCATTTTTATTTCCGGCATCACAAGGCGTGAGCAAGCACCCCAAATGTTACGACATAATTATGAGAGGGAACAGCGGGGCTCCACCGTCAACTGACAGGGTTTAACGTAATGTCAACGCAATCATCCAGTAACGGGGAGAATTATATTAGCAATCCAAGTAAGATATATATATATATTCTTATCTTTATTGTGTCTGTTGTTATTATTTGATATCATAATTATAAGTAATATATTGTGTTATATAATGCAATGCCTTTTAAAATATTTTTTTATTATATGTAATAAAATTTTGTATCATTGTTTTTGTTAGGCCAAGGAGGGGTCGCACATCAAAACGGAATGGGAAGAGGCTGGTTGTCACTACAGTACTGAAGAGAGTTTTGAAACGTGTGAATTTGAGTTGGGGTCGAAACCTTACCATTTGTGGGTGGTAAGCGTTTTGCCGTGAAAAAAAATTAGGGGTGTTCCATACATAAACATCAGAGACTACGACAAGAAAAATGGGAGTCACAAAATGCTACCGGGTTTGAAGGGTATTAATTTAACGTTCGACAATTGGTGAAAGTTGAAGGCTGCCGCTTTTCAAATAAATGACAATGTCATGCAGGGCCTTTGTGAAAGAAGAAGAGAACACCGAAAAGTTGTAATAGACATGATGTTATTCTTTTAATTGTTATGGGGTTGGGGTGGGTTAAAGTATTAATGCACTGCCTATTTATGAAGATAAAACACACTCTCTCTTAAAACTGTATACACCTATATGGCTATGCTCTTCTCCCTCTTCAGGAAGCCGTCTTTGAACTGGAACGCGAGTTGGATGCGAGACTGGGAGAACTTCCCGTCCAGTTGACCCCACACATCGTCCAGCAACCACCAATACATGACTGTATGGCGCCATCTGTACGCGGTACTGCAAGGCCTAAGCTGGATAGAGGAATGGGAGATATTAAGCGTGTCCTCTCATATGAAGAAGGAGAGATATTCGTCATTGATGATGATGATGCCGAGGAGGAGAGCAACGACATTGTGGATGAGGAGACAGGGGAGAAGGAGCGCAGCGAAGAAGAAGAAGAAAACTCCATACCGGTATGTCCTGTACTAATTAAAATGGTCAAAAAAGCTTTAGCGAGCATCATAAACAGACTTGTCATTGAAACGTGCGAGGAATGCCAAAATGACAGGCCGGCTCAAAAGGATCATGGGGATTGCCTATGGATGTCATGGGAGGAACGGGTTGATAAATATTTCGATAGAGCAGTATTAGGACTAAAACAACAATAATTCATGGATTTGTTCGATGTCGTATATAACAGTGCATTGATGTTTGAATGCGAACAGGAATACTGTGCGGCTGAAGCGGTGGAATTTTTTCAGTTCATGTTAAAAAAGCCACATGTATATACTGAAACATGTCAAGTCTAAATTGTTGACAATGTAAATGTGCTTTAGGAAGCGTTTCCCCTTTTTAAATAATAATTTGCCTTTTAAAATGAAAACAGATAACTGTTTTTATAATAATGATTATGTTTTTGCTACGTTGGTTTTTCACTTTTTTTTAATCAACTGTCTTTTTAAATGAAAACAGATAACTGCTTGTATAATAATGATTATGTCTTTTTGCTACATTGGCTTTTTCCACCTTTTTTTTTAATCAACTGTCTTTTTATATGAAAACATATTTGCGTGTAGTTATTTCTAAGTTAACAAATGTTTATACTTTATTGATTGTTGTTGTTCATTTGTTCATTTAATGTCAAGTCAATTGTTGACAATGTAAATGTGGTTTAGGTAGACCTAGTTTTTTTTTTTTTTTTTTAAATCAACTGTCTTTTCAATGGAAACAGATAACTGTGCTTTTATAATAATGATTATGTTTTTGCTACATTGTTTTTTAATGAACTGTATTTTAATGAAAACAGATTTGCGTGTAGTTATTTCTAAGTTAACAAATGTTTATACTTTATAAATTTGTTTATTGTTTAATTGTTAACTGTGATAACATGTTTGTTAAAGGGAAGAAAATAATTTGAAGAAGAAGAAAAAAACATTGTTTATAAATACTTTGTTACTTCTAATAATTGAAGATCTTGAAATTTGTATTCGTGATGTACGGAAATGGATGAATGATTGCTATCTCAAACTAAATGACGATAAAACAGAATTTCTCTTGTTAGGCTCCAGACAACAACTTTCCAAAATTGTTTTTTCTCATATACGTGTTGGTTCTGTGCACATTGCTCCTTCAGATAAGGCAAGAAATCTTGGTGTCATTTTCGATACAAGCATGTCTCTTGATGCACAAATTTCAAACTGTGTGAAAGCTGCCTATTATCATCTTCGTAATCTTCGCGCTATAAGGAAATTTTAACCCCAAACCACTCAACAATTGATTCCTGCTTTTGTAACATCTCATCTCGATAAATGTAACTCTCTCCTTTATGGACTTCCTAAATACCAAATTCACATACTACAAAAGGTTCAAAACGCAGCTGCCCGCCTTGTCACTAAATCTAAACGTTCGACCCATACTACTCAAATAATCAAGAACCTTCACTGGCTTCCAATAGAACAGCGTATCAAATATAAAATTCTACTACTCACCTACTGTTCACTAAATGGATTTGTCCCTGAATATATTTCCTCTCTTCTCAGTATCTCTTCAAGTTCTCGTGCAGGTCTTCGTTCCTCCAATTCAACAAATTTAATACAATTAAGAACAAAGGAGTTGGGGTGACAGAGCTTTTATAGCTGCTGCACCCCTGTTATGGAACTCCCTACCCCATTCAATCAAAATGTCAGCCAATCAAAAGTTGTTCCAAAAAACTTGAAACCCTATCTAATGTCTAAATTCCTTAGTGAAGACGTTGTTTATTTCAAAATCTGATGTTTAATTATGTTTAATTATATTTAATTATGTTAAATTATTTTCGTTCTCTGTAACTTCTCATGTACTTTCTTATGTTCAATGTATTTACCTTGTTAGGCGCCTTGAGCATCTCTTGAGGTGGATATGTGCGCATTATAAATATTATTATTATTATTTATAATATTCATTTTTTTTATTTATTTTTTCAAAATAAATATTATGTGTCAAAAGAAATGTACATTTGAATGAAGTCAATAAAATCCTATGCTGTTATTGTTTGAAGAAAAACAAAATATAACATTGATTTTTTTTATTTTAACGTTTCGTTTTACTTAATATTTATTTATTTTTTAAATTTAAAAATGTGTGACTCCGAATGTTGTCTCATTTGTGAATTGATTCTTGGGTGCATGTGACTCTATGACGATTGTCTCGATGGATGAATATTTGAGGAAAATTTACTTTGATCCTGCGAATGAAGCTGGTTTTGGTGGTGTTGATAGATTATACCCATGGGCGTCAATCCGAATTAGACCGTGGGGGGACACAAGTTCAGTGAGGATTAGGGGGAGGGGTCGGAGGACATAGAATGCGTTGTTTGCAGGGTATGGTGTGGCATAAGGGTTAACACCCCCTCCCAATATAAATTTAGTATCGGAAACAGTGAAATATATAGACTGAATAAAACAAAATAATAAACGAAAGGGTTAATGTTTGCATTTTTTTCCTAAAAAGCGAAAATGTTCCATAATATATAACTTACTTTAACAGAATTTCCATATCTCAATAATTTAGAAACCCTTAGATCTATAGAGGAAAAATTGAGGGCATATTAAAGCAAGGACCGCAATGGCGCGCTCATCTTGGTTTCATAAAGCCCCCAACACTCCAGACTCGTTCAGTCGTTCTCATCACTACGTTCTGAAAAAAATGATGCCAAATGGGTTACAACTGTGGTGAACGCGAACGGAGTGGACGTCTCCCCTCTATATCTCTCTTTCTCTGTATTCTATCCATCTATCTCTCCGCCTCTCTAAATCTTTATCTCTCTCTCTCTCTATCTCTCACCCTCTCTTTATCTCCCCTCTATCTCTATCTCTCGCTTTATCTCTCCCTCTATCTCTCTCCCTCTTTCTCTATAAACTCTCTTTCTCCCTCTATCTCTCTCTCTATATATCTCTCTTTCTATCTCTTTATCTATCCCTCTCGTACATCGTTTATAACATTATTCTGCCAAAAGGGGGTTTGACGGCATGGATTATCTTAATTCAGAGAAACACAGAAAGTAATGTTCTCTTAATCTCTTTGAACACCTGTAAGGATTCAGAAAAGGCTAAAAAACAAACACTCATTCGTGACTTTGATAGTGTTTATGATAGGCAAGTGACGACACTTGGTATATTTCTATACTTCGCCCAAGCATTTGACATGATTGATCACTGATCATATTTTTTTGCAAAAAATAAAATAAATAAATAACAACAACATTACACCATATATGCTGTTCCATTCAAATTTTATGATTGAACTAGTCAAAAGTTATATTATTACATCCTATGATGAATCATCAAAAATGAACTAATATCACCCTCAAAACAAAATAATGCACTTTAATTATTTTTATATTTTAATAAAGCAGAATATGATACTCAGAAAGACACAAAAGTCCCACACAAGGTAGTCAATGTTACATATCTTACATGTGATTTCTAGAAATGAAACACACACAGTTCCCTACAAATTTGGCGTTGATATCATCCTTTCTTAGCATGTATAATTACAGTTCCTGTTTTGCCTGGAAAATGTGGTGAAAGCTTAATTTTATTCTTCCAAATATTCGTTCTCTGCTTTCTGAGTTTTGAACAAATGCAGCAGCTATGTCCCTGGCTTTGACATGTGCAAGTCGCTCCCTATGGACCTGGCACAACATAGCATGGTTCAATCTCTCCTGCTTCATGGTATTTCTGAGCCATGTTTTTACACGTCTTAGGGCACTGAAAGATCTTCCTGCTTGGCAAGAACTTGCTGGTGAAACAAGCAGGAGTCTCAGAAGTTGCTCAACATTTGGGAACATCCCCCTAACTTCCGGAATCATGCCCTGAAATGTCTTCCTGTATTCTTCCACAGAAGAATATTTGAACTGATGTCGGAGGAAGACCAATATTATTCACACCTAAGACCATCCCCCAATTCAAACTTGTCAATGAGATCATCATCAATTGATCCACATAGTAGAATCGATGCCAGTCTTTTTTGTTCTTCTATGTCTGTTGAGGTGAAGTAGATCCTGAAATTAGAAAGGGCACTGTTTATTAGCTTGAAGAACTCTACACGATGCTTTTCTTCTAGAGATTCTGAAACATATTGCTGCGATCCCTCAGTGTATCTAGCTGGAATTCATTCTTTGCGTGACATTAGGGGATCTAGCTTCCACTGCTCGATTTTCTTCATTGCTTCTTCATATAGAGCTTTAAAACTCTCTTCAGAACGGAACTCTTGTAGCCCATTCTTAACAAGCTTGCAGAAGCAAGCATTACTGAAATAGTGGCTGAGGGACTTTGAAGGATTCTATTGAATTTCTCCATACACATCATAACTGGTAATGCCACAACAAGGCCCAAAACACATTTTCCTGCCGAGAGACACTTCTTCAAGCAAGTGGCACGGGAAGAGAGATCAGTTCCAAAGTTCTTAGATGAAGGTTCAAGTGCTTCCAAGACATTTTCGTAGTTGTTCAGCAATGCTCGGACAGAATCACTGTATGTACGGGCACTGAATGCTGGACCGATCGTACGTACATGTATACTCGCGTTACACATCTACCGTAGATTTCATTGAGCAAATCCGGGGGAAAAGGGGGAATAGGGCCTAATGAAAAGATGAATGGTCCAAAATAACGTATAAACAGTGGGAACACTTTAGTTCAGCTGGCAACTTTTGGAAAGTAAAAAAAAAAGGGCAACACAGAGAGAAAGAGAGAAAGAAAGAAAAAAAAGAAAGAAAGATTTTAACCCCAAATCGTGGGGGGGTCCCCCCAGGATTGACGCCCCTGATTATACCGTTATGTGAAAAGTGACGGTGTGTATAACCTTAGACGTGAACAGATCAAAAAGTGGATGGAAGGGAATGATACGTATACTTTACATCGCCCTGCAAGACATAAATTTTTAGAAAAAGCGGAGTGATGGCGTATAACTGATTCGATTTTTTTTTGTTTCGTCTGTTGTAAAATCTCGCATATTTTCTTATTCAATATGAGAGATTCTGGAGCGTTGCTGTCTAATAATATTTGTGAGAAATGCTGCCATCCAATGGGATGTGACTTTGGGCGATTTGTTTTCAATACACTGTACGTCGTTCCTTCAGAGATTTTGGCACTAAATTGAATACGTAGCCAGGGGGTGGGGGTGCGATGGGAGCGGTAGCCCCCCCCCCAAAAAAAAAAAAAACCGGCTTAAAAACACCGGCTTAAAAAAAAAAAAAAAAAAAAAAAAAACGGCTAAAAAAAAAGAAAAAAAAAAAAAAAAAAAAAAAAACGCCGGCCAAAAAATAAATAAATAAAAAAAGAGAAAAAAGGAAGAGGACGTAGGAAGAAAAAGAAGCAGACAAAGAACATTTTTGAAATTCAGACAAGGATTTAGAGCCGAGAACGGTACAACGAATCGTCATCTTCTCTAATAATTTAATGAAAAGTCAAAGCGCGCTTCGCGCAGGAGGGGGAGGAGGGGAGAGAGAACTGAATTCAGACAAGGATTAAGAGTCGAGAACGGTACAATGAATCGTTTTCAGTTTATCTAATAATTTAATGAAACGTCATTACTTTCCGCGCTTCGCGAAGGAGGGGGAAACTAAATTCAGACAAGGATTAAGAGCCGAGAACGGTACAACGAATCGACTTCTTTCTCTAATAATTTAATGAAACGTCAAAGCTTCCGCGCTTCGCGCAGGAGAGGGGGAACTGAATTCAGACAAGGTTTAAGAGTCGAGATCGGTACAAGGAATCGTCTTCAGTTTCTCTATTAATTTAATGAAACGTCATTACTTTACGCGCTTCGCGCAGGAGGGGGGAAACTAAATTCAGACAAGGATTAAGAGCCGAGAACGGTACAACGAATCGACTTCTTTCTCTAATAATTTAATGAAACGTCAAAGCTTCCGCGCTTTGCGCGGGAGGGGGGAACCTCCCCCTTCCCTGCACCCACCCCCCTAGGGAGCGCGCTCTGTCAGTGATTCGCACGCTTCTCGTGCTCTACCGCCCCCCCCTAAAATAAAATCCTAGCTACTCGCTTGCTTCGTCGTACAACCTTTTCTTTATCGGATAATCGCTTCGAATCTAAATCCAACTTATAAACTATAATCTAAATCCAACTTAGTTAAAATTCTTTGTAATGGCAAACCTTTTGCCATAGATGTCTGTACCGAACGTGCAAATTTTTCAGGGACAAGCGCCATTTTCTGCGTGTGCTCCATGCTTTTTATTTCCCTAAAAGTAAAGAAATAATGGGTCGAAGGATGGTTCCCCAAAATCCTCCTGTTTGTATTAAAATACGTTTGCGTACCTTGTTGGCAGTGGCGGATCCAGGGGGGGCGGGCCCCCTCCCCTAGAAAAAAAACAGGTAAAAACACCCTTTTTTTGAAAAAAAAGAAGTTGGGCCCCCTCCCTGGCGCCCAAGGGGGGGGGGTGGCGATGGGAAAAAATAACCCTTTCCCGTAGGGGAATTTTTTTTTCGGGTACCAAAACAAAAAAAATTGTGCTCACTACCCCTGGCGCCCAAGGGGTGGCGGTGGAATAAAAAATACCCTTCCAGGAGGGAAAAAAAATTTTCGGGGGCCAAATTTTTTTTTTTCGGGTTTTTGTACATAATCAAATACTGCGCGTTTAAACTTATAGACCGCATTTCTTTATTCTTCCTAATCTTGCTCTTTCTCTTCTTCCCTCCCTTTCTCTTTTTCCAACTCTTACTCCTCTTCCTAATCCCGCTCTTTCTCTTCTTCCATCCCTTTTCTTCAAATTCTTTCTCTTTTTCCTCCCTTCCTCCTCTTTAATCTCTTTCTCTTCTTCCTTCCCTTCCTCTTTTTCCATTTCTCCTTCCCCCTTCTCTTTTGTTCCAACTCTTACCCCTCTTCCTAATCCCGCTCTTTCTCTTCTTCCCTCCCTTTCTCTTCTTCCAACGCTTACTCCTCTTCCTAATCCCGCTCTTTCTCTTCTTCCAACTCTTACTCCTCTTCCTAATCCCGCTCTTTCTCTTCTTCCAACTCTTACTCCTCTTCCTAATCCCGCTCTTTCTCTTCTTCCTTCCCTTTTCTTCAAATTCTTTCTCTTCTTCCTAATCCCATTCTTCTGTTTTTTCCTCCCTTCCTCCTCTTCAATCTCTTTCTCTTCTTCCCTCCCTTCCTCTTTTTTCCATTTCTCCTTCCCTCTTTTTTTCTGACTATTTCTCCCCCTCTCTCAAAAGCTAAAAGAGACTAGTAATGTAAACTTATCATTTCTTTAGACTTGACCACTGACAAGCTGGTCTTGTGAACCTTTTGACAATTTTTTTGAAAACCCTGCCCTACCCTTTCAAAACACTGTTATTCTTTTTAAAAATCCTGTTCCTCTGAAAACATATCAGTGAAAATGTCTGATTTGATGATTTCAACAAGCCTTTTTTAAAATTATGTTGTTATTTAATTTCAAGCTATTATTCAAGATATCATCCCCCAAAAAAAGATGCTTGTTGAAGTTAAAACTTGTGGTCATATAAACATCATGTACCTCACCCAATAGTATAAACAAACCACGCAAACATATATACATACAGCAAACTCTGTAATTTACAAGCGCCTCTTTGGCACTTGTTCAGAATCATATCCCTACTTTGACCCGTAACTCCGGCGTAGAGATACCCTACTAAAACATACCTAAAAATCAAGTAAATATTCATCTTTTCTTCAAATAACTGCCATGATTTACAAGTCCTTGTGTTTAATTAAATGTAAACAAAACAAACATACATACACATACAGCAAATTCTGTAATTTATAAAAATATAATTTATTAAAATTGCCAACCTACAACTTTGAAGGCTTTAAATACAAATAATCTTTCAGTTCCTGTATTACCAAATGATTTCTTTAGAATACATCAATGTTTATACATTCAAAACATTACATGATTGCACAGACTTTTGAAAAATCAACCTAAAGCGTTTTCAACAGTTTACCCCATCACCATTTAAAATGTGGGACCATTACGATGAAATATTATGTAAGCTGAACATGATTTCTATGGGATATACAGTAGGGCACTAATTTATTCATTTATTATTTATTTATTTATTCTGTTTTATTTAAACAGGGTAGCCCCATTAGTAATCAAAGTACTGTTTTCCAGGGGGCCCTGTAAACAAATGCAACATAACAATATGAAAATATACAATATGAACATCATCGAAAACATCAATACATAGTAAAAGGATACTAAAAGTGTCCTTCAATTGGTTTTTCAAAATTCTATGTGCAAATATACTGTCTAATATATTCATTGTTAGATCATAGTACCACGCCACATAATCAGTACCAATTGTACATGTAATGAAAAGCAATTTTACACAAAAATAAATACATGAATACACAGAATTGCATCTTTTAAGAAATGGAATGTGAAATAATAATGGTCATTTTTTGTGCATGTTTGCCAAATAAACATTGAAAAGAAGGAATAAATACACATCTAAAATGTTGTCTTTCATATTCATAACACTATATTTCACTCCTATTATTTTTGAAAGGATTTATGCACAGGCACAGATTTTGAAAAATTTATATGATTTAATTTACTTTGTATTCCATGGTGACTATAGTATGATTCCTTACTCAATAATTTTTGTTTTAAATTGAATTCACAAGAAAGAGCAAAATCACTGAGTAAGTTTAATTCAAAACAGGTTTACAATAGAAAAGAATAAAAAAAGTTATGGAAAATTAGTAAGACCAAAACACATGTAAATATGTTGCCTCCTTTTTTAAAAGGAAAGTAAAAAGTACTTTGATATCAGAAAAAATTATCAAACTACAAACAAAATGCAGGTTTCTGAAAAAATTGATTAGTCAGTCCACAATATTTTGTGCACTTCATGAACTACCCATCACTTTTTTTAAGTGGAGACAAATACATGATTCAACTGTTCCTAATTTTGTATGGATCACATAGTTCTTAAGTGTGTAATTAACAAGCAGAAGAAGAAAAAAACAAGGAAAGATCATTCTTATTTTCCTATTAAAAAGGAGGGAACATATTTACTCATACATTTAAAGTAAAAATTTATAAGATTTAAAAGTAATATATCTTAGTAACAGAACCACACCTTTAAAAAAATCGTGACACAGCAAACAAAACAGTTTTACCATCACAAGAATTACAGACAAAACCAAATTATTAGACATTGACTTGAGTAATCAAATTCCAATGATGAAACATATTGGTCAGGAATTTAAAAGAACCAATACGAAACATACATAAGTTATTACCAATCAATTATTCAAAAAGACAACTGTAAAACCAGACTTTTATGAGATCATTGAATCTTCGCAAATTTCACAAATGGCTCTGACTTAAGAACATTTCATGCCACAAAATTATAGAATGAAATCTGACACAACACTGAATATTTTGCAATTCGCAAAAGCTTCTTGCTATGAAAATCAATGGCACAACAAAGATATCCCACATCCGTTTGATACATACCACACCAGTGCACACACACACACACACACACGCACACACACATACCCACACACACCAGCAACACACACGTTCACACCCTCCAGAAACACCCTACCCACACAATGCAATATTTCCCCTGGAGGCAATTATCACATATTTCCTGTGGGGTTCATTAAAATGGGGATCATTAAATTAGGTCTAAAATGGACAAGCATTTATTTTAATCAAGAAAATCAGACATATGGAAGATATAAAAGCATCAAATTCCAAATATTTCATCATCGTATAAAATTAGGTTTATCTTCCCTGATAGCAGACTGATGTTGTATAGACATGAAGACCAGTAACCAACAAACAAACAACTATTCTTGAAGGAACCTTGCAAGCAATTGACTAGAAAACACTTTGTTGACAATATAGGCGAGTCAGCAGAGCTCAAGTAGTCGTGCATTGGATACCAGTAAAATCTTGCAAGGAGATACAAAGAATTATAAAGGCTCCTTGTCAGTCCCGAGAACTTTGAAGCTGTAAAAAATAAAGACCGACCAACAATTAAGGCATATTTCTGCTATATTAGGTGAAGTTCAAGGAGTGCATTGCATCTCTTAGTGGTAGATCTGCTGATATTGAGGATGCTAAGGAGCAGTTTACTACTAACAAGCGTGATAAGGAAGAATTTGACAAATAGGTTTTATCTTTGATCAGCGCAGCAATGAGACCAGTGGTAGAAGATGATTGCAGTATCAAAAAATCATTGTGCCTTGATAGAAGCCTAGCCCAGCTACCTACTGGTTGTGTAAATTTAGGGTCTGTACAGTACAGGTTGGTAAGCACTATATAGGCACCAATCCTGCAGCCGTTTATGAATATTCATTGACCGCCGGCCGCTGCATCCGTGCGTCAGTACCCGCTCAACCAGGTGCGGGCTTTTTCATTTAATTCACTGTGCCGATCGCGAAGAGCGGGCTGGCGGGCCGGCCGACTCGATCTGAAGATCCGCCGGCGGGTGACAGAAACCAAAATGGCTGGTGTTCACATCGAGCCTTGGGCGGAAATATGGAGCCAAGTAAAACCTTTAAATGGTTGGGTGTCCACATTTGGGGAAGCCCAGGAGGTCAGAAAGCGGTACGAGTCTGTGTCGTCTCTCAAGTTTGTTGGTCACAAGAAGACCACAAACTTTGGATGTAACTCACTTCAAAATGCTGCAGGAGGTAACTAAGTCAACATTCACTGCAGAAGATCTAGATCTAGTTAACATAAACAGTTATCTAACACTAATTTAACAGTTAGGTCTAACTCTAACTCACTGTTAAATGATAGCTCTAACAGTTAGATTTAAAAGGCCATAAAAATGTAAACTCCACCAACCTGAGTTTATTTCCCTTCTGAAGTTCTGTTCTGGTATGGTGTTCAACTCTGTGCCTTAAACCTTTATCATTTTATGCTTTCCTGAAAAAACATGATTGCATGTAATTGTAAACATTGTTTGATAGTTATTCACTACAGACGATTTATTGCCTTATCGAGATATGATATCGAGATAGGTGGCAATAATCGAATACCAGAGCTGCCAAGTAGTACGGATTTACCGTATTTCGTACTGAAATCAACTTAAAATATGGACGTACGTTTTTTCATGTTAAAATACGGAAGAAGAAAAAAAATCAGTTGTGTATAAGTCTATAGGCGGTGCGCGTGCCGTGTCAATTGTGTATTAGTCTATGGGCATGGCTGATGCACACTCCGTGCGCTGAAAGACGTGTGTCGACTTCAGATATCCGTTTGTCTGCGTGTGGGACTGAAGTGGAATCAGTGCTGCAACTTGCCAATATGCGGACACGTGTGTACGTGTACGTGTGTGTGTGTACTAATTGTGCATGCGATATGACTATACGAGTCGAGTTAGAACTGAAATGAAGGACATTTGCAGAAAAGACTGAAGGAATTGTCCAGTCAATGACGGTAATGAATGTTCATTTGATAAGCTACATGTACAGTATGTGTAGATCTACTTCTAAGGGTTTTTTTTTTTTTGAAAGGGCAAATTAAATGCATTAAGTTCAATGTGTTAAGTCCATTGTGCAGTGCTTAGTTGTTTACGTTTGGGACGGACAATGCCAATATCGAACATTGCCGATATGCATGCATATTTTTTTCACGCGGAAAAAATACAGATTTTTTGGTCAAAATAATGATTTTGAGGGATAAGAATACTGAAAATGCAAAATACAACTTGGCAGCTCTGGAATACCCAAATAAACAATGTTGTGCAGGGCTAGTGTAAACAAATATTCATGGAATCATCTTTTATAACTTCAAATTATCTTTATTCATATTATTAGACTCTTTAGAACTACAATTCCAGAAAAATTATATATACTTTCAAAAATATGAGTTAAATTAGCAATCAAAATAAGAATAAAGTCAGACAACTATAGATCTAATTGCTTAAAAAGTATGTACATATCTAGGTAGTTCCATTTTATTTGAAAATCAACTAAAGCATTCAGAAATTTGAAGAAAAAAAATTGAGGTTCCATAATGTATATAACTTACATTTGCATTTTGAATAAATGTACCACAATGTATTGCAATTGACTCTGTCAAAAAAATTATGATTACTTCTTGACCTAAAGTCCTTTGTGTATAGTTATTGGTTTTGCCGTTGGATTTACTCCTGAGTGTCTTAGGCGCATTTCTCAATATATCCTTATTTCCACTTTTACATCATCTGTAGACAGATTAATTCGGTTTGCTGACCAAGAAGGCATTGTCGGTTGTGATGGGATCCCCTTCATTGTCCTTGGAAAGTATACTCTGGGATGTATATTTGGCAGAGACAAGAACAAGGCAGCCAAGGAGAGAGTGGCAGAGGAAAGGGACAGAGAGCTGAAGGTACAACATTATTACCTTTATGATGCCAATTTCTGCCAAATAATGGATTTGCTCTAGGGCCAAATCATATAAGTTTTAAAGTCATTAACTATTGTTTGGAAATTGTTTCTACATCAGTCTTGGGGTGTAAGATAAGTATGCATATTTCCAACATCCCTGGCAACACCCAATATACTGGACCAGAGTAAGTGCTGGCATTAAAAAAACAACTTAGCTGTTGTCATCTAGACAGGCTAAATACACTAATACAAACCTCTTTTCCATGTATAGATGAAGCATGATTGATTAATATACAAGTATAATAACTTCACATGTGTTATAATGTATTTTAAAAATAATCTGCTCCACAGGGGGATCATCCAAAGCCAAAGAAAAAAAGAAACCGACTTCAACAGTCAAAGAAGAAGGGCTGTCCGGCCCAAATCATAATGAAGGAGGTCATCCTTTTTCCGCGATTCAAGGTGATGTATTTGGTTTAGTGATCCCAAGGTTCAAAGTAATGAATTTTGGATTTTTTGTTGCTTCATGAAGACTTCTCATTGAGATGCTGCTGTCTTTTCCAATGTCCCTCCCAAGTACCACTCTTCGTTTGTGAGCAGACAATCTAAAAGCTGAATAATGAGACTTTAGATATTAAACCATTGCTAATAAAGATTATAGACCATGATAACTGTTTGTTTACTAAGGTAAATCATGTATTGGTATTTACAATTTGTTCAAAACCAGTGTGCACTTTAATGATGTTGTATTACCAAATAGATATCAAGAGAATAATCCTCTACAGTATCCCAAGTATGGGTAATGGTGGCATGACTTAGTATCCCACCAGCTAGCTAGTCAAGCATGTTCTAGCATTGTCTTTCGAAACGCTCTAGGTTCCTTGTGGAGGTACCCCTTCATTCATGAAATTATTCCATGTTTTATGTACTCGTTGGTTAGGATGAAATAGTTTAATCCTTAGTTATAAATAAATTCTTTTATTTGGTTTAAAGCCATCAACAGATCTCCAACATGAACAAGACTGTCCGTGACCGGAAGAGTAAAGAGATCCGGAAGGCAGTGTCAAGTGGAGAGCAGAAAAATAGGGCACCCCCTATTACACCTTTTAGTGAGTAAAACACGGAAATACGCAAGGGTTTACAGAATAGTCATTTGAGGGGTGTAATTTTACATCCTATTTTAGTCAGACGAGCTCTGATTGGTCAATATATGACCGCGTTTTGCAAAATCAGACGTCACGAATGCTGCCTGCACGTCGGCATTTCAGCATGTATTCCATGTGTGCCGCAAATCTCAGCTTCGGCTTAGTAACGAAGGACTCCTGTTTTTCAAGTTTCAAAGTTTTCAATGAGAATTTTAACAGGATTTTCATCCAACTCTCAACTGGGCGTTCCTGTTCCTCTGTTCCTTCGTATCAGAGGTTAGTGCAAGGTGCCATAAGTAAGTTAATCATAATTAATTCGCAACTAGAAAATTTGATTGCAGTGCACGACCATTTCACGCACTGTAGTCCCACATATTCATTTTTCTGTAACGTTGAGACAGAATTTTATGTTTTGGGGGATTCTGCCTAAAAACTGAATATGGAAGTAGAGGCTACGTCTACTGTAATCTGTAGTTAAAATGATTCAAAGAACCATACTGAATTTAACAAAAAAATTCTTAGTACTAGATCGAGATCTAAACTTAGTTAGGGTCTAGATTCTATTAACATTGACAGTCTAACATAACCTATAGACCCTATTTAATTTCTGAAATTAACTTACGTCTTTGCCAAGATTTCAACAATCAACCCAGCTCACTCAGACTCGTAGTGGCTGGACCCATTAAAAGAAATTTCAAAATAGAGGCTTGCCAAAAAACAAGTGGCATTTTCATTTTTTTAAAATTGGACCTACCTCTTCACTCGGGTCTTTATTTTGCCTCAGCTAGAATGAGCCTTAAGTTTGGATGAGATTTATAAACTTTAGGGTTAAGGGATTAAGATTAGGGTTCAGGTTGAGGTGTTTGAGTTAGGTCCAGGTTAGGTCCATGTAGAAAATTTGCCTTACTTCTTATCACTTCTTGATAAAACGTTTTTAAAGTTCTCAATGGTGGCGTAGTTTAGATAAACTAGCAAATAATAGGTAGATACATTGATTTATTGTGGTGAATTTACATTCATGTTTAAAGGGGTATTCCAGGCTGAAAATAATAAATATTCAATGAATAGAGTAAAATTAAACAAGCAAAACACTGAAAATTTCATCAAAATCCGATAAAAAATAACAAAGTTATTGAATTTCAAAGTTTTGCATTATTTCGGTAAACGGTTCTATGGATATCCTCATGAATATGCAATGAGTGGGCTGATTGTGTATTTAGGTATATTTCCACTGCATTTGATCCGATACGTCCATCCAGACCAGCCTCACCGAGGCTAACTTTAAATTGGTTCTTACAGTCTGCACTTGTGTTGAGTTCACACTAACTGTTGTTTAGGTAAGCATTAAAGCTTTTGGACATATAACTCGAGATTATGGTCTGATTTCTTTAGAGCAGTGAAAAGTAGACAAAAGGGTGAGAATCAGTGACTGTTAGGTGATTACAAAGCATGGATGATTGACTGCGCGAGGGATGATTAATTGGTTGATGCTGTGCATAAGAAGCTTGGGTGACCGATTGCAGTCGATGGATGACTGATTGTCGATCGCCCTGTGATACCTGTGAGCAGTAAATGATAACTCCAGCCATCAAGCTACGGTCATATATTTTGACCAAACAGACGGAAAGCGCTTGGCCAGGCACGGGGCATCCTGACAAATTTTCTGTGTCAGCCAAGGTGGCGAACCGTGTCCGTCACTTAGGGTGTAGAGGAATCGATCATATAGGGTATAAAATTCAACCCCATGGGTGTAAATTTGAACCCATTTTTCCTGAAAATGGAACCAAAAGGTGTTAATTAAGCACCATTGGGTGCAAATTTCAATCCTTAAAGGGAGTAAAATCATAACCTTGGGGTGCAAATTTACACCTTCTTGTAGGGTGTAAATTTACTCCTTACATCGGGGAGTAAATTTACTCCCTAAGGGGTGTCACTTATGCGACAAGCATTTAGTCCTTACTCCCTATAGGGAATAAATTCAAACCTCTTTTTCTCTGTGTGTGGTGTCATTTTTAAAATCTAACATCAGGGTTAAATTATTTTAAAGAAACTAGTTTTCCTCATATTACCGGTAGATGCCTTTGCCCAAGTTTGATAATGAATATTTGATTCTATACTTATGTTTGCATAATTTACTATAATTAATATAGTATTCATTTATCTTGGATTGGTTTATAAATACTGCAAGTGGTTACAATTGTCATTTTCTTTCATTACCCTGCATTACAGGGGACCAGAA
Organism: Mesocentrotus franciscanus; assembly: GCA_037976565.1. Taxonomy (NCBI): domain Eukaryota; kingdom Metazoa; phylum Echinodermata; class Echinoidea; order Camarodonta; family Strongylocentrotidae; genus Mesocentrotus; species Mesocentrotus franciscanus. The sequence continues at coordinate 8,097,919 of CP137673.1, forward strand.
TTCAGGCCGGATTATCTCAAGCTTGGCAGACTGAGGTCCATTTTCCCTGGCATCCCACTGGTTGCTCTGACAGCAACAGCAACCAAAGCTACGCAAATGCAGATTAAGTCATCTTTGCTGATGAGAAAACCTGCATCGTTCATCGTCCTCCCAAACAGAAGGAATATAAAAATCATAGTATGCAAGAGAAGCGATGAAGAAATGAACACACTTTATCCCAGAATTGCTTCAGAATTGACGAAAAATAGGCAGAAAGCTCCAATAGTGATAATTTATTTCTCATCTCTCACAAAACTCCACACAACATGTGACAATATTTTGTCATTACTAAATGAGCAGTGCTCGTCAGCAGATTATGTAATGTGCAAGAACTGCATAGGAAAGTATCGATCTGAGGCACCAGAATCGGCTAAGATGAGGATCACTTCATCTCTCCACGAGGGAAATAATGGACCAATAAGACTGATCCTAGCTTCTGTATCCCTTGGAATGGGAATAGATAACCCAGCAGTCCGTCAGGTGATACACATTGGATGCCCTTCTGATTTAGAGTCGTATACCGGGTACTCAAGAAATTGGAAGGGCATCTAGGGACCAAGGAGAAGGACATGCTATCATGTATGTGAATGGTCATGATACATCTAGGAGGCATGTAACAAAAGAAATGAAGGCATTTTGTTTGAACAGAACTGAGTGTCGTCGAAAGCTTTTGTCAAAGCACTTCTCTAGCTCTTCGGACCCTATTACCGCAGTGCACCCTCTCCACATGTGTTGTGATATTTGTTCTCAGACCTGTCCGTGTGAATCTGATAATTGCCAGAGCAGCACCCCTTCATCATCTCTAAAATTAGCAGAAACTTTCATCACAGTGGGAGCAGTATCCCTTCATGATGCTGGCTCTGAGATAGCAGAAGGAAGTGAAGTCCTGACATCACAAACTAGAGCCTCTGTACATAAAGACATAATGGCAAATGAATTGATGATCCTGGACTCAATGAAGAGATCGCTTTTCGTTGGAAAAAATGATCTGGTTCAGCAAATTTCAAAGAGGTGGTACAGCATTGCCATGTCATCAATGACATAGAAACTGTGAATTATTATTGCCCTGGGTTGACAGTAAAGCAGGCTCATTATATTCTACAAGTGCTATCCAGATATCTGGAGTTTGTAAATGTGCCTGACATGGAGTCACATGTACAGCTTCCTGACACAGCCAACAGCTCTTGTGAATCCCAAGGCGAAGAAATTCATAGCAGCCTATCTTCTTCCTTGGGAGTGGCAGATATGAGCCTTAGTGACATGGATGATCTGTAAGTGGTAAGTTATCTATTACGTCATTTAAAATCAATCATGTCAGTAATTCATACGCTTGATATCAACCTGAAGTAAAAGAATAATTGATAATTGTTTATGTACATACTCTTTTCTTAACAAAAATAGGAAACTGGCTTAAGAACTGAAGAATTGCAAATTGAATGTACTCTACTCTACATGTTTATGTAGAGCTATACCTTTATGACAAGATGTTGCCGTTGTTCTAATTAACTTTAAGGGAGATTCCAAAGTAAGTCTCCAAACCTTGAAACATATTCATAAAAGATCTTGGTAGCTTTTCTTTAAAATAGAACTCAATTGGCATGTGAATCATCAAAGTTATTCAGAAAATAATATTTTATGTTTTTCTTTGTTTCTTTTCTTTTCTTTTTCATGGGGGATAAATTTTCCATATAATGGATACACATTTTTTAAAGGAAAGCCCATCCTTGTATTAAGATAAGAGTTAACCATTTTGGAGAAAGATTAGAGAATTTACAGGTGTATTTAGTGAAAGTTTAAAGTTATTACAAAGTGTTGGTAAAAATATTGAATTCCTCTGAAACTATTTGATCTTATAAAAAGATGTTATAGGAATATTTTTACCACTGTATTCGCATGGCTTATGTCCATGGTAGAGTGTGTGTCTGTGTTGTGTATACTGTCAGCAGGGTGAATCAGATGTGAACTCACATCCGTTCAGGATTAGACCTACGTCTATGCAGGGAGGTTCACCTCCCTGGTCTATGCACAAAGTGAGTAAAACCCTCTTCGGCAACCGTCTCAATCTAGTCTCAGCTTCGACTGATCAGCTCTTGGATATACATGTATAGCAAACAAGTTTCCAGTAGGCCTACGGGATACATGAACTCTTATTATTTGTTCAATTCTTATGTCTGAAATGTATTCAGGAAAGAATATCACAAAGAAAGCAATATTAAAATGAATGACCACAAAATCGTTCAGATATACATGTAAGAAAAACAATATGTCTATCCAGATATCTCCTCTCTCTCTCTCTCTCTCTCTTTATTTCTCTCCCTCTCTCACTCTCTTTCCTAAAACACAGTAGTTTGTTTGGCGCTAGTTCAAAATCATATCCAGACTTCGACCCGTAACTCCGGCGTGGAGATACCCTACTAAAACAGACCAAAAATCAACTAAATCTTCATCGATTGTTCAAATAATGGTCATGATTTAAAAGTCGTTATGTTTCTTACCTGTTTTTTGCCAATTTTCTTATCTTTTGAGGAGTACTTTTCTGAAAAATGAACACTTAAGTATACACTTTCTCACAGGTTTCACGGCAAACCGCTGCACAATACATGGTGGGTTGCATGCCGTCAAGCGCCTGCGTAAAGTTATCTATATAATAATACTCTTAAGGCGTCGAGGGGGGTATTTGGGGGGTATTTCGGCTCAATTTTTCAGCAAGCAAAGCTCCCCTCCCACCCGCCCTTGATCGCCGCCGGGCAGTCTTGCGGACGGACGTTTTAATCTACATGGCTAAAAGAGAATTTTCGGCCGGCTCTTCCCTCTCCGGAGGGAGGGTGTATGGGACCCCGTTTACAGTAAGAAAAGGGCCAGGGCCGGGCCGGGCCGCGGCTGCGGCCGAGCCAGGCCTACTGCAGTCCCGTACGTCACGCAGCACATTAATTACATTAAAAATTAATTAAAGAATTGGTCAGAACTAAAACTTTCCACAAATGAACTAGCCCATAATAGCCACAGACTCATACCAAAAGATAGCCATATAAATAATTTCATCTGTTGTTATTTCTTGTTCAAAGTCTCTGAATGTCCCGTACGTCACAATCCAAATAGCTTGGACCTGCCCTTTTACAGAAAAGAAAGAGGAGGAAGTATCTGACAAGTCGATCGCAAAGGAAGAGGAAGATGAAGCACTGTACAAATGAGACAGGTCTATCTCCAGCAGCTGCTACTACACAACAGCTTCCTGTGTGCGAGAACTGTACAACTGAGATGAATCCCTCAAACATATCATCTGCACCACCGCCCCATGAAAGTGCAACTGAGATGAGCAGTCCTCACACATCATTTGCACCAAGGATTCAGCAAAATGAAACAGAGATGTCCTTCACTGACACATGTGTAGCTGGACCATCCTCTTCAAGTACACCACTTATCTCCATACACAGTTCCATATACAAAGCTAGAAGAGGAAGCCTAAATCTTCAAAGTTTCTACTTGGGAAAAATGGATGTTGTATGCCCGCATTGTGAAGCCTTGCGATTCAAAAATGAATCTCTGAACTGCTGCCACAATGGAAAAGTAGAAATATCACAACTCAATCCATATCCTCAAGTGTTAACCAACCTTCTGTCTAGACAGACTAGAGAATCACGTAACTTTGTCGCAAATATACGCAATTACAACAGTTCATTCTCTTTCGCTTCAATGGGAGCTATATGATGGCACCACCACCAGGACATAGACCATACTGTTTCCGTATCCATGGCCAAATCTACCATAGAGCACAGTCATTACATCCTGATTCAGACGCCACCCCACAGCATGGTCAGATCTACATTCTTGAAGGAAATGAACCAACACAAGCAAGGTTATCAAACCCATATAATGACAAATGCACAGCTGAACTAATGAATACTGCCCAAAGTGTGCTCCATGAGATCAATCCTTATGCAGCTGCTTATAAGCACATGCACCAAGTTGAGAAGGAAGCAAAAGAAATGGCTACTGCAAACAACACACCCGTGCCAGACATCACACTGGTATTTAAAAAAATGCAAACAAAAGGTACAATGCACCAACTCATGATGAAATTGCAGCTGTGTTTGCAGGAGAAGATGGTGTTCCTCCAGTTGAACGGGATATAGTAGTGCACCCACACAACCAACCAAGGCAGAACATATCCTATATCTATCTTCAAATGTAGATCCAATGACGTACCCCATAATATTCCCGACAGGAGAACCTGGATGGACTGCTGGAATGATGCACGAAGCTTCACACAGGACACAGAGAAGGAACACTGTAACACATCTTCAATTCTTCGAAGCACAGGAAAAGCACCAGGCCCAAAAGCAAAAGACCACCCTCCTCAACCCCAACTCGCAAAGAGAGTTCACACTCTCAAAACACAGAACAAGCACCAAGAGAAACAACTTGAAATGAAACAAGATGAACTCAACAGCTCAAACACAAGCTACTCTCAGCCTCTATGCATTGGTCTGCAAGGCGAGGTGGAAGACGAACAAGCAAGTGGTGACAAAACTATCCCAATCCAATCAACCAGCCAAGAATGAACTGAACAATAAACGCAAAAGAGAGATCCAATAACATCAGAACGTTGGAAAACTGAGTGCTAAAACTGAAAAGCTGTGTAAATAGCTAACACATAACTTACAATGTATATACAACCTGTGTGAGTCATTCAAGGATAACAAGCAGCTTCAAAGCAAGTTCAAAATAATAACATAACTTCACTGTGTTAATCTAACATGAAATAGTTAAATCAGAACTGATTTTATTATTTACTATATAAATCTATGTATCTACCTATTATTTCTTAGTCCTGCAGACAAAGCAGTCATCGAAATAAAAAAGTCACAGTTGTGCAAACCCCACCCCAAAACCCGCTATACCACCTGTCACGTGCGCACCACGCCCACATGCAACTTCCTCTCTCTTTTTCGCAGTCAATCGATAAGGAGTACAGATAAGTCACTCGTGCAAAATTTGGAGTTTTTGACTCCTAGCAGCGTTTGTGGGTGCCTTTCTTTCTGTCATTTCCAGTTCCAATTTGTTTTTATACATTTTGGTTCGATTTTTTAACCCTCAGTCACTTTAGTTTGGCAGTAATTAGTGTTCACTTTTGCCAAGCGAACTTCCTTTTTTTTAGTTCAGTCCCTGGCACAGTTTTTTGTGTACCAGGGCTTTTCACTGTTTGTGTAAACTTGAATGTTACGGAAATTTTTTGTGCATACCTCGTGTGTTGTTGAAGTGTGTGTTAACGGTGCGGCTCTTTTGTTTGAGCTTACTGTGCGTTAATTTTTTTGTGTGTGTGTGTGTGTTGACGCTAAGATAAGCATTCTTTCCCTTTCGTGGCTGTTTTGTTTGCTACTCTAGGGCTCTTTTGTTTCGCTAGTTTAGCTGAAAAAAAAAACCTGGGCATTAGAGCAGCTTCTAAAGTTAGCATCTGCTCAATAAGGCCCATGGCATAGCGAGTTTGTCTTCGCAAGGTGGAGCACCGTTGCTAGGACACCATATGGCGCTTCGTCGATTATGGGGGCATAACGAAAACTGGCGATCATCCGCGATGCGCAAGATTCACAGAGCATTATACACACGCTACAACACGGGAAACCGGTTGATATTACGTGTAATGACTGTAATCTTTTGCTTATAGCGCCTTTGTTTCTGAGCGTTACCGAAAATGGCAAGGCAATTATTGGACTTCATTTATCTAGCTTTCTAAAAATATTAATTTTGTCAAAATTTGTTTGATATCCAGTGATCATTTTTTCTTGAAAGTTGGTAGTGTAAAGAACTTTGTCTATTGGAAAGTGCCGGAAATCCACTCTTTTTGACCCATTTTCCCCGACACCGTACCCTTTCTTCTTCGCTCGCAAAAAAACAAGGGGTCGTTTCACAAAAAGGCAAGCTGGTTTCGGTAGTTTAATAAATTACCTACACCGGAATGTAAACTGAATTTTGATTGGTCAAAAATCCAGTGATCATTATTCCTCAACTACTTTAGCTCAAATCACAAGAAGGTTCTCAAAAATCTGGTATCCTACGTCATTTTAGGTCACGTGACATATACACGAAGCATACCCTTCCGCTGTTTTCAAACTCTGCGACACTGTCTATCTGCTGGAAATGCTGCTCTACGTCAAGGATTATGGAGTTGGAAATCATATTTGAATCTGTGTAGATGAAAATTTGTAATGTGTTATCTTTTGTCTCAACGCTTAATATGTTTTAAAGGACAAAAAATCTCGGACTCAAGCTAAATATTAGCTTTTTGGAGTGATTGCATTCTGCTTTTTTCGTCTGATTCGAGCATCGGCACCAATTTGAGCGATTCCACTTTACTGCAGGTAAGCACGGGTTCATTCAGCAGACGACCGGGGAGCGCGGGGAACGGGGAATGTGCAGTACAGTGTGTGGGTTACATGTGCACTGTAATATACCATGCCAATGGCAGCAATGCTATTTAATACTTACTTATGTTATAATGTATAATCTAGTATGCCTAAATAGGCTAATGATTATGATTTTATAATAACTAGTCTATGAAATAGAATATATTTCTACCTCTAGACTAAAGTTAGAGACTAGACCCTAAGTCTAAATTGTTGAATGTTGCCTGATCTTGTTGCCATGTTGTGTTGACTGTTGTTAATATCAATTTTGCAGTTGTTTAGCTTGGCCTCTTACTTCTAGAGGAATCTTGGTGCTAGATCTAATTCACTTTTGTATCCATACCCTACACTCCACCCTCTAACCCTGTCGGCGGTCGCCGCCATAAACCCTATCAGTATCAGTTTACGTCCCTGTAAAGGATGTAACCCTTTTCGTGTGGAATGGTCAATGGAAACTAAATTTATTTATCACCAAATTTTTTACAACCAAAGACGATTGATATCTAATTATTGTCTCTATACTTCGTACTACAGGTAAACTACACTTTATGGCTGACCGCTCAAGGAGGAATGTGCAGAGAGTGGATTACAAGCAACTCTCGGAGGGCCCATCTGTGACGTCCAAAACAACAAAATTGCAGTGCCAGTGGTCAACCAAGGAGCTTTTTCCTCTGGAAATCATAGAAACAAAAATAGAGGACGATATAACTTTTGCCCTAGTGCATTACATCGGATGGGCCAAACGATACGACGAGTGGAGGCCCCTTAGTGACATAATAAGCGTGCCAAAAGAATTTGTTCAATCAACCCCTGCGGCAACATCAGCCTTTTACCTGCAGCTCGCTGTGAACATTAAGGAAAACCTCTCAATTGCGAGAAAAACAGACAGCTTGATCGAGCTTCGTTTGCCAATCGTGCGTGAAGCTTTTGCTCCACTTCAGAAATGTAGTACATGTATTCCTGGTAAAGGAGGTAATTATTCTGTGAAGTCTCTTCACGACCTGGATGTATTGCTGGGGGAACGGTGGTTTTATAGAGTTATCAACAAAAACCGAGACTTCGCTTTTGTTGTAGATGGCAGCATAAATTTTCGGGTGATTGAACGAAGACCACTTATTGAATACACCTCTGATCAGGCTTGTGTACCCACATATGTCCATCGTGGTTTTCATTTGGTTTTTAGGTTTGTTCGGGATCGTGGCAATGCAGCAGACCTAAACCGTTATTTGCAGATGTAAATACACAGTATAATGTATAAATATGCTCTAACAGTAGGGAATGTACACATGTATTTAATAGAATGTTGACTTTTCCTTGCCTCTGATGCCTACATGTAGTTGAATACTTTTTTTGGTGCCATTTACACTTTAATCTCTTGCCACAGTGTACATCCCAGTTGATATATGTTTTAAATTTTAATGCACTGTACATGTACACTGTAGTACTTTATAAACATAGTTCATAACTACTAGGCATGTTTATGACAATCTTAGCAACATGGCTCATCTATTGAATGCATGTGTTGTCTTTTTATATTACTTGGATATTTTCAGACTTGTCAGTCTTTGCCAGATGGGCCTCAGTTTGACGAATACCCTCATGTTGTTAAGTTGGAAATTAACAACCTCTTCCTTTACAAATTAACTACACCTGACTCTAACTCACTGACCCCTGAAAATATTGACACTGTGTTGCAAGCAATCCTGTCCAAATTCCACTTAAACAGGGACCAGATAAACATAGCATGTGTCCGTAAAACACTTGTTGAGAAGCTCAGGCACCTTCTTCGAAAGTTGAAGCTCCTTAGTAGATCTGGTTTTAAGAAAAAAGAATTGCTGGAAAAATGGGCAAATTCAGATTATGTACTGAATGTTCCACATCGAACTGGTTCCCCAACTAAAAGAAAATTAGAAGAAGTCCAAGAAGAACTAAACAGATCTCATGACGAACTCAATGTGTCCAGACAAGTTTTAGCTGACACAACTAATCAGAATCAGGAACTCAAACGAAAAACTGAACGACTATCCAATCCTAAAAAACGTAAACATGGAGAAAGGGGAAAGAGCAAACAAAAGAATTCATATAGTGATGTACAAAAGAGGAGACACAAGAAACATAAGGTTGAAACAGTCAAGTCAATGTTAGAATCTGTCTCTGATGAATATTTTAAGCCAACGAGTTATCACTTCAATAATGAATTTAATGAAGATGTAGAGATCTGCATTCCTTTTGACCAGGAAACCTCTGAAGAATGCACACAAGATGAATTGGATGAATTGATTTTTATTCTGGATATGTACAATATACCAAATAGAGGATACCATGAATTGACTCAGACAAAATATTCAAGGCTCCCCAAATTGTGTACACTGTAAAAATTTGCTGTAACTCATGCAGTAAAATACTGTGATTTACAACAGTAATATGTTGTAATAACGATTTTACGATAATTAACTGTATAAGTACGTTGCTGTACAGTATATTGCTGTAAACATCAGTGTCGTAGAGCATGGGAACAAATATCTACAGTAAGCTAGTGTAAAGGAGCGTGCAAAAGCATTGTGGGATACAGCGCACATGCGCATTAGGCGGATCGGCTGCATATGCGCGTATGCGTTGCACGTGATTGGCTCCCGCTAGCCCGCCACGCCGCGCCGCCATTTTTAATTTTCTGCAAAGATTTGAGCTGAGATATATAGCTGAGCTGGCCGGCCTGATCCTGAGCAACGAATCTGAATCTGTTCTGTTCCTGGTCCTGATCCTCGAGCTGGGATATTGATGACCAATAAGTCAATTCCAAGGGGATCCGAGGTAAGTTACAGATTGCCAATTATCAGAGTCATGATTTGATTTGTATCCCGCTGAAGTGAAGAATTGTCAGACTGTGGAAAGTATAGGGATTGTGTTTGTAATTGTTCCGTCTACGGTATATGTGTACTGTACGTGCTGTGCTGTGGTGTGTGGGACAGAGTCGGTAGTGTTAGTGCAGCACATGACACTGTACTGCAGTACCAGCGTACAGTGTCACTGTCAATGCGATGCCATTGCACATGGATATGCATGCTCACGTTAAATTGGAAATGTCTAACGTCAAGACCATCAAGACTTATAACTTATAGGACACCGCACACACTACGATCGACTACAGCATCAGTCCATCATGAGCACACTGCGTGATCAGTTGAATACCCACAAGTCTAAGCTCATGTAGTGTAGTCTACAGCACGTTACTGAAGAAATTACAGCAAAGTACTGGCAATCCTGCTGCATAGTGTAATTTTACTTAAAAGTTAAAATATGAAATAAAATTACAGTAAGTTACTGTAAAATTACTTAGTATTTTACTGTTACTTAGTAATTTACAGTAAGTTACTTTAAAATTACTGTAATTTACTGTAAAATTACTGTAATTTACTGTAAAATTACTGTAATTTACTTTTTTGAAGGTCGCAGCGTTGTCATAGCAACCAAATAGGCCATTCCGTAACTGGCAGTAAGTTACTGTAAAATTACTGAGTAATTACTGTAAAATTACTGTAATTTACAGTAACTTACTGCTAGTTTACAGTAAATTACAGTAATTTTATTTCATATTAATTTTGAGTACTTGTCTACTGTAATTCACTGTAATTTTAATTTACAGTAACTGTAGGTTATATCTACAGTAAGTTACCATCAATTTTTACTCAAAGTATCTGCCTGTAAACTTTCCTACAGTAAATCACTGCATTTCTTACAGTAAATTGCTGTTACCGTAGGTTCTTCAAATACTAACAGTAAATTACAGTAATTTTTGTCTTTAAGGATTGTAAATTTGTTTTACAGAAATCTATTGTAGTTTCATTTACCGCAAATGAATGTTAATTTCACTTATGTAGTAACATTCATAGCCGTGAAATCAAATGTTTTTTTGCTGAAGGTTTCGCATACAGTCATCATCAGGAGGCTCGTGACAACTGGTTATATTTGATGAATTTATGTTTTTCTTTCGATTTTCTTTTGTATTTTTTGTCCTTTATCTTTTTTTTTATTATTCATTTATCATTTAAATAACTTTTAATCTGTCAATGCTGTACATAAAAAGTTATGTGTACGTATGCATATTAAAGGTATTGTTTTCCGCTCTTCTTTCTTGCAGTATGCCATGGATTACTGCTGAAGTCACACAGTGTGCATGCTGAAACACTAATCAGACGGATGCTCTACATGGACATCATATACCCATGTACGTTTGTAAGCTATGTAATCATTCTTCTGGATCATTGAAGCGGTTTTCTGAACACTTTTCAGTCCATAGAAATGTGGTGAATTTCGATTTCCCGTGTGGTGTTCCTGGCTGCAATCGAACATTCAGAAATTATTCATCCTTCAAAACCCATGTGCATAGGGATCATCAACCATTTTCAAGAAAAAAAGATGCCCAGTTTTTCTGCGTTTCTACCTGGAATTGTCCACTCTGTGCTGTAAAATGTGAGGAAATCCATGACATACTTTCTCATCTTAGAGTTCATATCAAACACGGAGTTGAAATACGCTGTCCTTTTGCCAATTGCAAAAAACGTTTTTCAGTGAGGTCGTCTTTTGCGTCACATATATCAAGAGTTCACAATAAGTTAGACCAGATTCAGTTAGACTCAACTTCAAGTGAAACTGGTACTGTGTTAACTGAATCCGCCCAAGAAAATAATCAGGAGTTTCCTGGAAGACTGCACTCAAGTGACGAGGAAAGTGTGACAGATGATGAAGTAGATGTATCCGCTGACTCATTCAAACACAGCTTATCCTTGTTTTATCTGAAGTTGGAGGCAAAATTACTACTGCCCAACTCTACAATTCAGGAAATAATTGACACAGTTCAGGATATTCATGCATTAAGCCAACAAAATTTGATACCAAAATTAAAAAAAACTTGAAGGAATAGGAATTACCGATGATGAGGTTACCAACGTTTTAACTTTATTTAAATCTGAGGATTTGTTCAGTGCTTCAAATTGTAAAGAATTTCGATCAGAGTCTACAAGAAAATCACATTTTAAAGCAGTTTTTGATTATGTTTCCCCAACTGAGATATATTTAGGAGAAGATCAGTTTGGCAAACAGCGATTTTGCCAATACATTAAAATTCAAGACACACTAAGAGCATTATTCAAGCAGAACTCATTTATCAAAGATTACAAAGAGACTCATAAAGCTCAACCTGCTTTACAAAGGACCATTCTACGTGATGTTTATGATGGCAGAGCATTCCCAAAAGATGAGCCTTTGCATAAAAACTCAGCAGTAACACTCATATTGTACCAAGATTCTTTCAAGTAGTAAATCCACTAGGCAGTGGGAAAAAAAAACATAAAATTCTAGCTGTGTATGCTACCCTCGCTGATATACAGCCCTACAATAGATCAAACATTGATCATATGCAATTGGTGTTGCTCTGCAACGAACAGGATTATAAGGAATTTGGAGCCAGCGCTGTTTTTAGTCGTCTCATCAGTGACCTTCAGTCATTAGAAGATAGTGGTATTATTCTGGATGACGAAACATGTGTTAAAGGTACACTACTCGCAATCGCAGGAGACAATTTGGGGTCTCATAACATTGGAGGTTTTACCGAGAACTTTAGCACAAGCCATTTTTTTTGTCGCTATTGCATTATTCGGAGGGACTCTTTTCGAGAGAACCCACTTGCAACAGGTAGTATCAGAACAGAGGAGAACTATAAACAAGCACTACATCCTACCAATACTGACGAAAATGTGATTGACGGTGTCAAGTTTGATTCCATTTTCAATAAAGTGACAAACTTTCATGTCTGCAAGCCAGGTTTACCACCTTGCCTGGGTCACGATCTTTTCGAAGGAATTGTTTCTGTAGACTTGTCATTGTTCATCTGTAACCTTGTCAAGGTGAAGAAATACTTCACCTATGAACAACTGAACAGGTCAATAACTCAGTTCACTTATCTTGGAAGTGATGTCAACAACAAACCTTGCACAGTAAATGTGAATGGAAAAAAGTTAGGAGGTCATGCAGTCCAGAACTGGTGCCTGTTGAGATTACTTCCTGTGATAGTTGGCAACAGAATAAAGAATCCTGTAGAAGACAACGTATGGCAGCTTTGTTTGAAACTTCGAGAAATTGTTGAGCTGATATGTGCATCAGTAATATCTACTAACCAAATAGCTTATCTCCAGGTTCTTATTGAAGAATACATCAGCGATGTGTGTGATATATTTCAGAATACTCGCTGAAACCAAAGCACCACTTCGTTTTGCATTACCCATGGCTCATATCTCAGTTTGGACCGTTGATTCGTCTTTGGGCCTACGGTTTGAAAGCAAGCACACTTTCTTTAAACAATGTTGCAGGAAACTTCAGAATTTCAAGAATGTGTGCAAGACACTTGCTCACAAGCATCAGCTATTACAGGCTTACCTTGGTGCAGGTTTCTTGTTCCCTCCCACTTTGATAGTAGAGAAGAGTTTGCCATTTGCAGCAAATGCATGTCATGAGAAGATAAAGACTTGTATCTCAAATTGTTGTTTCTACAGCAAAGAGATGGATGTACATGTAGCACACAGGGTAACATATAAAGGCACAACCTACAAAAAGGGCATGTTTGTTGTTCTTGGTCGATCTGAAGATGAACTTGTTGTTGGTCAAATTGAACTTGCTTTAATTCATATGGATTCCCTGTACTTTGTTACACAGGTGCATAATGCAGTGCGCCTAATAGACTTGGGCGTTTATGATCTTGTTGACAATCCTGGTAGCGACAGTGACCGAGAATTCAGATGTGTGGCTGTAGAGAAATTATTAGACTTCTACCCATTGCCAATGTATAGTGCTTTTGGATGTTGCTTAATACCATTACACCATGCTGTTGTAGATGAATAACATTTTACAAGCAACTCTACCAGCTAGTATGCAGCTCACTCGTCAAATATGTGTATTTGAGAAGATATTCTAAATATTTACATAGAGCCTACTTCTACATGTCATCAAAACATGTTCATGTACATATACCTTTAATAAATGTTTGATTGTTGGATGATTGCAGACACTTTTGCACATCTTCGAAAGGGATCATGGAAAACATAAGGAAGGAAGTCAAGTCTGTGCTACCAATGTTATCAGAGCCACTGCTGGATGCTATTCTAGAAAGACTACGCTCCAAGGGGGTTGACACCAGGGATGATCTCCAGTTTGTACAGGAAGATGATATTGTAGATCTGATAAAGCCGATCCATTGCCGTAGGCTCCTTTGTACCTGGAAAGAGACCGGTATGTCGTTTACATGTAAATTAAAAAGTGTATACAAAAAAGAACATTTCCATCGAATATGTTTTTTCCCCCCTCTCTTCCATTTGGTACATGTATGACATAAAAAAAAGAGAACATTTCTGCTCTGTATATCACTAAAATTAGATGTATGTGTCAGTTTTACTTCAAGCAGCTTCATATGGTTCTTCTTTCAGCCTACATGTATAATTTAGACCTTAAAAGCTTATTTCTTTCATAATGATAATGATGATAAATCATTTCACTGGCACACAGAACTTTATCCATGGCAATCTTCAAAATTATCTTAGGGGTATAAAAGTGATAAAGTATATGGTGTAAAAATTATACAATTTTGCTTTGTTACCAACTATTATGCTAACTTTAGAGCCTTGCCACGGCACAATGACACAGACACAACAAATTCTCGCCTGGTGTTTCATAAATTTCAGTATTCTAGTAATTTTAAGCGCGGGCTGGGGCAGAAACATTTCTCTGTTGTTCCATATTTATAAACGAGTTTTGATGCATTCTAATATTCTTCTGTACAAAATATTTACTTTATTTTCTAGAAATCAATCCAGATACAGTTACTACGCAATCTCGCAGCATTGGAGATGCATCGCCATCAGGTAGCAAAAGGCATGGTACAACCACAAGTAACTGGCCAGAAACAATTGATATCAGCGGAATAGACATGCCGGATCATATTGCAGTTAAACTCGAGGCTGGAGAGCGTCTTTCGCCTACTGAAAGGAGCAATGCAATTCGAGGTTTTGTAAGTTTGATGATGAAACATGACCATAATCCGATAAGATCCAAATGTGATATTGTTGCCAGGAGAATTGTAAGCGAATGGCCACAGAGCTTTTGTGACATGAATGAAGACAGAAGCAAGCTTGGTTCCGGTCATTATTCCCTTCTTGCCCAAATGAAAACGCGTGTAGAGCATGTAAATAGGAACAACACACTGACTCGGCATAGGACCAGTAGAAAGCCAAAGAAGGAAGCAACAAAGTCACTAAACCTACGGACGTATACGGATGCATCAAATGGCAACCCTCTCTTCCAAAGGGAGAAACGTTGGAGTCTCTCGGTGAAAAAAAGTCGCTGAAAGACATTTACACGCAAAGAGGCCCAGAAGAATCGTCTACAGGTGAAATTGACATTTTGATGGATCACACTTATTACCTGCAGAGAAAATGATAAATGGAGCTCCACTTCCAGTTAGTGAGCTAAAGAGCAGTGGCCTTATTTATTTGTTCCAGAGTTCTTCCAGAAGCACTTCAAAACTCTAACAGGTATCGATATCGCCACATCACTGCTAAAGTCACTTCAAGAGAAGGGGCTAACTATTCTCCGCTTTCTTGCAAAGGAGAAGTGGGAAGATCACAACAAAGTTCGGCCACTTATTCATCAGGTCGTGGCTGAAAAGGGCGCTGTCGATATGCACACTGTTGCTGGTGCAGTTATTAAGGGGATGATGAGCTACTTCAAAGAAAAAGAAGACTCGCTTATCCTGAATGGAGATGTAAGATTTCAAATGTTGCATTTCAGTATTATTTTGTAACTTACTGTACTTTATAAATCTTAAAGGGAAAATTTACTTACAAAGTTGTGAGAGCTCAGCACATGCAGAATAATGAAACAAACAAAATGACATGAGTTTGAGCACAATCGCACCATCCTGTGGAGAGTTACTGTGACACCATTAATTCTAACGGGCCATTAACTAGGCAACTCTGTTTCTAAATGTGTATAATTAATATAAACCCAGAACAACTCTCAATATGGGTAGAGTACATAAATTTCACTAATTTCCTTACCCTGAGAGATCAGTTATTTGTGTGACCTTGACCTTTCATGAAAGCATGCAGAATAAATAACGTCCTAATATTAACTTAGTAACAAACACGTACATGTATACTTATGTTTTTGGTATGTAGTGTACAGGGCCTACATGTATGTGGAGATGCTCTATTGTGACATCACAGATTCTGGTAGAGTTGTTAATTTGAGAAAAACCTGGGTCCATTCATGCCATAGGATTTTAATGGTTACGAACTTAAACTTTGGAAAATCATAGCTCTACACTGGATAATCGGAATTTGCACAAATGTTTTGTCTTTTGTTGAATTTTTTCTGCATTCAATAAACTTCCCAAAATTTGTAAAGAAACCTCGACCCCTTTAATGAACTGAATGGAGAAGTCGCTGAATTTAAATGTTACTAAAATTACTTTAATTTCTCACACCATTTATTATGAAACCATTAATGTTTGTGCTTAACACCTGATGCTTTTAATATCAAATCTGAGAGGACATTGCATAATCATTTTGAAACCTGAAGATAGACAGGGATATATATGTCAAAATTAAATAATTTGAGGTGAAACGCCTATGTGATGATTATCATCGCTTGATATAAATGTTCTTACTTTTTTGTCTATATTTTTAGGTGACTGCTACTCCTGAGGAGATTGAGGAGGAGACTCGTGACCACTCTGAATCGCCATATCTCGTCATCCAAGGTGCAGTTTGATTTCCAAACACACATCTTTAATAAATTGCTCACATGTATAAGTTTCCTGCGTTGAAGGTCATGCATTGTAATCGCCATGCAAAGGTCTTGAAATTTATATCAAGCTTGGTCTACAAAGTATGGTGATCAAGCTTGTCTCTTTTCTCATAATTTGCCCTTGCTCGTGCTCAGATAGGACTTTATCATTATTGATGTATATGGTCACCACCCTTCAAGGATTTAGAGGAGAAATTCCACTGCCTTTTTCATCAAAGTCAGAAAATTACCACAAAGATACACAAACATTCACATGCACACATACACATTCAAAAGCGACTTGTAAATTTCCTCTCTTTTTGTGTGTGTAGGGGATGACACTACAGCAAAGTGGATGGTGGTCGTCGAAAAGAAAGTCATCGGAAGTCAACACAAGCAGATGGTGTGATATGTGGAGTAGCCTATTTGCTGTGCACGTACTACAATCTCAATCTGCAATATCAGTCAAATGCATCGACGACATTGGAGTTCATTCAGCGGTAATTGCATGGTGAACTAACTGGTTAACTAATGTAGTCAAATTTATATATGCTTCTTCCACTTGCATTGGTCAGGTACAGATTATTCAGTAAATCTGTATCTGAAAATTAGGTAAATCTTGGGCAAGCTTTCTGGTTGTCATGAACAACCTTTGTGATAGAAGTAAGCAGTAAAGCATAAAATTTGAATATGTTAGTAAACCTGTCTATTATAAGCAAGAATATGCAGAAGTACCTTCATGAATTTGTGATACAGTCGCATTCATCCATTACATATATCCTTACAATAATTTGGCTAATCTTATGTGTATGTTCGCCTGAACATTTTCAGAAAAGACATGCATGATCTTGTTGCAAAATTTCAGCTTAATGTTCTCTAGATGGTCCTTTTGAAGGGGTTAAGAATTGTTGTAGTTGCTGTTCAGAATCGATACCATAATATGGGATGAATAGGGACTTAGGGAGGGGGTTGAATAGGGACAGATTCTGGAAAAACACTTTTTTGTGTTATATTTCAAAAAGTAATATTTAATGCTGGATTGTTACATTCCTTGGCTTGTTATAAAAGGTCGGATAAGTGGCGAGTAAGTTTCTGGTAAATTCAGCGTGCATGACTGAAACTACAGTAGCTTGCGAATTTTTCCTTTGGTGTCTTTCAAAAACATAATGTAACTTGTGCCACGAAGGGCGGCTCGGCACACTTACTGGCAGGCACTGCATGCATGCACTGTGCTGTCCAGATCAGAGCGCTGCCATGGCCCGGGGGCCAGAGAGTTGAGTGGAGACAGATACAGATCTCGGCTGAGTTGAGCTGAGCTACGCACTAGACAACACTACAGAGAAGTACACTACAGAATGCATCTGGGTGAAAAATAAATATAAGAATGCGCAATATTCTTTGGAGTCCGGTTCCAATTACATGGCCAGTACTGATGGTGGACAGCAGATGATGTATGCATGTCCAAAATATGCAGCGTGCACATAAAGCTTGTCATGGCCCTGGCCCGCTGTGTACACATTAGTGTATAAATGTGGGTTTTATTATCATTATTTGTTGAAAGACACCATAGGAAGAATTGGCTTGCTAACATCAGACATGCATGCGCACTGAATTTACCCGAGACTTACCCTCAACTTACCCGGCCTTTTATAACAAGTCCATTTTTTTTGGGTATAGACATCTACATCAAACATGATAAAATAGAACAATTGATTTAACTGCTCTTGTGTAACATTAGAAGAAAACACACTGTCACAAAAGTAAAGAAAAGGCGTGAAATCAATTATTTTCATACGTTTTCTTTCCAACAGTTGCTTGATTGGCATCAATCCAGACGGGATCAAAGTCTCATGGACAACAATGTAGCCAGAAGGTGATATCATTTATTCGCAAATTAGCGGATTTCCAGTGGTTTCATTAATAAGGGGCAACTTTATGCCATCCGTGGATGACCCTCGTGCAGTCGTTCGGAAAAGTAGTCCATCCTAGTGAGATTTGTCATGGGCCATGGAATCCACTCATATAGGGTACTTTTTATATCGCAACATGTCTGTTGTTCTGGAAAAAAGGGGTTTTCCCTCTAGGTACTTTACTGATGGGGATAGATCAGGGTAAATTTCCCGATCACAGAATACCTGGTATTCTCGAACTTCCAGTCAGTCTGAATACGCCTTAAGATATATATACTGGAAATGTCATTTCTTGCAAAATTTATAACATGTTCTGTATAATTATAAGAAGTGTATCTTAGTACAGACTAACATTCAGAACAAATTACAGGGGCGCCTACATACTACATCAATTTCAAAATTATCAATAAAAAAAAATCCCACTTACATTGAGTATCTGAACCCTTTACTTTCACACACTTTCTTAAAATTTTATTTGTGTCTTTTGCCCTTTTAGACATTTGCAAATGTTATGCTTGCAAAAGGGATCATGTACCTTTAATATGCATTTCAATTGAACTTAATATGAAACATCACAAGTGAAAATTGAAATTTGAAATCAAATATTTTGTTAGTGAGGGAGGTTAAAAAAGTCACGTGACTTCGTGGTATTAAGGAAGCCGTGTGTTTAGCCTTGATGCAAAGAGACCAACTACAGGAGCCCAAACTTTTTTAATAAATTGTGTCTAGCGGTCATTGAACTTCCTAGACAAAGCATTAGCACATGTATTCTGTGAGCCTGGCATGTGTGCAGCCTTGTCATCATAAGCATTGCTTGATTGTTTACTTACTGTTTTCCAAAATATGTTTTACATTACTTGCAATTTAGCATTATTTTACCTTAGTGAATTTTCATATATTTTAGTCTGTACATGCAATACACCTTTATTTTAATAAATTTAATAAGTCATGAAATAAATGAATTTGCCAAATATTAGGCCTATATTTAAGTAACCTATATTTTATTTCGACATATTTCAAGTTATATAATAATATATTTTTTTTAAGTAACTTATATTTTATTACGATATATGTTACGTTATATGGTAATATGTTTTTTTATCATATTTAATACGTAGCAATATTGTAGCTAAACGAATTTCATAATTTTATGTTTTCATTTTACATGTACACAAATTGATCATATTTTCTATTTTCTTTGTTCATTGTGCACATTGGTAATTCTATTTCATTAATTTCTGTATATCATGTATATTTTCTTATTGTCAAGTATGTTTTACGGTTTTTGTTATTTTGCACAGCCCCTTTGTAAACCAGCCGAGTAGCTGAATAGGGCTTTTACCGTCAATAAATCAATCAATCAATCAATTGAATGACAGCTCATGAAGTTGAAACAAGTTTCTGTGCAGAATTGGCATGTAAATGAGACAAAAATACAGAAGAATATGAAACACGTATTAAAGATTACAAGTTTAATATAACAGAGCAACTCAAATTAAATGGGGTATTAGTTCAAAAGATAAATTAAACAAAAATAAAGTGAGTAATGTCTTTTGGAGAGATTCTACCACTACCAGGTATAGAGAGTTTTCCTTGATTCTGCCAGGTATATGGAGACTTTTCATTGATTGTATTCTGATAGTAGTTGTCGTTTAATAGTGGCTTTAAAGGAAGATAAAAGTGTATAAAATATGTCTTGTTTACAATTGAAGATAATTCTTTACAATAGTTTTTTACAATTCAGAATTTTAAAGTGAACATATTGTTGTCTGTTCGACAAATAATTTTTGACCCAAGAAAGTGCAGTGCCCCTAAGCCATACGTTGTGATTTAGCATATCAATGCCTTAAAGCCGCTATGTCTGCACAATTGCATGTGTTATTCTGTCGTATAATTAAATTAATGCTAGGTCGGGTGAATGATTTTTTTTAAAGCCATATTGGTTGGGATTAAGCAAGTTATGTGTATTTCAGAATTGGTATAATCTAAACAATTTTTTCAAGAATTTTTGAGATACTGGAAGGATGACTATGGGTCTGTAGATTCTTGAGTACTTGAACTTTTGCAGTTTTTAGTGGTTTTACTTGTTTTAATGTTTTACTTGATAGTTTCTTTGCAAGCATTTTCATAATGTTACACTATTTGAGAAACTTGTTTTATGGAGCGTTGATTACCCAATAAAGACTTAAATAATGATTTTTGTGTTCAGAAAGCTTGTTTTTTCCTCAAATTAACAGGATGATGCTGCTAATGTCAAGTTAGAATACTGTACTTATTACATTAACTTAATGTAAATGAGAGAAATAGATAACAAAATAACAGGATGATACTGCTAATGTCACAGTAGAATACTGTACTTATTACATTAACTTAATGTAAATGAGAGAAATAGATACAAAATTAACAGGATGATACTGCTAAAGTCACAGTAGAAAAGCTGTACTTATAACATTAACTTAATGTAAATGAGAGAAATAACATTAATTTACTGTAGAGAAAACTTACAGTACATAACTGTAAATACATTTAAATTACTGTGAATAAAATTACATTAATTAACTGTAAGAAGAACTTACAATAAATACTGTAACCTTATACATGAAAATTTCTTTACAGTAAGCTTACAGTATTTTAATGTCTTACAGCAAGTTACTGTTGAAAAACTTACAGGAAGTTACTGTAATGTCAAAGTTACAGTAATTTACTGTGCAACAAAGTTGCCAGTAATTTACTGTAATTTCTACAGTGAAATTTTTAACAGTGTAGGCTTGTAAAACGACGTAATCAGTTAAATAACTCCATCAGTATCCATGAAACAAACCCAATGAGCCCTGGTGTGTACACCTCACTTTCAGAATCTCTTTGCGAGAAACTGTCTGATCCGTCAAAATCATATGTGATTAAAAATGGTTCAGTAAGAGTAAAGATTAGCGGCGATGGCACAAGGATAACATGTAAGCAATCATTTGTCAACATATCTTATACAATGGTCGATGAAGCCACCTGTATGTCAGAGCATGGCAATTACTTGCTAGCAATTGTGAAGTGTAAGGAAAGTAATGAAGGGATTAAATCTGCCCTCTCCAGTTTAATTGAAGAAATAGAGAACCTGGAATTCGTTATGATTGCTGGACAGAAAATAACCATTGATAAATATCTTGGTGGGGATTTGAAGTTCTTGAATCAAGTTGTAGGCATTGGGGGATTTGCCAGTAAGTTTTCATGCTTGTGGTGCCGTTGTTCAAAGGAAGACCGATTTGATATGCAAAAAACTTGGTCAATGACAAATCCTGATTTGGGAGCAAGAACAATTGAAGAAATAACTACCTGTGGTAAAATGAAAAATCTGATCCTTTAAAGTTTAACTGCACCGAATTGCCTATCTTTCCTTCAATTCCAATTTGTAAAGTGATTCCAGATACTCTTCATTTGTGTTTGCGCATATGCGACCAAATGGTTAGCCACTTGTTTGCGTATTTGCTGAAGCTGGACAATTTCTCAAAATGTTCAGTCACTGAAAAGAAGCTAGACAATTCTCATCATGTAAAAAAGTTCCAAGTATTCATATCTGATCAAGTGAAAATTCTTGATTGGAAATATTTTATCAAAGATGGCAGAATTGAGTACAGGACTTTCAGAGGGCCAGAACACCGTAGGATTTTGCAACACATGGATCTTGATTTCATAATACCAACACACCCAAAACTGAACAGTTTAAAGAAGTTATGGAAGACTTTCTCCAATCTTTTGACCGAGATGGAAAAGGACCTATCAGAAGAAGAAATTGACGCTTTTGAAATAGCAGCAAAAGAATGGGTGCATTTGTATTATGAAATCAATTGTAGTACAGACATTACACCGTACATGCATCTTCTAGCATTTCATGTGCCAGAAGTGATGAGGTTACATGGCAACATCTCACACTTCTGCCAGCAAGGGTTAGAAAAATTGAACGATCTAGTCACAAAATGGTATCACAGGTCAACAAATTTCGGTCCATCTGCTCTGGCACAAATTCTTTCTAAGCAGCATAGACTGCATATCCTACAAGGAAAATTCAAACGAACACCAAAATGGTCAGTGACCTGCAGCAAATGCAAAACAAGTGGCCATAACATGCGCACATGTCCACAAAAAGAGTAATATTTCATGTCATTTACTGTGAAACATGTAGGTGTTTTTAATTTATCCATGTACATGTACACAAGCATGTTTCTGTTTGTGTATTCCATTTGTTTTTTCAATGTTCTGAGCTGAGAAATACATTGTAGAATAAGGCTGAACAAGATTTTTTTTCTTCAACTTGTGTGTAAATATTTAACAAGATTATGAAAACTACATGTACATGTACATGTAGACATGTGAGTTTCATTTATTATTTGTGCAACATGAATAAGACTCCATATATGATAATAGTGCCAATCTAGTTATCGACCAGTGATGTTCAAGTAAAATGATTAACACAGGTGCTTTCCATTTCCTTGCAAAGTGCATGGATTTAGTTTGAGACTTAACCAAAGTACATGTACATGTACTATACTTTCATGTTCTATATATGCTGGTTGAGTGATGAGTTAGATGTATAAAGTGTGCATGTTTATACACAAATGTATTTGAAAGAGTTATATTTCATTGTGGCCGTGTGTGCTTTAATACTTAATGTATTATTTCTGCCAAAGATTTCAGCTCAATGTCGTGTGTGATAAATTACCCAATAAACTGCCTTCAGATCATGTGAGGTACAGTGTGTGTAGTTTGTTAAAGTTTTAACAGTTGACTTTCAAACGGTGTAACTTAGATATTTATCAAAATATATATCATACTATTTATGTTTTTTTTAAGATTCATGTACATTCATGCACATGTATGTGTTTAATGAGGCTGGATGTTACTACATGTAGTATTTTTTTGTTATATATACATTTGTATTTTACTTGCGCATTACTTAAAATACTTGCCAGTCAGTGCATACATCTATTTTCGTAAACTTTGAACAACGTATTTTGTGTGCTAAGATCTTGCGAATTTTGGAACATGCATGTATTGTATATGGAATTACATAACTCTAGTTTCATGTATTACACTACTATACAACTCTTACTCTATCAAATGTTTTGAACTTGTTTTGCTGAAATGCCTTAGTTTTGCCTTAATCTTATTTTGCTGCCACATAACCCTTCTAATCCAATGTCTGTATGTGTTTTATATGTATTTACATGTAGTGTGAAGTGTAGTCAAAGCATTAAGTCAAGATTTTAAGAAATTGTATGTATCCATACATGAAGGTTGTACTGTATGTTTATGAATCGGACAATTGAGGTCACGTTGTGGATGCTTTGTCATAAACATACTGTAATTTGTATTGTATAATAGAATCAAATAGTGACTATGGCAATTATGCAACTGCCATGAGTCTTTGCCAGTTCCTTATTGGTCATGATTTACATGTTCAATATTATATAAACATATAAATATACATGTACTGTAAGTCAACTCCCATTATAACAAGGTTTTTGATACCAAGCCGATTGCCTGATTACGTTTAAATCTTGTTATACTGAATATCCGTGCCCGTTATAACGGCCGTCAACTGTAGCTTTAGATAAGCAATGTACATATGTTCAACAGGTTTAACGTTTATCAAGAAATGTGTTATGTTTGATAAGTTGGATAAAATAAATCTTCTGAAAAGGAATATTATTTTTCTTTGCACTTATTCTTGTTTATACATGCACGTAACTTATTTGACTGAAAGGGAGAAAGCTATACAATATCAAAATACAAACAAAAATAGTTTACTGAATTGAGTGAAACATGTTTTGGATTTCAAATGGACAATTCACATACACCTGTGTAAATAGATAAGGAGAGAAAGGAAAGGACTAGGCCTACAAGTATTTGTAAGAAATATTTGTGAGAAAAGTGAGAAATGCATAGAGAGATATATTGAGAGGAGAGAGAGGGATACACTGTAGAGAGAGTGACAGAGAGTGAATGAGAGGAGAGAAAGAATGAGAGGGATAGAGAGAGAGGAGAGAGGATAGAGAGAGAGAGAGAGGGGGATAGATGTATAGGGAGAGAGAGATAAAGTGGGAAATGGAGAGAGAGAGAGAGGAAGAGAGTAAATCGAGTACGCATACATTTAGCACATTGATTGCTCCTTTTCACCCCCCTTGGTATAAAACCCCCCCTGTTGACACAATGGAACCGTCCGACCGCTGGTATCTGTCATTCTTGCTCAGCTGTGGACCGTCACGCGATCCGCACAGGCATACACACGCCAGCATACACAGAAAAGGGTCTTTTGATCAAAATAGCCTGAAAGTGTTTGCTATGACTGAACCAACCTGAAACATCCAGAAAACCTAAGATGTACCAAACTCAGGAAACATCTCGCCACCTTGTCACACAGGTACTAGATCTACAAGAAAATGAGCTGGAGCAACTGGCTAACTACATGGGCCATGACATTGCTACGCATCGCCAGTACTATCGTCACCCCTCTTAAAACAATTCTTCTCACCAAGGTGAGCAAGATTCTAATGGCAGCAGACAAGGGAGTCATAATGGCAAACCATGGAAAGACGCTACAGGAGATGGTAGTAGACAAACATGATGAGGTGGAATCAGACGTCGATAGCAGTAACAGTGCTTTCAACAGCATTGACCAATCAGAAAAATCAGAACTGATTTCATTATTTACTATATAAATCTATGTATCTACCTATTATTTGCTAGTTTATCTAAACTACGCCACCATCAAGAACTCTTTAAAACGTCACATTCGTGCATGCCCCACCCCATACATCGCTTTCCCAGGATTCACGTGCAAGCGCATGCCCGCCATTCATCCTCTTTCTATTCTCGCCTACCGGTAGAGACATCGTATACAGCTGAGTCACATTAAAATCAAGGATTTTGTCCTTTTTTTGTTAGGCTTAGCTCTTTTTACATTGAATTCCGTCCTCATTTTAATTGCTATTAATTTGGTGGTACGGGTTCCCTAGTCACTCATGCAAGCTTAGTTAATCAACCAGTGCAACCACCATCTAGTAGGTCAACCAATTTTTTGGCGGGGACTAGATTTGCACCAAAGTATAACAAATGGTCACGGAAGAAGACAGCTTTATGTGGTCCCAAACAGAGACAAAGGCTCACCTGGTGCAAGAAAAGGTCCCTGGGAAAGCCTGGTGTGAAACTCTCATCCGAAGAAGTGACTGGGTGCTGGCAACTTAGACATGGAAAGACGTAAAGAACAAGATACATAACACAATCCACAATATGGATTAGTCCATCAAGAGCACGGACAAATAAGAACGACCGAGTCTGGGATAAAGTGCACTTTTGCGTTTACTGTGGCAAAGGTTATAAGAAACTTCCAGAACACCTTTATAAGATGCACTCAAGTAAGGCTGAAGTGTGTGAAATCCTGTCCTCATTGAAAGGATGAACAAAACAACGACCTCTACTTTCAAAGCTGCGTAAAGCTGGTGATTATGAGCACAACAGCAAGGTTAGTGGTGTACAAGGAACCAAATTTTAGTAAATAGAAAACTAATCTTAGTAGTTATGGGTTCTGATCTGGATGCAAAGGTCTGTATAAGAGGCTTTGTTTCGCCATGCAAAAAATGTTTTTAAAAGGCTGTCAAATGTGAACAACATCAGCATGCTGGTGCTGCCCTTAATGCTAATGAGGGAAAGTGTCAGTAGCAAATTGAAGTCAGTAATTAATGGGATGAAACGTGACAAGTATACTCTAATTTCCAGAAATGACCCGCTAATCCTAAAATTAGGAGAATATTATGTAAGTAAGGCTGGACATACTAACAACAGCCACCACTACATTGCACAGAAGATGAGAGAAGTATCTTGATTGCTAGATGAAGCATGCTCATTTAGCTCATGTTTTCAGACAGCCAGAGACTTAATAGATCCAGTCAATTTTGACTCTGTTGTATGCGCAACCCGCCTATGTGCCTCCTTTGATGACAGCACATCAACATACGAGCATCCTCACTCGTTAAATAGGATGGCAGATATCCTGTATGCCGAAGATCTGAAAGCAGGAGTGCATAACAAGAGTGCAACAAGAGTGCAAAAATCTTTCAGAAACTGATGCAGCTTGAGTGGGGCTTGCGTGTAACATCCTATGCCCTTCGCCAAGCATTGACTCACAAGTGGGAGCATCCGTCCAACTACCTCTTTCACAGGATATCATGGCACTTCATAAGTATCTGAGCAAGCAAGAAGAGTGCATTAAGTCAGACATGAGGGATCATGGTATAACAGATAACAATTTCTCAAGGTTGATGCTTACTTGAAAAGGCTAATGAATGGAAGGTAAGCACAGCCAGAAGTCCTGAATGCATTTCCTTGTCGGAAAGAGTGTCTATTGATAGACTGTCCTTAATTTACAAAAGGGGCAAAAGAGACAGAGGTGTGTCTGTTGTTCTGACTCCTAATATGACAGAGTCTATAACAATTTTGTGCAATGAGAGCAACAGAAAAGTGGCAAACGTCAGTCGTGAAAATCCATACATATTTGCCACAAATCACTTTGATGGTCAAGGACCACAAAGTTCACATGATTGCTTGCGTCGTTTTGCAAAAGAATGTAATGCACATTATCCACAAACACTCACTGCCACTTCCTTGCATAAGCAATTCGCCAGAAGACAAACTAAGTCTGAAAGCATTAACATTTACAGTTGTTATGTTGGTAGCACTTTTATCTGCACAGAGAGTGCAAACTTTGCAGAAGATACGATTGGATAAGTGCAAAATATCAAAGAACAGTGCGTACGCAAATAGTTACAGTGAGCTAGCTACTAAACTTAAAGGAATCATGAGCTTCAACAGCTTGCTCACAACGTGGGTCATGATATATCTGTACACAGCTAGACAATACTACAGATTACCAAATGAACCCATCGTCTTATCCAAAGTCAGCAAACTGCTAAACTTGTTTGAAAGTGGTAAAGTTCAGCAGTATAAAGACATGTCATTAGATGACATCCCTATCAATCAATGACAACACAATGCTTTCTGAAGAATCTGACCCAAACACTGACAGTAAGCCAACATTGCCAAATACAGCTCCACAGAATATCCCTCCATCAAGTAAAGTGCAAGTTGAAATCTGCAGCAGCAGCAATGACCAGAATAAAGTGCTGAATGAGAATCATGTTGGAAGAAAGAAGAAATCATGCAAGAGAGTAGTAACATGGTCAAAAGAAGAGTTGGCAGTTCTAAAAGCTAGTCATTCATTGAGAGTCTGCTTGGCTCTAAGGAAAGTTCCTTCAGTCTCTGCATGTAAAGATGCAATTGATAGTTATCCTGTTTTGAAAAGGAGAAGTGTTGTTCAAGTGAAAAGTAAGGTTTGGACAATGAACCAGAAAATGAAATGAAACATAAAGCATTGATGTACTTGCACTCTCAGCTTGGGGATGTACATGTATGTAATTACAAATATTAAAAAAAGACACATTGGTCAAAGCTGATTTTCTGCCGAGAGAACCACATGACGGCTAAGTCAATCTTGGCGTGATTTGGTTTATCTTGCATGTCTAATTCCGTCCTCATTTTAATTACGATTAATTTGGTGGTACGGTTCCCGGTCACATTATATATTTTAGGCAGAATCTTAATTATCATTTCTGCCTCGCTTTACTTCCTTTACAACCGTTTTGCAGGCTTTGTTTACCGCCGCTGGGCTGGGCGTTCTGGCTCGGCTTAGCGCCGTGTTGTTAGTTGGGGTTTTTGTTTGGCTAGGCAGATAATTTATTCATTCGCCTAGCATCCCAATCTAGCTCGCGCCGCTTCGCTGGTCACAGCTAGCTGCGGTGCGGCCTTTGTCTGCTTGGGTTGTGTTAGGATTTGTTTTCGTGCGTGCCTTTTGGGTTGAGTGTTTTTTTGTGAAACATTTTATTTGAGATTGTTTTTTCTGTGGAAGTAAAGTGAGTGCTGAGATTATTTCGCTTTCGTTTTCTTTGTTTGTATTTTCTCTTTGTTCTCAGATTTTCTTTCTGTTCAGGTTCGGACATGGATTCGTCGATCCTGCTGTTCGTACCTCTCCTCCCGCAAAGAGGGGGGGTGGGAAGCCGTTGTCTCGCTCGGGTGTTGTCTTCCCGGGCGAGTCGATGGGTATTAGTTAGGAACCGCTGGTAGCGGCTCCCGGACAGCTTCTGGGTCGTTTGCTGACTCCACTCCTGTCGGGCTCGGCATTACGACCACTTTCTCGATGGCTGCGTAGTTTAGCAACCTCCTGTATCTTCTTTCAAATTTTGTATGGAGGTGTATCTTGATATAATCTACACACCTACGGTTTTTGGTGATGCTGCCCCCAGTGTTCCGTCTTTTATAGGGTCAAAGGTCATATTTTGATAGCTGTCTTGTGTGCACTCTAGTGTGCGGTCTAATTGTGTAAGGAAGTGTACTTTGATAAAATCTACGCGGCAATACAGAGAACAGATGACCACCAAAAAAGATGAGCAGATGACTGAAAAAGATGAATATTCTCACAGCTGAGATGTGGACCATGTGCTAGAATTGACAGATTCTGATCATCAGCCTAGCAACACACGCAAAAGTGACATGCAAAAGGAGAACACTAATAGAGAAGACAAACTGAGAACTGGTAATCCAGATGTGGAGGGAGATGGAAGGAAAGGACAAATAAGTTTTAAAATCAAATAACAGTTTAACACATCGTAATTGGAGAGAATTGCAAAAAGAGAACACAAACAGAGAAGACAAACTGAGAACTGATAACCAAATTCTCAGTTCAGAGATAGATGAATATTCTGACAGCTCAGATTCAGATTATGTGCCAAATCAGCAGATTCAGATGTCAGTAAAAGTTTCAGCCTGCTTCCTTCTTTCGAGCAAATCAAAGCAAGCCAAAGTCATCAATGGATTTCAGATGAGGAGGAAGATGAAAAAGGACAGGGCAAAAAAAAAAGAGAACACAACCAGAAAAGACAAACTGAGGACTGTTAACCACATTCTCAGTTCAGTTCAGAGATAGACGAATATTCTGACTGTTCAGATTCAGATATTGTGCCAGAATTGGCAGATTCAGATGTCAGTGAAATCAGATAACAGTTTAACACATTCTTCAGCCAGACAAAAGGAAGAGAAAGAAAATACAAGTAACCAATTGCTTAGTTCTGTGAAAAGCAAAAGCCCTCACTGCTCAGATTTAAGAAAGGAGTCCAATGCAGCAGGCCCGACAAACAGTGATCCAAAAAGATTATGTCCTTTCTGTGATATCTTCCATACCAAGTTGTCTAGGCATATTTGTACACAAAGACAGAGATGTGAAGAAAGCACTAGAATTACCAAACAGCGTATTGAGAGATTTGCAGACTTCAAGAAGGAGGGAATCTTGAAATTCAATTGGAAGGCCTCAGGGGAACCTAACCCACAGTTTCAACAAGAGAAGACGTGAACTAAACATTGCAAAAATGTTCAAAATTTTAATATAATCCCATGAGAAATGTGGCCTATAGAGCGCACACAAACCATCAACAAAAATATGGCCTGTTACCCTGTAGAAGACGGAACACTGGGGGCAGCATCAGCAAAAATTATAGGTGTGAAGATTATACCAAGATACACCTCCATACAAAATTTAAAAGAAATCAGTCAAGGAATGTGGCAGTTAGAGCACACACAAGAATATGACGCGGCAGCGGACGTGGCGGTGGTGGGCTGGACGCGGCGGCAGTGTAACGCTGCTGAATCCAAAGTATCCTCCGGCATACTGCAGGGGGATACAATTACAACATGAGATATTGCACAGTCAAGGATATACAATCTCTGAAAATTTGTGTTAGAAATTGAAATATTTTATAATGTAATCATCACCTTTTTTCAGTGAAAGAAAGCAGTCTACCACTAGCCTAACAGTCTGTCTGCACAGCGTATGCTAATAAGCTGATTTCGCTGATCCTTTTTAACTTCTCGAATGACGTTACCAGCGCATATCCCACTCTCGGAATTTGCGAGATTTTGTGACGTATCTGCAAGGGTCAACGACTATAGCGTGCAGCTTTTCTATGCATTTCCAGGTTGCAGCATGTGTGGGTAAGTGGTTAGTTGATTTCTACTCGTCATTTTGATACCAAATTCTCCTCTTTTTTTTGCAAATAGGAGGTCGAAAATGTGTGCCAAAGTTTGGGTAATTTACGGTCGTTTCTGAGAGCCGTTTTGAACATATTTGGACACTTTTCTAGTTCCTGACTGGTCTTGTAAACATTTTTGTGAACCAGTTGCGTTTTTCCAAAGATTGGACACCGTCGATATCGCCATTCGAAAGTTTAGAAGGGGCATCAATCCCATATGTGTTTATTTTCTCCTAAAAAGCCACGAGACTTTTATTTTTACCAGAAGTCGTGATAATCTTTACAGTCATAGTCTGCCAGTCGCGGGAATTGGGCGTTTGCGCGGGTAATCTTGAGTACGTGATGCACGCGATATTAGCCCCACATGTATCAAATGATGTATGGTATGCAGTGGTATTTCTATACTTGGTATGGTAATATAATGGTAGTGAGTAGTGACGGCTGCGATGATGACCTCGTATAGCCGAGATGAATGCCTTTCAGAAATGAAAGGAAATCGAGAAGAAATAACTCTTACAATACAGAATTGTCCATACCTCATTCCATATTCATTTACTTGATTAGTTTGGGCAGCAATTCAGTGTTGTGTCATGAATTATATGGGTATGTGAAAAGTAAATAGTTCTACTCTAGGGTCGGTACAGATAATTTATCTTATAAGTTAAAATTTATATTTAGGTAGCAGATATCCAGTAGACATGGTAAAGTTGAAAAAATGTATTTTACTGCTGTTTAGGTGTCATCAATTGTCACTAAAGTACCGGCTTTGAGTGAACTCAGTTGAGTTTTGTACAGTGGTGTTTGAAATGTTGAGAATTAATAATAGAGATCGTCTGAACAGTTTTTAATACACAAAAGTACACTAATGCTGCTATGTGTGCTTATCATAGGAGTTGGACATAGAGTTGATACACAAGGTTTTTTATTTTCATAAATTTTATGTTTACATGTATTTTTGTGATGTGAATGAAGTAATGATATTATGGAGGATTGTCACACAAGAGTTTCAAGTCAAGTTCGTGTACAGACACATCAAGTGTTATCCAGTTAATGACTGCAGTTACGCCTTTGGATGATTATGTAAAGTTTAAAATTAATAAACTATTTACAACCATTTTTTTTTCTCTCTCTCTCTCTCTCTGTACAGGAGTTCCCATCACTGTATGCACACTAGCTGTTTCAACAGTCCCCATCAAGCCCTGAACAGTCACCATCAAGCCTTTCAGCTTCTACAGCCTATACCATCGGAAATGGCATAAATGCACCTGTAAGTTATACATGTAGTTTTTATTTCATTAGAAATATCTAAATATACAGGACAGATGAAAATATTTATTTATCCTGTACAATGACATATTATAACTGTTACATTATGCTATATATCTATGTTTTTGTTGTTGATATACCGGTACTCTTATTATTTCTTATGCTTCCATCACCAACTTTCCTCTTTTTTCTTCCTATCAGGCTATCACCATATCATAGAGTAACTCATTAAAGGAGTTTGAGAGGTCCATTTTCTTTTTAATGATACATGTATATAAATTAAATTGGCAAATGGCCCTTCCAATAAATATTTTCATGCTATTTTCGTAAAGGTGGAATAATTGTAATTTTTCACTTCACTTATTCAAATATTTGATTACAGAAGCATCACCATGCCATTCACCACCCACCAGTTCCTCCAGATGTCTCAGCTCCCCAGTCTTGCCAAGGGGCTGCCAGATGAACCTACAACTCGACCATTTGTAGCAGAGAGACCGACATTCCCCTATCCGCCAGTTCATCCAGATGTCTCAACTCCATATCCTCATACATCGCTACATAGTCTTGCCAAGGGGCTGCTAGATGAACCAACGACTCAACCATTTGTAGCAGAGGGACTGACATTCCCCCATCCACAATTCTTCAAAATATTTTACCAATATGCAGATTTGATCTCTGGAGGAAAACGCAAGCATGCTCCAGGTCATTTATCCCAAACCACCTTGAACCTTGATTCAGACATGGGGTTGCTTTCTCTTTACAGAATTATCATGTGTGTCTACTATAATGCAAATCGACCATGTTTGAATAGATATGACTCACCAATTGATTTGTTTGATAGTATTATGGCATATGGAAAGGGGAATATGAGGATCAACTCTTACCAAGTACCTCTGCTCTATTTCAGAGGTGTCATGACATGGAGTGATGCCAAAGATTTGACCCTTCTTGCAGAAGTAGCCTCCGTAAACCCGTTCTCCTGCAAGAAAGGTTCCAAGGAGAGGGGGAAATGCTGGACAGAAGTAGGGGATCTGTTGTTCAAACAAGGATTTAAAGTACATCAAAGGGCAGTTTGAGACCGCTACACCTCATTGCACAACAAAAATAACCAAAACAACAACAAAGAGAGGAAAACATCAGGAATCGCCCCCGAACTCACTCCAACTCAGGCCGAAATTACACAAATACTTGAAGATCTTGCACAGCAAGATGCTGACTCAGAGACAATATTGGTAGTGAAGAATGATGAGGAGCAAACAAAAGTTGACGGTGTAGAGATGAGAAAGAGGCTCGTCGAGGCATGTGATATCAATCCAATTGAGATGTTTTTTCGCATCCAAAAGTTGTACGTTGCTCCAGCTGTAGATGGATACTACAACAAAAAGCAGGATGAGCTTATTGGTAGCTACACGGATCCATTGGTACTGTCAGGTGATGGGCGTGCTGATTCGCCAGGCCACTGTGCCACTTTTTGCACGTACAGTTTTTGCCATGAAGAGAGCAAGAAGATCCTACAAACCAATACCATAATGGTCGAAGAAGCCAGCGCCAAATCACCAAATATGGAGAGGATCGGCTTTGAAAGGGGCATGGACTTTCTCATCGACCGAGTGACCATAGACACAATAGTAACAGATGCCCACCCTCATATCCATGCCAGATGTCCCATTGGTGCTTTACATTTTCATACTTTCCGTCTTCTATGGCAGTAAAAACCTAACCAAGAAGGTGAGTGCCGCATCCCAATGGCGAAACTGCCACGACCTGCAGCTGTGGATGGCAAACCATTTCTGGCATTACAACCAGACCTGCGAGGGAGATGGGAACAAGATGGTCGGCAACTTGCTTGGTGTGCTACACCACATTGTCAATGAACATGAATGGCTGATCACTGTTGATGGGAGGGAAAAGGAAGTGCGATCATGGTCCCTTGGATGAACAAGCCATTGCTTATCTCGAGCCAGTCAGCACTGCCCATGAGAAACTGCATTCCATTCTCATGGGCAAACTCTCCCTGAAGACGATACCTTGATTCAAGGATTTTCTACACACCGGCAGTCTTGAGTCATTTCATGCAATATTGTTGATGTATGCCACAAAGAGATCCTACTACCATGGACCTACTACGAATGGACATTCGACGAAGCCATTCCTTTGATCCAATGAGTTCCGCTGCCAAGTTTTAAATTTCGCGCCGATGCAAAAACCCAGCGTGTGGTCCGACCACAATCTAACAGCTGGATGCGATCATGGACTTACTACGCGATTTGGGGTTCTTCGCTGCTCCTACAAACCGTCGAGAACCCAGTCTTAAATTGTATTAGCGCTCTCCACGATGCGGACGTAGCGAACATGTTTTTGTTCGCCGCGCCTGTTGTTATTTTGTCCGTGGACCTACTAGTAGTACTACGAATATTTTGTCATTGGTTTCGCTGTGCGTATCGTTCAACGATACTTATTTTCGTACATCATGTTTTGCTTATACATTAATAAGGGCAGGATTATCATTAGATGATATTAATATGGAAGAATTTTATGAATTGAATGTGCAGTTCATGTCAACACAGACGACAGAAGGTACGGAAGGCAAGTCCCATTTGTTGAATATTTTGCAATATGTTTGTCCAGGCCAGGGAGTTACAACTCGATCCCTAGACTGGGTAGAGTAGACCTAGTTTGTCAATTCCCACATTTACGGACGAGGTTATTTATCCTAATTCCTAGATTCTCAAATAACCCCGTACACATATGAATTACATCAAGATACAAATAAAAGCAGTCTCACTCTCAGATTACCAAGACAAAAATATAAATAAAAAATAGCATGCACCCGATCTCTACCAATGGGACTACATCTGCTGGTTTGAGCAGACGACGACACGGCAATTTAGTAGTCATGATGTGATGAAATCACTCATTATCTCCCTGCATTACCAAATATTTTCCGTGCACTCATGAAAAAAACATCCAATTCTTTATACGCCTATAAGAAAAACGCACGCAAACGCAACAACCAACAAACGATTTCCCTCAACAAACGAAGAATCTGTGATCATCACCATGTCGTTGATTTCACAGAAAAATCAACGGAAACAGGAGAAAAAAGCACTTTTAAAACGGTATTTTGTACACTCGTGTGGTGATTTCCCTTGCTTGTACGATGAGTATGCTGCACACAATCAAAAATTCGTAAAAAATCGAAGAAATCGCTGATTTCAATAGTTTTTTTTTACAGATTGGCGTACATGAAACTGACGTACACTAGACATTTACATCCGGGGCACCCCTGAGATAGTTTTTAGCTGCGCACGGGTAAAAGGCTCTGGTGTCACGATTCATTCATGAAATGAGAAGCGCAAATCGTGGGAAGCATCGATGAGTGCGAAGTGACTCAGCCGATAGAGGGCGGCAAATTAGCGGCGGAACTCGTTGAAACAAAGGCCCCTTATCGGAGCTTATCAAAACATGCCTGCAGCGTTGTGGTCAGACTTAAAACATAGAGGAAAGTAAGACTGAGAACATGTGGTAGCTATCATTATTTTTACTACTCTCGCCGTCGAATGTCCATTCGTAGTAGGTCCATGCTACTACACACTGCTTGGATTCGGCATCAGGGTCAAGCTTGCAGTGCTCGATGTCAATTTTCACTCAGACAGGAAGTGATGAAAGATGGGAGGCCCCGCTTGTCAAAGCGTTGGAACAAGTGTACAAAGGGTTTCACCGTTTCTCTTGTTAAGGATCCTAAGTCCTATGCACCTAAACTTGTTGCTCCTGTATTCATGCAACATGCCATGGCACATGGACACCTATCACAGCATGTATCCCTTGCTGAGGACGATCCGAGGAGGATACATCCCCTGATCTTCATGAGGCCATACGTATATTAACAAAAAGGTCATCACAAGATTAATCCCAATTGGTGCCAATTAAAATTGCATGCTCAGCCTCTCTCATCATGCTCAATTCCTACATACTTCCTATTTTTCATATACACTGTCCTTCATTCATGCGGTCCACACCCACTCACCCCTTTTCTTTTCTATAATCTTGTCCATGTAGTTCATAATTCTACCCTAGTGCTCCCTCACTGCGTATTATATGTTGATAACCTGTTCTCTTCAGTAGTGTGTGTAGACACAACATTTGTTTTATTTTAAAAAATTATTATTGCGTTAATTTATTATAACATTATTTGTTTAGGGGTCCACACTCTACAAGCTATGCTTTTTAGTGGATCCCTCCATTTTCACTTGACATATAAATATACAGCAACATTTATTCATTTTTCTTCCTGATTTAGATTGTAAATTGTAGCGCCGTAATTGAGGATCTGAGGATAAACCACTTTCACAGACCCCTGTAATTACATCCCCATTTAATCTACCTGAATTAACAAAGTCGCCAAAGCCTTGGTCATCTTGTCCATCCCCGAAAGTTCAGAAGATGTCAACAAAGATAGAAAAGGATGGGAATGTGAACACAAGATACAAGAAACATAATCGATTGTGTCCATTCTGTCAGAAAAGTTGTGGGGAAGAGTTGACCAGACACATCGGGAAAGTCCACAAGAATGAAAAACATATCCAGAAAGCAATGAAGCTCCCCAAGAAAGAATGACTGAGGGCATTCGCAGAGTTAAAGAAACAAGGTATTCTCGACAGAAACAGAAAATGTGCAAAGGAGGAAGAAGAACCTGTGCATCAAAGGTAACGGTGCACTGGCAGAAAACATGGTCCATTTGTGGTACTTCAACTTGCAAAGGCTTTTATGCCAAAAACATGTGTCAAGGAGATACTGCTATTCCTTCATGTTCTGTCTCTGTGTCATTGCTCTTAACTGATGGTAGCACAGAGGTTGCTTGTAAAGGTTTTGCTTTGGAAATCCTGTCAAAAATCAAGGAAGATGAAGTGGGCAAAATGTGCAAAAGTGATCTAGTTATCAGAAACAGCGGACTGCGTCTATGGGACAAAGAAAAGGGTAAAGCAGACAAGAAAACTGAAGTTCGCAAAGCAGTGAAGACATATATGAGGCGTTTAGCAGCACCGTATCTGACCTTCAAGGAGATGCATGAAATACACAATAACATATGGGCGGCCAAAAGGGCCATTATTAATAATGGAGAAAAAAAAATTATAGAAATAAATAAAGATTCAAATATAGACATGGAGATAATGCAAAAATAAATACTTTATCAAGGTTCGTGTCGAAATTCCCTTTGCTATTTTTACTGGAAATCGAGTGGTTTATTCTCAAGCATAATTCATATCTTCACTCTCTTTCTCTTTTTTAATCTTGCAGTTCCACCTTGGAAGAGGAGCATCCAACTTCGAAATTCCCAAAGCTGAAGAGGATTGCAACATCGACACCGAACCCCACTTGTTCATTCCTTCAGCCATGTCTGCCTTTTGGGAGTGTTATTTCTTTCACTTTATTCAAATTGTTTTGTTTGCTCTCGCGTGATGACACAATGCTTTCCCGCGTCCAAAGGCCAGCGCCTCTATTACTATGGGTCAATGCGTAAATCTCCAAGCTTTATGATGTGACCTCACAATGATACCGGCGCAGCGCCCAAACTTTCATCCAATCAGCACGCAGTAACCACACACGTGATATCACAATGCGTTACGTGCCGGTATGTTTACGTTTCAAGAAAATGTGCTGCTAACGCTTCATTCTTTACTGCATTCCCCTCGCATCCAGATGTCGGTACATCTTGCTTGCTTCACAGAGCCAAATCGGTCTGTGAGAAGGCGTTGATTCTTTGGTCGATTCAGGAAGACAGTGACCAAAGGTTTTCGAAAATTATGCTGCTGCGTTCGAGGTAAATAAATGAATGAGATAGATGGCATCCTCAAATATAAAGATGAATTCTCAACGATTAAAGGGGGGAGGATGAGTGAAAAGGGTGTTTAATGAAAGCTAGTACGTACATGCCCACTTAAACGAGATAGAGGTCATGTCATTTCAAAACCAAGATACGATGAGTTTTTAAGAAGAAAAAAGAATGAGCGAAAAGCGATGTGCGGATAAGAGAATGACATTATGATATTCTCATTATTATTTACAGCATCTACTGATGACGAACGTCCAGTCGCAGTGACAGTTGGTGATATTACATTGGTAATAAAATCGTTTTGAACAATACCAAAAGTCGAATCCTCTTCTGAAATTGTTTCAAGAATCAATACCACGCCTAGTATTGTAAATAATAGACAGAACACACTGCAAATTGTAGTGTCTTTTATATTTATTCCAGACTAGAATGGACTTTCGAGTTCCCTTTGCTATTTTTACTGGAAATCAAGTGGTTCATTCTCAAGCATCATTCATCTCTTCACTCTCTTTCCCTTCTTTAATCATGCAGTTTCACCTCGCAAGAGGAGCATCCAACATTCCCAAAGTTGAAGAGGATTGCAACATCAACACCAAACCCCACTTGTTCGTTCCTTCAGCCATGTCTGTCTTTTGTTTTGTTTGTGGAAATAAAGTGAGCTCCGAGTTTATTTTGCTCTCAAGAAAGCAGACTACATGACATGTTTCACATTAGACATAAAGTTTCTGTCTCTTTCGTTTGTTAGCCTCTTATTGGGTAGGGTGGGCTCCTCTCTTTAGAGACAGAAGCCGACCAAAGGGTCTACTCTGCAAACTTTGGTGGCTCACTCAACTTTGGTGGCTCGAGTGAGCCACCAAATTTCCGGCCAGACTTTGGACTAAAATGTCCCTTTAGCGGATTCATATCCGATGCATTTCCCAACATTCTTCAGCCACTCTCACCACAAAGACGGATTTCTTTTGGAAATGTGCTCGACGAAGATG
Organism: Mesocentrotus franciscanus; assembly: GCA_037976565.1. NCBI lineage: Eukaryota > Metazoa > Echinodermata > Echinoidea > Camarodonta > Strongylocentrotidae > Mesocentrotus > Mesocentrotus franciscanus. Next base: position 8,136,313 of record CP137673.1, read on the forward strand.
ATGAGTTAAACTCGTTGCAACGTCCACCTGTGGATCCCGACAGATTTGATGTGATGATGAAGGCGTGCCTGTTAAAGACAATGGAGGTTCTGGAGCGCCAGTATGCAAGATACTTCACGCTAGATGCAACAGAGACACTGAAAGAAGAAACTGAATCTGCAAGGTGTCATAACATAGATGCAGAGAGTGTGATGGAAATGTTCAGTGCCGCGAAGGAGCATGCACCCAATGCAACAATGTGTTTTTTTCTCAGCTCGAATCAAGGCGATCAAAAACCAAGTTGTAGACTATCTGGATGACCTCCAAAGAGGAAAAAAGAAAAGTGTAATCCAACTTGCAACAACGCTAGCAAGGAAGCAGCGCACACAAAGAAAACAGAGGACTTCACAAATCAAGTAAGAAGTTGCAAAAAGAATGCAGGATTAACTGTAGAAAAGGAACACAGCAGATCAGAAGAAATTGGAGAAGAATTTGGAAAAGAAAATTAAGGACTGCAGCTTGGCAAACCTTGGTACAGAATTCAAAGACTTTGGAGAGGAGCTTGTCAAATCAAGGACTGATATCTTGAATGGTAGAGCTGTTGGGCACGAGATATGCGATGTCTGGTATGAGTCACATCAACGGACTTTGTACTATGGAAAGTTTGAGGAGTTGAAAAGAAGTGGAACTTACCAAATAGCATATTGGAGAGGAGGAGAAACGTACAAGCCAATGCTGAAGACTATAATGTGTCAAAGTACGGCCCCCAATATTTGAAAAATACTAATTTGACTTGCCCGATTGGGTCACCAGGGAAAAAGTTCAGTTTCGAGCATTGGATAAAATATAATGGCGTACCTGAAACGTCATTAATATTATTTTATGTAGCGCTGCATGTTGAAACACCATTTCTAAGAACTTCATAATGATGATGATATATGGATGTAATTGAACTGAAAGAACTTTTGGACTTGAACTTAGAAGCAGTGAACTGATAATTTCAATGTATATATGAAAGTTACTTTTGTGATGTACCAGGGTAGGAAGCTTGGTAGTTTGCTTTACTGGATTGTTTTGCAAGCAAGGTAGAACTTTATATCATTTGAATGCTTGATCCGTTATTGAATGTTATGTTCTGTAGTGACAATAACATTGATTTTTCTGTACTTTGACTATGTAAATATTGTTTGGAGACTGGAATTAAACTTAATTCCCTTAAAATATTGTGTCACTTGTTACTTTGTCTGAGTTCTGTATTTAAGCAGTTGTCACTGGACCAACATGCCATCACACCCTCCCCTTGGTTGTGACAACATGTATATAGTTCTTCTTCAGTGTGCCAAAATTTACTATTCTAGATGTGTTGATCAGACAATATCAGAGACCAGATATTATACCAATTGCAGAGGTGCGAAATAGCCCGACAAAGAGGCGTGTTTCAGTGCCTTTATCTTCATGAAATGTGATGTCTAATTCTTTTCTATTCTTCTTACTCCTTTTTTAATAGCTGTGATGCAATAGAAGAACCAGAGTCAGGACCAAAGCTTGCAACGCTTTGCAATCATGGATACAAGAACGAAAGAAATAGCAAAATGAAGATAACTCTTGATCAACTCAAGCAGCCGCAGCTAGTGTTTTTTGCACTAAGGGACATCAGTGAAAATGAGGAAATACTATGATCATTGAGTGGAAAATAATAATTCTTCCCCCACCACCATCACATAATACTGCACTTGCTGCTCAAGATTCAGAATGCCTCACTGGCAAGGACAGAGCTGGTCTAAGTGACTGTGCAAGCGAGCAAACCCCACCAGCATCACAAAGTACTGCACTTGCTGCTCAAGATTCAGAATGCCTCACTGGCAAGGACAGAGATGGTCGAAGTGACTGTGCAAGCGAGCAAACCCCACCAGCATCACAAAGGACTGAGTTCCAGTCATTCATTTCTTCAAAGCTTGATAGAAGTACTGCACTTGCTGCTCAAGATTCAGAATGCCTCACTGGCAAGGACAGAGATGGTCTAAGTGACTGTGCAAGCGAGCAAACCCCACCAGCATCACAAAGTACTGCACTTGCTGCTCAAGATTCAGAATGCCTCACTGACAAGGACAGAGATGGTCTAAGTGACTGTGCAAGCGAGCTACCCCACCAGCATCACAATGTACTGCACTTGCTGCTCGACCCAGCCAAAGCTTTCATCATTCAGCCAACAATATAACCCAGATAGAGCACAGCGAATTTCAAATCTCATTGCCGAGACGATCGCTAAGGATGGACTGCCTATCAACTTTTTTTAGGGCGAGGAGTTCCGAGCACTCATGCACAACATCGAACCAGACTTCACAATCCCTAGCCGACAAACTGGGATGAGAATGCTTGATCTAAAGTTTCGGGAACAGAAGGCTAAAATTAAGCACTAGATGAGCGGATACTGTGAACACATTGCTATAGCAACTGACTGCTGGATGTTCCAATACCACTAAAGAAGATGTAAGTTTACATACATTTCCCAAAGACGTGATGTTGAGGAAAATTTGGACTTCCAAAGTGAAATTGACAAGAGGACAATGGACAGGACCTACGGACACAAGTGTGACGGCAAATCAAATCCCAAGAAGGCGGGTGCTACCCCGGGGATATCGAAGTGATCAGGGGAAACAAAGCCACGGGAGTGAGAGCGGAGTGAAAAGTGTTCCTCCTCCCACAAAAGAAAACTCCCTCAAAATATCTTCCCGAAAATCAGCCCCTCGTCCCAAGAAGGACGTTGAAAATGAAAATAGCAGTGGGCTGGGGACAGAGGTTACGGCACCCGTGAGCAGAATGACATGTGATGACGTAACAGACTATATCTTCAAAGATGATGAAATCCTTTTGTATGGGGCCAGACTCCTTCAGACACGTCCTGAACCTCACCAAGTACATTTCATATCCCAACAAATGAGGAATGTTGCAAGATTGGCACTGGAAGCTGAAAGCTTAGATGCTGAAATAACATGTGTCAAGAATTGCATCTAGCTGATCCTGGCAAATTTGATGTGTTGGTTCAAGCAGCAAGAAATATTGGTGGCTTTAATGCTGAAAACAACACTTTCAAGACACTATCTTATCCATGCAACATAGGGTTTGAGATTAATAAGATAGCTACTCAAATCTTAGCCTCAGCTGTGGAGACAGACAGAGTGAGAAAGTTCCAGGAAGTTTCTATTAAAGTCAGAATGGCGCATTGAGGTTACAGCAGCTGCACATCACACAGTCGCCAAACAGAAGATTGGCCAGAAGAACCTCTTGCCAATGGCAGAAGATGTAACAAAATTAACAAACTACATAAAATCTGAAAGTACTCTGAGGAGCTCAGTTGAGACAGACAGTAGTTCATCATCAGACTGGAGTGAGTTGTTCCAATTGACACTGTCTCATGTCTCAATTTTGAGCACAAGTGACTTAGCTGCATTAGACTCTCTCGGCGTGCGAGGAAAGAAGAGGATGATGGTGGACGTGCGTTTACGCATGTAACCCTGGGAAGCCAATGTACTGGGGTGGGGCATGCACGAATGTGACGTTTCTAGTTCTCGTTGGCTGCGTAGTTTAGGGAAACTAGCAAATAATAGGTAGATACATTGATTTATTGGGGTAAATTAGTTAAACCTATAGGATTTATGTTTCTTTTGTTGTCACAATATGAACCTTTTTTTAAGAGGATAAGCTCTCTAAGTGAATATCCTCACATTTATCTTGAAATAGGTGGAAGCAAGTTGAATTACAGGATTTGTTATATATTTATTTCATTTTATTGTTTTTCTCGTAAGAATGTGAAACTTTTTGAACTGTTGTGTACTGTCATGGCATGACAAATTTAATTTCCTTTATTTCTTTACGCATCGGAACAATTGCTTATTTACTTGAACGAAGACTAATAGCACTTTCGATTTTTGCAGCTAAAAAACAAGACCGTATGAAAGTACATCAACCATTTGGTTGATCCTGAAATTTTCTTCATTTTTGAATGCAAAAACTGAAGGTATGTTTAATTCTGTGATATTATATTCTTACAGCATATAATACGCTAGGATTGCACATGTATCTTTTTAATGTGTTAAAGTTTGTAGGGTCAAATTTAGGCCTCTTTTGAAGTATGGATAAAGGAAAAAAAATTGTAATGGTACTGACTGTGCTAACGGAAGAAGTGAAAGTGGTTGATGTTTTGTAAAGTAATTCTTGGTAATATTCCTCAAAGAAGAGTAAGAGATGTTGAAATGTCTCATGATAGTTTGTCAGTTATTTGGAAACATTTATTATTGTTGTTTAAGGTGTCAACATCTCATAAATTTGGGATTACACGTGAGACATATTTTTCTTACGCTTACTCTAGGATTCCTGTTAAAGATACTATGTCCCTTTTGCAGCCAACATCAAATTCTGTAGAACTTTGCAGGAATTATGAATATGTCATGTATGTCCTATCTGTGAAATTTAAATGTTAGCAGTGTCCTAATATTCAAATTATGCAAGGAAACCCGTTTACTTGCTAGACTTCACTGTCAGACACTATTGAGTGACTGACTGGTTTTTTCATCTTTGGTAATAACATACATAAAATGAGCTGTAAAGGGTACATGAGCATTTGTCTACATCAATAACCCACTTCTTGTAATGGCCAAAATTAAACTGATTGAATCTTTGCGCAGCATAAAACGTACGACCATTCGGTACAATGGTCTGAAAAATCAGACTATTACTTACTGGCTCTATAGCTCCTAAGTCGATACGACAAGTAATAGTCGTTATTTTCCCACTTAAAGACATTTTCAAGCCCCCTCTTCTGTAGGGAAGTTCTAAATTAGTATTGTCTTTCAAATGCCATTGGAATTTAACCTTTTCATTTTTTTTGGCCTACAAATGGGACATAGTACCTTTAATTGTAGTTCACCTACATACAGAATACATAGCAGAGTGATATTTTTAGGCGAAAGTTTGAGTGAATTGCCTTACGAATAGCCTTGTTTAAGTCGTTCTTGGTGTAATATCGCGATACTTGTTTTTAATACTTAGAAAAGGAAATGGATCATTGTAATATGATTTATACTATGCTAATGATGGATGTTTATGTTATTCAGAAACACAAAAATAACATATTCATTACTTTGCTTTAAAAGAAGACAACATTTATTGAAGTATAGAAGTGAATGAAACAGTTACTGTATTTGCCGGCGATAAGGCCGCAGCGCCGCATAGGCCGCACCACTAACTTTGACATAAAATAATAATAATAAGAATAATAAATAAAAAATGGACCAAAAAAAATATTTGTAATTTTCTTGTAGAACACTTATTTTTTTCTACAAACTGATACCAAATTAATCAATATTCTTATAAAATTTACAGGAAAAAACTAAGTTTACCTCAAAAATGATCGTATTCATTTAGCAAATCTTCATTGATTTTGAAGCTAGTACTGTATCGCAGGCACAATGTATGGTGTAATGCGAAATTGCGCCTACCACGATGTACGGTGTAATGCGAAATTGCGCCTATCACAATGTACGGTGTAATAAGGTTTATCGCCAATCGGTAAACATCTGTTGATAACGCTCCACCGCAAAGCATCATGGGTACTCAAAGGGGTCACAAATCATCTGTTTACAATACCGGACCGGCTTTGTGTGATGGCTAATGTCAAGGTAATTTAGCGGTTTTTGTCTTTAAAATCTAGCGATTTCAAGAAATATTTGAGGGAAAGGGGGCTTGCTATTGGAGATGAGAAACACCAGGAGCTGGCTGAAAAGGCTTTTTGGGTGGAAAAGCTCGGCTTAGCTGTAAAACCTGCAGATAAAGAAGCCGAGGCAGAGATTCAGCAGTCAAAAAGTGATAAGTTGGTACTCGACGTCGGCATTATTCGCCTGCCACGGAGACACTGTCAAATAGGTGGGAACATGGCCCATCGAGTCTTCTAGAGATCATCTAGACAGCTCCATCAAAGCTGGTAAGTTAAGTTAAAATGATATAAAAATAAGCTTACTTAAATAATTTTTAAAACCATTATTTAGGCCAACCACAGGCCTATGATTATGACACCGACAATGCCAATGGCAGCCACATATTACATAACTTAACAGGCACAAGCTGTTGGGTACATGACCCAGGTTGAATAAATAGTAATTGATAGGCACAACCTGTTCGAGTACATGATCCAGGTTGAATAAATAGTAATAGGCACAACCAGTTCGGGTACATGACCCAGGTTGAACTGCAGGGAGACTGGGAGAGGTATGAGCAGCAGTATGAAAGACTTTCTAGGGGGGAAAGAATGCAGGCGAGTCACGATAAGGAAAGGAAAGTATTTGGGGAAGGAAAGAAAAGCTTGTTACAAGATCATCACTGGTGTGATATCTGTGCTCTGTCCAGTGCTTGTGATGGATCCGGATGTAGTGCACAGCCAACATTTCTGGAGGGATCATAGTACAAGTTACATACAATGCATAATGATTCAACAATGGGTGAAATTGAGAAGACTTCAAAAAACCAATTTGGAGTTTTAGGACGAAATGTTTACTTTAATTTGCTGTTGTAGTCATTCCCAGAATTATAATGTCAAATGCAACATTCATGTTTAATTCAGGTATTATTAATGCAAATTCATGATGTCTGACTGTAAACAATGTGAATACATTGTGTCGGACAGTCAGACTTACACTTAAATAAGTGAATAGAGATTCAGTCAAATAGAGGTCATGAGAATTAATGTAAATACTGAAGGTAAATACATTTTGACTACATTTCTGATAATCTTACAAATGACCCTTTTCTGCCTTTTAAACATTGCCAGGCAAGCACGTCTCGTGAGGATGATCTAAGAGGAGAGTTGTCTAAAGTTAAAGGGAAGCTAAAAAGGAGACAGAATTGAGGCAGAAACTTCAGGAGCAGCTGAACTTTTTGCAAGGTAGGCCTTCATTTATAATCATGCTATTTTGTCCATTACAGGAATATGGTGTGTGATCCAGTGCAAGATTTTTTTTGATTTTTATCATCATGTAGATCAGGGCCAAAATATTGAACTGTGAGAATGAAAAACAAACAAAAGTTTTTACAACTAACTTTAATTTTAAACCACTTTCTAAGGCCTCTACATGTAAGTTGTAACGTTGTGTAATATTAGTAACTGAATGAACATTGAAGGCCACATAAAATTAATTCCTATTTTCTCACAGTAGAAGGGAGCAAGAAAGGGAGAGAGAGAGAGAGAGAGAGACTGAGAGGGAGGGGGTTGGAGTACATTTACATGTAACCTACACTGCAGTGAAAGCATATTGTACTTGGTTGTACATGTACCTGTATGACATTAGTATCGTGCCTTTTTTACATTCCTATTCCATTTAGTAACTTTGTTACACTAATTTGTAAAACCCTTTGTGGGGTATGTTTGGGAGACCATGGTTTAGAACATTTTTTTTCTTTCTTGTTTCTTAACTTCTACAACAGGTGTCCCAACTTTCATTTCTACTTTCCAAGGATTTATGGATGATATGAACAGTCTAACATGGCAAACCATGGTATGTGTAAAAATTGATGTGTATCATTTAAAACCTTAAATTGTTACTCCATGGATGAAATACATGTATTTCTATGTTCAGATGTTCACACATGATCATACATATGTGGAACATGATAGTATCTACAGGTGCGAGGTGTATGTTTAGATTAGAGTGCTTTCAATTCAAATCCACACAGTAAAAATCCATTACTACATATTGTGCATGACAATCTAGACAATGAATATCTCTTCAAATGCTATTTCCTCATTAGAAGTACATTTTCAAGTAATTCTTATTTATGAATTTGTATCAAATTAAAAGCTACCAGGAGTTTTTTTGCAATTGTTTAGTGTTGAAGATTTTGTCATTATCATGATGTACATATTTCCCTATAGATGACAGTCTCTCAGTTTGATGGAGAATAAAGGCCATCAACTACAAGCCCAAGTGTAAATCGTAACGTGCCATTGCCAACAATCTCCACGCAGCCCTTAACGCCACTGTCCAGTAACAATGAAAGTGCCAGTGGCATTATGTCTGATATGGTAAGAAATTTTCAAGTTGAAACTGTATACATTCATTTCAGGAAACTGTGATATAGGCTGTATGCAAATTAGTAAGTTGATGTCATCCCCTCACTATTCTCCATGTAGTTTAGTTGAAGAAATTTCAAGTTTTTTTCTTTTTGTTTGTTATGGACACAACAGGACTGTATAATTTGTTTCCCTTCACTGGATATTATATATTGTTAATCAATTTGTCAATATTGTTAATGTTGTATTCCCTTTGGTTTTACCGTGCATGTAGGTCACTTTGGGACCAGGTGCCACCGTTAGGAGATCTAAATTACGGGGATGTAACCACAGCGATGCCAGCAAATTGACATGTGACCTGATGCTCCTTCTCTTCGGCCGTGAGAAACTGTGTCGATGCTCGTTAACCGGTAAGGGTAATTCCAAAGGAGTAACTAAACCTCCTCTTCATAGGGAGCAAGTAGAAGCTATTATTGATACGTCCATACTTTTCATTCCTTTAGAAATTCCAGAGTACATCCCATTTTAGAAGGAAAAAAAGTTTGCGTTTGTCTGGTAAATATATTACTCATTGCAGATGTAGTATCGAAAATAATATCGCTAGTGATATTTGTTTGTCTCGCAATGTATGGTCAACACGGGATCTAAAAGATCACGACATTTCGTGCGCGGTGGCAACACTTTGTCAGGTGATAAAATATAATGTAAGCAAGCGTGTTCTATACTCTACGGGCGGACCGGCGGTCAAATAATCAATAATTAGAACAGCCTTTGCCATCGTAGAAAGGAATGCCCTTCCTTGCGCATCACTCCTGAAAGCGATAGATATCCTCTTCAAGCTCAGTTATATATTGGATATTAATTATTCGTGGAAGTGTAGCCATACATATGTATTTCTTCAGAAATCTGTGTATGGGCTGGGAATGGACGATGGACCACACGCACCATCTGTTGCACTGCTGAATAACTATATTGAGCAAGAGTAAACTAAAGGGATCCAATGTACACCAAGGCATTTTACAACCAAAGGACCCATCTTATCTCCACAAAATGGCGCCTAGATGACGTCATGAAGACTTGATGACCTTGAAAATGTTACTGTCACGTCTCATGACAATGACCTATGACTGTGCCAAAATTGAAAGAAATTGACTTAACTGATCTTGAGTTATCCTCGGAACAAAATGGGGGAGAAATAAATAAAAATAAAGAATAAATAAATAAATAAATAAATAAAGAAAGAAAATTCTGACGAAATTAATAGGTGATCTGTCGATACCGACAGACCACCTAATAAGAGCTAGAGGTCTAGATCTAAGTTAGATCTTCATTTCACAAAGCAGTCACTCTGCAGGAGTTCAACTTCAACTGAGTTCAAATTGCTCCTTTCCTAAATAAATTAAAGGCTAAAGGACTCTAGGACCTGGTCCAATCTCCACTCCAGGTTAAGAGCGATGCCCTTCCATTATGACAAGCTCATGCCTGAGCCTATCCGACAATACCTCAACCATCAGGCAACTAGTATCAGCTCCAGTCAGGGATACTTATTTGACAGTTTACTAGCTTCCACTGCCTTCATTCTAGCCAAAAAGTCACATGTTATGTATAATGGCATAGCAAACAGGACCAACCTTTACATTGTGTTTGTTGGTCCCCCTTCGCCTGGGAAAAGTCAGGCGATCAACACTGCTCGTGTAATAATAATCATGTCTGGCGAAATCTATGATGTCCTGAACAAGATGATCAAAAATGACGGAGACACTGCTTCTGTTGACATTAGTGTGCTGTCACAAGTGTTCTCCGGAGAGAAGGTCTCGGTCAACTTTGCTACCCAGAAAGCAAGGGAAATCCCCAACGACAGGGTGTTCTGTATTCTTGGAGCAATACAGCCAGCACTGCTAGCCGCCTTGCTAACCAGTTTAGATTCTGGAAATGGCTTCATTGAACGGTTACTCATTAACTTTCCAGATTGTTTGAGGCCTTCACCAAGATCAACAAAGACTGCAAGAGAGGCATTGGCGAACCTTCCAACACTAACCCAAGTCTTGGAGAACATCTCACAACTTCTTGCCAACGGACAAGAATATGTGTTTGAAGACACAGCAGAAGAAGTTGTGGACAATTTGAATGAGGCCTACATCGACCAAATAAACGCCACAAACCAAAAAATTGGACTTAGTAGTGCGAGTTGCAACAGTCATCCATGTGCTGTCACATGTTTTAGGAAGTCCTCTCAACAAAGATGACCTTACCCTGCCTCCAAGGGCAATCACCAAGACATCTTTGGATGCTGCAATCAAGTTTGTGGAGTTTTGTGAGAGCCAGAAGGAGACATACTTGTGTGTAAGTACATCGATTTAAATTAAATCTTTGTAAATTCCAGAAGGCAAATTTAATAATGTTTAAAATATTCTATGTAAATGTTCCATTATCCCTTACAAATAAAGCAATATTCAATTCAAAATTTGAACATTATTATTAGATTAATGGAGAGGGGGGGGGGGAGGGTAAAGGGGTGAAAAAGCGGCCGAACACGTTAACATACACACCCCATACACACACGCTGTACGTAATCTTTATTCATGGCGCGTGACCTATAAAGGTTTCACACTAATGCACTATTGTTTCAGTGTGTATTTGCGTATTGATACAAGGAAGACAAACTTTGTTGAGCAATTTCGTTATTCACAGTTCTAGAGTGTTTTTATAGCACTATTTTGGAAAAGCGTTGTTACTTTGAATAGTTTAAGAAGCCCGTGTTCATCATTGTTGTCTGTATCTCATAGTTGTCTTCATTATTCATCATTGCACATCATTTTCGTTTGCTTCATCGTTCATCTTATTCTTAATCATGTCACGAATGACCACCGTCAAAAACAGAACTCTAGGACCTGGTCCAATCTCCACTCCAGGTTAAGAGCGATGCCCTTCCATTATGACAAGCTCATGCCTGAGCCTATCCGACAATACCTCAACCATCAGGCAACTAGTATCAGCTCCAGTCAGGGATACTTATTTGACAGTTTACTAGCTTCCACTGCCTTCATTCTAGCCAAAAAGTCACATGTTATGTATAATGGCATAGCAAACAGGACCAACCTTTACATTGTGTTTGTTGGTCCCCCTTCGACTGGGAAAAGTCAGGCGATCAACACTGCTCGTGTAATAATAATCTTGTCTGGTGAAATCTATGACGTCCTGAACAAGATGATCAAAAATGACGGAGACACTGCTTCTGTTGACATTAGTCTGCTGTCACAAGTGTTCTCCGGAGAGAAGGTCTCGGTCAACTTTGCTACCCAGAAAGCAAGGGAAATCCCCAACGACAGGGCGTTCTGTATTCTTGGAGCAATACAGCCAGCACTGCTATCCGCCTTGCTAACCAGTTTAGATTCTGGAAATGGCTTCATGGAACGGTTACTCATTAACTTTCCAGATTGTTTGAGGCCTTCACCGAGATCAACAAAGACTGCAAGAGAGGCATTGGCGAACCTTCCAACACTAACCCAAGTCTTGGAGAACATCTCACAACTTCTTGCCAACGGACAAGAATATGTGTTTGAAGACACAGCAGAAGAAGTTGTGGACAATTTGAATGAGGCCTACATCGACCAAATAAACGCCACAAACCAAAAATTGGACTTAGTAGTGCGAGTTGCAACAGTCATCCATGTGCTGTCACATGTTTTAGGAAGTCTTCTCAACAAAGATGACCTTACCCTGCCTCCAAGGGCAATCACCAAGACATCTTTGGATGCTGCGATCAAGTTTGTGGAGTTTTGTGAGAGCCAGAAGGAGACATACTTGTGTGTAAGTACATCGATTTAAATTAAATCTTTGTAAATTCCAGAAGGCAAATTTAATAATGTTTAAAATATTCTATATAAATGTTCCATTATCCCTTACAAATAAAGCAATATTCAATTCAAAATTTGAACATTATTATTAGATTAATGGAGAGGGGGGGGGTAAAGGGGTGAAAAAGCGGCCGAACACGTTAACATACACACCGCATACACACACGCTGTACGTAATCTTTATTCATGGCGCGTGACCTATAAAGGTTTCACACTAATGCACTATTGTTTCAGTGTGTATTTGCGTATTGATACAAGGAAGACAAACTTTGTTGAGCAATTTCGTTATTCACAGTTCTCGAGTGTTTTTATAGCACTATTTTGGAAAAGCGTTGTTACTTTGAATAGTTTAAGAAGCCCGTGTTCATCATTGTTGTCTGTATCTCATAGTTGTCTTCATTATTCATCATTGCACATCATTTTCGCTTGCTTCATCGCTCATCTTATTCTTAATCATGTCACGAATGACCACCGTCAAAAACAGAACTCTAGGACCTGGTCCAATCTCCACTCCAGGTTAAGAGCGATGCCCTTCCATTATGACAAGCTCATGCCTGAGCCTATCCGACAATACCTCAACCATCAGGCAACTAGTATCAGCTCCAGTCAGGGATACTTATTTGACAGTTTACTAGCTTCCACTGCCTTCATTCTAGCCAAAAAGTCACATGTTATGTATAATGGCATAGCAAACAGGACCAACCTTTACATTGTGTTTGTTGGTCCCCCTTCGACTGGGAAAAGTCAGGCGATCAACACTGCTCGTGTAATAATCATGTCTGGCTAAATCTATGACGTCCTGAACAAGATGATCAAAAATGACGGAGACACTGCTTCTGTTGACATTAGTCTGCTGTCACAAGTGTTCTCCGGAGAGAAGGTCTCGGTCAACTTTGCTACCCAGAAAGCAAGGGAAATCCCCAACGACAGGGCGTTCTGTATTCTTGAGCAATACAGCCAGCACCGCTATCCGCCTTGCTAACCAGTTTAGATTCTGGAAATGGCTTCATGGAACGGTTACTCATTAACTTTCCAGATTGTTTGAGGCCTTCACCGAGATCAACAAAGACTGCAAGAGAGGCATTGGCGAACCTTCCAACACTAACCCAAGTCTTGGAGAACATCTCACAACTTCTTGCCAACGGACAAGAATATGTGTTTGAAGACACAGCAGAAGAAGTTGTGGACAATTTGAATGAGGCCTACATCGACCAAATAAACGCCACAAACCAAAAAATTGGACTTAGTAGTGCGAGTTGCAACAGTCATCCATGTGCTGTCACATGTTTTAGGAAGTCTTCTCAACAAAGATGACCTTACCCTGCCTCCAAGGGCAATCACCAAGACATCTTTGGATGCTGCGATCAAGTTTGTGGAGTTTTTGAGAACCAGAAGGAGACATACTTGTGTGTAAGTACATCGATTTATATTAAATCTTTGTAAATTCCAGAAGGCAAATTTAATAATGTTTAAAATATTCTATATAAATGTTCCATTATCCCTTACCAATAAAGCAATATTCAATTCAAAATTTGAACATTATTATTAGTTTAATGGAGAGGGGGAGGGTAAAGGGGTGAAAAGCGGCCGAACACGTTAACATACACACCGCATACACACACGCTGTAATGTAATCTTTATTCATGGCGCGTGACCTATAAAGGTTTCACACTAATGCACTATTGTTTCAGTGTGTATTTGCGTATTGATACAAGGAAGACAAACTTTGTTGAGCAATTTCGTTATTCACAGTTCTCGAGTGTTTTTATAGCACTATTTTGGAAAAGCGTTGTTACTTTGAATAGTTTAAGAAGCCCGTGTTCATCATTGTTGTCTGTATCTCATAGTTGTCTTCATTATTCATCATTGCACATCATTTTCGCTTGCTTCATCGCTCATCTTATTCTTAATCATGTCACGAATGACCACCGTCAAAAACAGAACTCTAGGACCTGGTCCAATCTCCACTCCAGGTTAAGAGCGATGCCCTTCCATTATGACAAGCTCATGCCTGAGCCTATCCGACAATACCTCAACCATCAGGCAACTAGTATCAGCTCCAGTCAGGGATACTTATTTGACAGTTTACTAGCTTCCACTGCCTTCATTCTAGCCAAAAAGTCACATGTTATGTATAATGGCATAGCAAACAGGACCAACCTTTACATTGTGTTTGTTGGTCCCCCTTCGACTGGGAAAAGTCAGGCGATCAACACTGCTCGTAATAATAATCATATCTGGCTAAATCTATGATGTCCTGAACAAGATGATCAAAAATGACGGAGACACTGCTTCTGTTGACATTAGTCTGCTGTCACAAGTTTTCTCCGGAGAGAAGGTCTCGGTCAACTTTGCTACCCAGAAAGCAAGGGAAATCCCCAACGACAGGGCGTTCTGTATTCTTGGAGCAATACAGCCAGCACCGCTATCCGCCTTGCTAACCAGTTTAGATTCTGGAAATGGCTTCATGGAACGGTTACTCATTAACTTTCCAGATTGTTTGAGGCCTTCACCGAGATCAACAAAGACTGCAAGAGAGGCATTGGCGAACCTTCCAACACTAACCCAAGTCTTGGAGAACATCTCACAACTTCTTGCCAACGGACAAGAATATGTGTTTGAAGACACAGCAGAAGAAGTTGTGGACAATTTGAATGAGGCCTACATCGACCAAATAAACGCCACAAACCAAAAAATTGGACTTAGTAGTGCGAGTTGCAACAGTCATCCATGTGCTGTCACATGTTTTAGGAAGTCTTCTCAACAAAGATGACCTTACCCTGCCTCCAAGGGCAATCACCAAGACATCTTTGGATGCTGCGATCAAGTTTGTGGAGTTTTTGAGAGCCAGAAGGAGACATACTTGTGTGTAAGTACATCGATTTATATTAAATCTTTGTAAATTCCAGAAGGCAAATTTAATAATGTTTAAAATATTCTATATAAATGTTCCATTATCCTTACAAATAAAGCAATATTCAATTCAAAATTTGAACATTATTATTAGTTTAATGGAGAGGGGGAGGGTAAAGGGTGAAAAGCGGCCGAACACGTTAACATACACACCGCATACACACACGCTGTAACGTAATCTTTATTCATGGCGCGTGACCTATAAAGGTTTCACACTAATGCACTATTGTTTCAGTGTGTATTTGCGTATTGATACAAGGAAGACAAACTTTGTTGAGCAATTTCGTTATTCACAGTTCTCGAGTGTTTTTATAGCACTATTTTGGAAAAGCGTTGTTACTTTGAATAGTTTAAGAAGCCCGTGTTCATCATTGTTGTCTGTATCTCATAGTTGTCTTCATTATTCATCATTGCACATCATTTTCGCTTGCTTCATCGTTCATCTTATTCTTAATCATGTCACGAATGACCACCGTCAAAAACAGAACTCTAGGACCTGGTCCAATCTCCACTCCAGGTTAAGAGCGATGCCCTTCCATTATGACAAGCTCATGCCTGAGCCTATCCGACAATACCTCAACCATCAGGCAACTAGTATCAGCTCCAGTCAGGGATACTTATTTGACAGTTTACTAGCTTCCACTGCCTTCATTCTAGCCAAAAAGTCACATGTTATGTATAATGGCATAGCAAACAGGACCAACCTTTACATTGTGTTTGTTGGTCCCCCTTCGCCTGGGAAAAGTCAGGCGATCAACACTGCTCGTGTAATAATAATCATATCTGGCTAAATCTATGATGTCCTGAACAAGATGATCAAAAATGACGGAGACACTGCTTCTGGTGACATTAGTCTGCTGTCACAAGTTTTCTCCGGAGAGAAGGTCTCGGTCAACTTTGCTACCCAGAAAGCAAGGGAAATCCCCAACGACAGGGCGTTCTGTATTCTTGGAGCAATACAGCCAGCACCGCTATCCGCCTTGCTAACCAGTTTAGATTCTGGAAATGGCTTCATGGAACGGTTACTCATTAACTTTCCAGATTGTTTGAGGCCTTCACCGAGATCAACAAAGACTGCAAGAGAGGCATTGGCGAACCTTCCAACACTAACCCAAGTCTTGGAGAACATCTCACAACTTCTTGCCAACGGACAAGAATATGTGTTTGAAGACACAGCAGAAGAAGTTGTGGACAATTTGAATGAGGCCTACATCGACCAAATAAACGCCACAAACCAAAAAATTGGACTTAGTAGTGCGAGTTGCAACAGTCATCCATGTGCTGTCACATGTTTTAGGAAGTCTTCTCAACAAAGATGACCTTACCCTGCCTCCAAGGGCAATCACCAAGACATCTTTGGATGCTGCGATCAAGTTTGTGGAGTTTTGTGAGAACCAGAAGGAGACATACTTGTGTGTAAGTACATCGATTTATATTAAATCTTTGTAAATTCCAGAAGGCAAATTTAATAATGTTTAAAATATTCTATATAAATGTTCCATTATCCCTTACAAATAAAGCAATATTCAATTCAAAATTTGAACATTATTATTAGTTTAATGGAGAGGGGGGAGGGTAAAGGGTGAAAAGCGCCGAACACGTTAACATACACACCGCATACACACACGCTGTACGTAATCTTTATTCATGGCGCGTGACCTATAAAGGTTTCACACTAATGCACTATTGTTTCAGTGTGTATTTGCGTATTGATACAAGGAAGACAAACTTTGTTGAGCAATTTCGTTATTCACAGTTCTCGAGTGTTTTTATAGCACTATTTTGGAAAAGCGTTGTTACTTTGAATAGTTTAAGAAGCCCGTGTTCATCATTGTTGTCTGTATCTCATAGTTGTCTTCATTATTCATCATTGCACATCATTTTCGCTTGCTTCATCGTTCATCTTATTCTTAATCATGTCACGAATGACCACCGTCAAAAACAGAACTCTAGGACCTGGTCCAATCTCCACTCCAGGTTAAGAGCGATGCCCTTCCATTATGACAAGCTCATGCCTGAGCCTATCCGACAATACCTCAACCATCAGGCAACTAGTATCAGCTCCAGTCAGGGATACTTATTTGACAGTTTACTAGCTTCCACTGCCTTCATTCTAGCCAAAAAGTCACATGTTATGTATAATGGCATAGCAAACAGGACCAACCTTTACATTGTGTTTGTTGGTCCCCCTTCGACTGGGAAAAGTCAGGCGATCAACACTGCTCGTGTAATAATAATCATATCTGGCTAAATCTATGATGTCCTGAACAAGATGATCAAAAATGACGGAGACACTGCTTCTGGTGACATTAGTCTGCTGTCACAAGTTTTCTCCGGAGAGAAGGTCTCGGTCAACTTTGCTACCCAGAAAGCAAGGGAAATCCCCAACGACAGGGCGTTCTGTATTCTTGGAGCAATACAGCCAGCACCGCTATCCGCCTTGCTAACCAGTTTAGATTCTGGAAATGGCTTCATGGAACGGTTACTCATTAACTTTCCAGATTGTTTGAGGCCTTCACCGAGATCAACAAAGACTGCAAGAGAGGCATTGGCGAACCTTCCAACACTAACCCAAGTCTTGGAGAACATCTCACAACTTCTTGCCAACGGACAAGAATATGTGTTTGAAGACACAGCAGAAGAAGTTGTGGACAATTTGAATGAGGCCTACATCGACCAAATAAACGCCACAAACCAAAAAATTGGACTTAGTAGTGCGAAGTTGCAACAGTCATCCATGTGCTGTCACATGTTTTAGGAAGTCTTCTCAACAAAGATGACCTTACCCTGCCTCCAAGGGCAATCACCAAGACATCTTTGGATGCTGCGATCAAGTTTGTGGAGTTTTGTGAGAACCAGAAGGAGACATACTTGTGTGTAAGTACATCGATTTATATTAAATCTTTGTAAATTCCAGAAGGCAAATTTAATAATGTTTAAAATATTCTATATAAATGTTCCATTATCCCTTACAAATAAAGCAATATTCAATTCAAAATTTGAACATTATTATTAGTTTAATGGAGAGGGGGAGGGTAAAGGGGTGAAAAGCGGCCGAACACGTTAACATACACACCGCATACACACACGCTGTAATGTAATCTTTATTCATGGCGCGTGACCTATAAAGGTTTCACACTAATGCACTATTGTTTCAGTGTGTATTTGCGTATTGATACAAGGAAGACAAACTTTGTTGAGCAATTTCGTTATTCACAGTTCTCGAGTGTTTTTATAGCACTATTTTGGAAAAGCGTTGTTACTTTGAATAGTTTAAGAAGCCCGTGTTCATCATTGTTGTCTGTATCTCATAGTTGTCTTCATTATTCATCATTGCACATCATTTTCGCTTGCTTCATCGCTCATCTTATTCTTAATCATGTCACGAATGACCACCGTCAAAAACAGAACTCTAGGACCTGGTCCAATCTCCACTCCAGGTTAAGAGCGATGCCCTTCCATTATGACAAGCTCATGCCTGAGCCTATCCGACAATACCTCAACCATCAGGCAACTAGTATCAGCTCCAGTCAGGGATACTTATTTGACAGTTTACTAGCTTCCACTGCCTTCATTCTAGCCAAAAAGTCACATGTTATGTATAATGGCATAGCAAACAGGACCAACCTTTACATTGTGTTTGTTGGTCCCCCTTCGCCTGGGAAAAGTCAGGCGATCAACACTGCTCGTGTAATAATAATCATATCTGGCTAAATCTATGATGTCCTGAACAAGATGATCAAAAATGACGGAGACACTGCTTCTGGTGACATTAGTCTGCTGTCACAAGTTTTCTCCGGAGAGAAGGTCTCGGTCAACTTTGCTACCCAGAAAGCAAGGGAAATCCCCAACGACAGGGCGTTCTGTATTCTTGGAGCAATACAGCCAGCACCGCTATCCGCCTTGCTAACCAGTTTAGATTCTGGAAATGGCTTCATGGAACGGTTACTCATTAACTTTCCAGATTGTTTGAGGCCTTCACCGAGATCAACAAAGACTGCAAGAGAGGCATTGGCGAACCTTCCAACACTAACCCAAGTCTTGGAGAACATCTCACAACTTCTTGCCAACGGACAAGAATATGTGTTTGAAGACACAGCAGAAGAAGTTGTGGACAATTTGAATGAGGCCTACATCGACCAAATAAACGCCACAAACCAAAAAATTGGACTTAGTAGTGCGAGTTGCAACAGTCATCCATGTGCTGTCACATGTTTTAGGAAGTCTTCTCAACAAAGATGACCTTACCCTGCCTCCAAGGGCAATCACCAAGACATCTTTGGATGCTGCGATCAAGTTTGTGGAGTTTTGTGAGAGCCAGAAGGAGACATACTTGTGTGTAAGTACATCGATTTAAATTAAATCTTTGTAAATTCCAGAAGGCAAATTTAATAATGTTTAAAATATTCTATATAAATGTTCCATTATCCCTTACAAATAAAGCAATATTCAATTCAAAATTTGAACATTATTATTAGTTTAATGGAGAGGGGGAGGGTAAAGGGGTGAAAAAGCGGCCGAACACGTTAACATACACACCGCATACACACACGCTGTACGTAATCTTTATTCATGGCGCGTGACCTATAAAGGTTTCACACTAATGCACTATTGTTTCAGTGTGTATTTGCGTATTGATACAAGGAAGACAAACTTTGTTGAGCAATTTCGTTATTCACAGTTCTCGAGTGTTTTTATAGCACTATTTTGGAAAAGCGTTGTTACTTTGAATAGTTTAAGAAGCCCGTGTTCATCATTGTTGTCTGTATCTCATAGTTGTCTTCATTATTCATCATTGCACATCATTTTCGTTTGCTTCATCGTTCATCTTATTCTTAATCATGTCACGAATGACCACCGTCAAAAACAGAACTCTAGGACCTGGTCCAATCTCCACTCCAGGTTAAGAGCGATGCCCTTCCATTATGACAAGCTCATGCCTGAGCCTATCCGACAATACCTCAACCATCAGGCAACTAGTATCAGCTCCAGTCAGGGATACTTATTTGACAGTTTACTAGCTTCCACTGCCTTCATTCTAGCCAAAAAGTCACATGTTATGTATAATGGCATAGCAAACAGGACCAACCTTTACATTGTGTTTGTTGGTCCCCCTTCGCCTGGGAAAAGTCAGGCGATCAACACTGCTCGTGTAATAATAATCATATCTGGCTAAATCTATGATGTCCTGAACAAGATGATCAAAAATGACGGAGACACTGCTTCTGGTGACATTAGTCTGCTGTCACAAGTTTTCTCCGGAGAGAAGGTCTCGGTCAACTTTGCTACCCAGAAAGCAAGGGAAATCCCCAACGACAGGGCGTTCTGTATTCTTGGAGCAATACAGCCAGCACCGCTATCCGCCTTGCTAACCAGTTTAGATTCTGGAAATGGCTTCATGGAACGGTTACTCATTAACTTTCCAGATTGTTTGAGGCCTTCACCGAGATCAACAAAGACTGCAAGAGAGGCATTGGCGAACCTTCCAACACTAACCCAAGTCTTGGAGAACATCTCACAACTTCTTGCCAACGGACAAGAATATGTGTTTGAAGACACAGCAGAAGAAGTTGTGGACAATTTGAATGAGGCCTACATCGACCAAATAAACGCCACAAACCAAAAAATTGGACTTAGTAGTGCGAGTTGCAACAGTCATCCATGTGCTGTCACATGTTTTAGGAAGTCTTCTCAACAAAGATGACCTTACCCTGCCTCCAAGGGCAATCACCAAGACATCTTTGGATGCTGCGATCAAGTTTGTGGAGTTTTGTGAGAGCCAGAAGGAGACATACTTGTGTGTAAGTACATCGATTTATATTAAATCTTTGTAAATTCCAGAAGGCAAATTTAATAATGTTTAAAATATTCTATATAAATGTTCCATTATCCCTTACAAATAAAGCAATATTCAATTCAAAATTTGAACATTATTATTAGATTAATGGAGAGGGGGAGGGTAAAGGTGAAAAAGCGGCCGAACACGTTAACATACACACCGCATACACACACGCTGTACGTAATCTTTATTCATGGCGCGTGACCTATAAAGGTTTCACACTAATGCACTATTGTTTCAGTGTGTATTTGCGTATTGATACAAGGAAGACAAACTTTGTTGAGCAATTTCGTTATTCACAGTTCTAGAGTGTTTTTATAGCACTATTTTGGAAAAGCGTTGTTACTTTGAATAGTTTAAGAAGCCCGTGTTCATCATTGTTGTCTGTATCTCATAGTTGTCTTCATTATTCATCATTGCACATCATTTTCGCTTGCTTCATCGCTCATCTTATTCTTAATCATGTCACGAATGACCACCGTCAAAAACAGAACTCTAGGACCTGGTCCAATCTCCACTCCAGGTTAAGAGCGATGCCCTTCCATTATGACAAGCTCATGCCTGAGCCTATCCGACAATACCTCAACCATCAGGCAACTAGTATCAGCTCCAGTCAGGGATACTTATTTGACAGTTTACTAGCTTCCACTGCCTTCATTCTAGCCAAAAAGTCACATGTTATGTATAATGGCATAGCAAACAGGACCAACCTTTACATTGTGTTTGTTGGTCCCCCTTCGACTGGGAAAAGTCAGGCGATCAACACTGCTCGTGTAATAATAATCATATCTGGCTAAATCTATGATGTCCTGAACAAGATGATCAAAATGACGGAGACACTGCTTCTGTTGACATTAGTCTGCTGTCACAAGTGTTCTCCGGAGAGAAGGTCTCGGTCAACTTTGCTACCCAGAAAGCAAGGGAAATCCCCAACGACAGGGCGTTCTGTATTCTTGAGCAATACAGCCAGCACTGCTATCCGCCTTGCTAACCAGTTTAGATTCTGGAAATGGCTTCATGGAACGGTTACTCATTAACTTTCCAGATTGTTTGAGGCCTTCACCGAGATCAACAAAGACTGCAAGAGAGGCATTGGCGAACCTTCCAACACTAACCCAAGTCTTGGAGAACATCTCACAACTTCTTGCCAACGGACAAGAATATGTGTTTGAAGACACAGCAGAAGAAGTTGTGGACAATTTGAATGAGGCCTACATCGACCAAATAAACGCCACAAACCAAAAAATTGGACTTAGTAGTGCGAGTTGCAACAGTCATCCATGTGCTGTCACATGTTTTAGGAAGTCTTCTCAACAAAGATGACCTTACCCTGCCTCCAAGGGCAATCACCAAGACATCTTTGGATGCTGCGATCAAGTTTGTGGAGTTTTTTGAGAACCAGAAGGAGACATACTTGTGTGTAAGTACATCGATTTATATTAAATCTTTGTAAATTCCAGAAGGCAAATTTAATAATGTTTAAAATATTCTATATAAATGTTCCATTATCCCTTACCAATAAAGCAATATTCAATTCAAAATTTGAACATTATTATTAGTTTAATGGAGAGGGGGGAGGGTAAAGGGGTGAAAAAGCGGCCGAACACGTTAACATACACACCGCATACACACACGCTGTACGTAATCTTTATTCATGGCGCGTGACCTATAAAGGTTTCACACTAATGCACTATTGTTTCAGTGTGTATTTGCGTATTGATACAAGGAAGACAAACTTTGTTGAGCAATTTCGTTATTCACAGTTCTCGAGTGTTTTTATAGCACTATTTTGGAAAAGCGTTGTTACTTTGAATAGTTTAAGAAGCCCGTGTTCATCATTGTTGTCTGTATCTCATAGTTGTCTTCATTATTCATCATTGCACATCATTTTCGCTTGCTTCATCGCTCATCTTATTCTTAATCATGTCACGAATGACCACCGTCAAAAACAGAACTCTAGGACCTGGTCCAATCTCCACTCCAGGTTAAGAGCGATGCCCTTCCATTATGACAAGCTCATGCCTGAGCCTATCCGACAATACCTCAACCATCAGGCAACTAGTATCAGCTCCAGTCAGGGATACTTATTTGACAGTTTACTAGCTTCCACTGCCTTCATTCTAGCCAAAAAGTCACATGTTATGTATAATGGCATAGCAAACAGGACCAACCTTTACATTGTGTTTGTTGGTCCCCCTTCGACTGGGAAAAGTCAGGCGATCAACACTGCTCGTGTAATAATAATCATATCTGGCTAAATCTATGATGTCCTGAACAAGATGATCAAAAATGACGGAGACACTGCTTCTGGTGACATTAGTCTGCTGTCACAAGTTTTCTCCGGAGAGAAGGTCTCGGTCAACTTTGCTACCCAGAAAGCAAGGGAAATCCCCAACGACAGGGCGTTCTGTATTCTTGAGCAATACAGCCAGCACCGCTATCCGCCTTGCTAACCAGTTTAGATTCTGGAAATGGCTTCATGGAACGGTTACTCATTAACTTTCCAGATTGTTTGAGGCCTTCACCGAGATCAACAAAGACTGCAAGAGAGGCATTGGCGAACCTTCCAACACTAACCCAAGTCTTGGAGAACATCTCACAACTT
This sequence comes from Mesocentrotus franciscanus, assembly GCA_037976565.1. Classification (NCBI taxonomy): domain Eukaryota; kingdom Metazoa; phylum Echinodermata; class Echinoidea; order Camarodonta; family Strongylocentrotidae; genus Mesocentrotus; species Mesocentrotus franciscanus. Next base: position 8,159,568 of record CP137673.1, read on the forward strand.
CTTGCCAACGGACAAGAATATGTGTTTGAAGACACAGCAGAAGAAGTTGTGGACAATTTGAATGAGGCCTACATCGACCAAATAAACGCCACAAACCAAAAAATTGGACTTAGTAGTGCGAGTTGCAACAGTCATCCATGTGCTGTCACATGTTTTAGGAAGTCTTCTCAACAAAGATGACCTTACCCTGCCTCCAAGGGCAATCACCAAGACATCTTTGGATGCTGCGATCAAGTTTGTGGAGTTTTTGAGAACCAGAAGGAGACATACTTGTGTGTAAGTACATCGATTTATATTAAATCTTTGTAAATTCCAGAAGGCAAATTTAATAATGTTTAAAATATTCTATATAAATGTTCCATTATCCCTTACAAATAAAGCAATATTCAATTCAAAATTTGAACATTATTATTAGATTAATGGAGAGGGGGGAGGGTAAAGGGGTGAAAAAGCGGCCGAACACGTTAACATACACACCGCATACACACACGCTGTACGTAATCTTTATTCATGGCGCGTGACCTATAAAGGTTTCACACTAATGCACTATTGTTTCAGTGTGTATTTGCGTATTGATACAAGGAAGACAAACTTTGTTGAGCAATTTCGTTATTCACAGTTCTAGAGTGTTTTTATAGCACTATTTTGGAAAAGCGTTGTTACTTTGAATAGTTTAAGAAGCCCGTGTTCATCATTGTTGTCTGTATCTCATAGTTGTCTTCATTATTCATCATTGCACATCATTTTCGCTTGCTTCATCGCTCATCTTATTCTTAATCATGTCACGAATGACCACCGTCAAAAACAGAACTCTAGGACCTGGTCCAATCTCCACTCCAGGTTAAGAGCGATGCCCTTCCATTATGACAAGCTCATGCCTGAGCCTATCCGACAATACCTCAACCATCAGGCAACTAGTATCAGCTCCAGTCAGGGATACTTATTTGACAGTTTACTAGCTTCCACTGCCTTCATTTTAGCCAAAAAGTCACATGTTATGTATAATGGCATAGCAAACAGGACCAACCTTTACATTGTTTTTGTTGGTCCCCCTTCGACTGGGAAAAGTCAGGCGATCAACACTGCTCGTGTAATAATATTCTTGTCTGGTGAAATCTATGACGTCCTGAACAAGATGATCAAAAATGACGGAGACACTGCTTCTGTTGACATTAGTCTGCTGTCACAAGTGTTCTCCGGAGAGAAGGTCTCGGTCAACTTTGCTACCCAGAAAGCAAGGGAAATCCCCAACGACAGGGCGTTCCGTATTCTTGAGCAATACAGCCAGCACTGCTAGCCGCCTTGCTAACCAGTTTAGATTCTGGAAATGGCTTCATTGAACGGTTACTCATTAACTTTCCAGATTGTTTGAGGCCTTCACCGAGATCAACAAAGACTGCAAGAGAGGCATTGGCGAACCTTCCAACACTAACCCAAGTCTTGGAGAACATCTCACAACTTCTTGCCAACGGACAAGAATATGTGTTTGAAGACACAGCAGAAGAAGTTGTGGACAATTTGAATGAGGCCTACATCGACCAAATAAACGCCACAAACCAAAAAATTGGACTTAGTAGTGCGAGTTGCAACAGTCATCCATGTGCTGTCACATGTTTTAGGAAGTCTTCTCAACAAAGATGACCTTACCCTGCCTCCAAGGGCAATCACCAAGACATCTTTGGATGCTGCGATCAAGTTTGTGGAGTTTTTGAGAACCAGAAGGAGACATACTTGTGTGTAAGTACATCGATTTATATTAAATCTTTGTAAATTCCAGAAGGCAAATTTAATAATGTTTAAAATATTCTATATAAATGTTCCATTATCCCTTACCAATAAAGCAATATTCAATTCAAAATTTGAACATTATTATTAGTTTAATGGAGAGGTGGGGGGGGGGAGGGTAAAGGGGTGAAAAAGCGGCCGAACACGTTAACATACACACCGCATACACACACGCTGTACGTAATCTTTATTCATGGCGCGTGACCTATAAAGGTTTCACACTAATGCACTATTGTTTCAGTGTGTATTTGCGTATTGATACAAGGAAGACAAACTTTGTTGAGCAATTTCGTTATTCACAGTTCTCGAGTGTTTTTATAGCACTATTTTGGAAAAGCGTTGTTACTTTGAATAGTTTAAGAAGCCCGTGTTCATCATTGTTGTCTGTATCTCATAGTTGTCTTCATTATTCATCATTGCACATCATTTTCGTTTGCTTCATCGTTCATCTTATTCTTAATCATGTCACGAATGACCACCGTCAAAAACAGAACTCTAGGACCTGGTCCAATCTCCACTCCAGGTTAAGAGCGATGCCCTTCCATTATGACAAGCTCATGCCTGAGCCTATCCGACAATACCTCAACCATCAGGCAACTAGTATCAGCTCCAGTCAGGGATACTTATTTGACAGTTTACTAGCTTCCACTGCCTTCATTCTAGCCAAAAAGTCACATGTTATGTATAATGGCATAGCAAACAGGACCAACCTTTACATTGTGTTTGTTGGTCCCCTTCGCTGGGAAAAGTCAGGCGATCAACACTGCTCGTGTAATAATAATCATATCTGGCTAAATCTATGATGTCCTGAACAAGATGATCAAAAATGACGGAGACACTGCTTCTGGTGACATTAGTCTGCTGTCACAAGTTTTCTCCGGAGAGAAGGTCTCGGTCAACTTTGCTACCCAGAAAGCAAGGGAAATCCCCAACGACAGGGCGTTCTGTATTCTTGGAGCAATACAGCCAGCACCGCTATCCGCCTTGCTAACCAGTTTAGATTCTGGAAATGGCTTCATGGAACGGTTACTCATTAACTTTCCAGATTGTTTGAGGCCTTCACCGAGATCAACAAAGACTGCAAGAGAGGCATTGGCGAACCTTCCAACACTAACCCAAGTCTTGGAGAACATCTCACAACTTCTTGCCAACGGACAAGAATATGTGTTTGAAGACACAGCAGAAGAAGTTGTGGACAATTTGAATGAGGCCTACATCGACCAAATAAACGCCACAAACCAAAAAATTGGACTTAGTAGTGCGAGTTGCAACAGTCATCCATGTGCTGTCACATGTTTTAGGAAGTCTTCTCAACAAAGATGACCTTACCCTGCCTCCAAGGGCAATCACCAAGACATCTTTGGATGCTGCGATCAAGTTTGTGGAGTTTTTGAGAACCAGAAGGAGACATACTTGTGTGTAAGTACATCGATTTATATTAAATCTTTGTAAATTCCAGAAGGCAAATTTAATAATGTTTAAAATATTCTATATAAATGTTCCATTATCCCTTACAAATAAAGCAATATTCAATTCAAAATTTGAACATTATTATTAGATTAATGGAGAGGGGGGAGGGTAAAGGGGTGAAAAGCGGCCGAACACGTTAACATACACACCGCATACACACACGCTGTACGTAATCTTTATTCATGGCGTGACCTATAAAGGTTTCACACTAATGCACTATTGTTTCAGTGTGTATTTGCGTATTGATACAAGGAAGACAAACTTTGTTGAGCAATTTCGTTATTCACAGTTCTAGAGTGTTTTTATAGCACTATTTTGGAAAAGCGTTGTTACTTTGAATAGTTTAAGAAGCCCGTGTTCATCATTGTTGTCTGTATCTCATAGTTGTCTTCATTATTCATCATTGCACATCATTTTCGTTTGCTTCATCGTTCATCTTATTCTTAATCATGTCACGAATGACCACCGTCAAAAACAGAACTCTAGGACCTGGTCCAATCTCCACTCCAGGTTAAGAGCGATGCCCTTCCATTATGACAAGCTCATGCCTGAGCCTATCCGACAATACCTCAACCATCAGGCAACTAGTATCAGCTCCAGTCAGGGATACTTATTTGACAGTTTACTAGCTTCCACTGCCTTCATTCTAGCCAAAAAGTCACATGTTATGTATAATGGCATAGCAAACAGGACCAACCTTTACATTGTGTTTGTTGGTCCCCCTTCGCCTGGGAAAAGTCAGGCGATCAACACTGCTCGTGTAATAATAATCATATCTGGCTAAATCTATGATGTCCTGAACAAGATGATCAAAAATGACGGAGACACTGCTTCTGGTGACATTAGTCTGCTGTCACAAGTTTTCTCCGGAGAGAAGGTCTCGGTCAACTTTGCTACCCAGAAAGCAAGGGAAATCCCCAACGACAGGGCGTTCTGTATTCTTGGAGCAATACAGCCAGCACCGCTATCCGCCTTGCTAACCAGTTTAGATTCTGGAAATGGCTTCATGGAACGGTTACTCATTAACTTTCCAGATTGTTTGAGGCCTTCACCGAGATCAACAAAGACTGCAAGAGAGGCATTGGCGAACCTTCCAACACTAACCCAAGTCTTGGAGAACATCTCACAACTTCTTGCCAACGGACAAGAATATGTGTTTGAAGACACAGCAGAAGAAGTTGTGGACAATTTGAATGAGGCCTACATCGACCAAATAAACGCCACAAACCAAAAATTGGACTTAGTAGTGCGAGTTGCAACAGTCATCCATGTGCTGTCACATGTTTTAGGAAGTCTTCTCAACAAAGATGACCTTACCCTGCCTCCAAGGGCAATCACCAAGACATCTTTGGATGCTGCGATCAAGTTTGTGGAGTTTTTGAGAACCAGAAGGAGACATACTTGTGTGTAAGTACATCGATTTATATTAAATCTTTGTAAATTCCAGAAGGCAAATTTAATAATGTTTAAAATATTCTATATAAATGTTCCATTATCCCTTACAAATAAAGCAATATTCAATTCAAAATTTGAACATTATTATTAGATTAATGGAGAGGGGGGAGGGTAAAGGGGTGAAAAAGCGGCCGAACACGTTAACATACACACCGCATACACACACGCTGTACGTAATCTTTATTCATGGCGCGTGACCTATAAAGGTTTCACACTAATGCACTATTGTTTCAGTGTGTATTTGCGTATTGATACAAGGAAGACAAACTTTGTTGAGCAATTTCGTTATTCACAGTTCTAGAGTGTTTTTATAGCACTATTTTGGAAAGCGTTGTTACTTTGAATAGTTTAAGAAGCCCGTGTTCATCATTGTTGTCTGTATCTCATAGTTGTCTTCATTATTCATCATTGCACATCATTTTCGTTTGCTTCATCGTTCATCTTATTCTTAATCATGTCACGAATGACCACCGTCAAAAAACAGAACTCTAGGACCTGGTCCAATCTCCACTCCAGGTTAAGAGCGATGCCCTTCCATTATGACAAGCTCATGCCTGAGCCTATCCGACAATACCTCAACCATCAGGCAACTAGTATCAGCTCCAGTCAGGGATACTTATTTGACAGTTTACTAGCTTCCACTGCCTTCATTCTAGCCAAAAAGTCACATGTTATGTATAATGGCATAGCAAACAGGACCAACCTTTACATTGTGTTTGTTGGTCCCCCTTCGACTGGGAAAAGTCAGGCGATCAACACTGCTCGTGTAATAATAATCATATCTGGCTAAATCTATGATGTCCTGAACAAGATGATCAAAAATGACGGAGACACTGCTTCTGTGACATTAGTCTGCTGTCACAAGTGTTCTCCGGAGAGAAGGTCTCGGTCAACTTTGCTACCCAGAAAGCAAGGAAATCCCCAACGACAGGGCGTTCTGTATTCTTGGAGCAATACAGCCAGCACCGCTATCCGCCTTGCTAACCAGTTTAGATTCTGGAAATGGCTTCATGGAACGGTTACTCATTAACTTTCCAGATTGTTTGAGGCCTTCACCGAGATCAACAAAGACTGCAAGAGAGGCATTGGCGAACCTTCCAACACTAACCCAAGTCTTGGAGAACATCTCACAACTTCTTGCCAACGGACAAGAATATGTGTTTGAAGACACAGCAGAAGAAGTTGTGGACAATTTGAATGAGGCCTACATCGACCAAATAAACGCCACAAACCAAAAATTGGACTTAGTAGTGCGAGTTGCAACAGTCATCCATGTGCTGTCACATGTTTTAGGAAGTCTTCTCAACAAAGATGACCTTACCCTGCCTCCAAGGGCAATCACCAAGACATCTTTGGATGCTGCGATCAAGTTTGTGGAGTTTTTGAGAACCAGAAGGAGACATACTTGTGTGTAAGTACATCGATTTATATTAAATCTTTGTAAATTCCAGAAGGCAAATTTAATAATGTTTAAAATATTCTATATAAATGTTCCATTATCCCTTACCAATAAAGCAATATTCAATTCAAAATTTGAACATTATTATTAGTTTAATGGAGAGGGGAGGGTAAAGGGGTGAAAAGCGGCGAACACGTTAACATACACACCGCATACACACACGCTGTACGTAATCTTTATTCATGGCGCGTGACCTATAAAGGTTTCACACTAATGCACTATTGTTTCAGTGTGTATTTGCGTATTGATACAAGGAAGACAAACTTTGTTGAGCAATTTCGTTATTCACAGTTCTCGAGTGTTTTTATAGCACTATTTTGGAAAAGCGTTGTTACTTTGAATAGTTTAAGAAGCCCGTGTTCATCATTGTTGTCTGTATCTCATAGTTGTCTTCATTATTCATCATTGCACATCATTTTCGTTTGCTTCATCGTTCATCTTATTCTTAATCATGTCACGAATGACCACCGTCAAAAACAGAACTCTAGGACCTGGTCCAATCTCCACTCCAGGTTAAGAGCGATGCCCTTCCATTATGACAAGCTCATGCCTGAGCCTATCCGACAATACCTCAACCATCAGGCAACTAGTATCAGCTCCAGTCAGGGATACTTATTTGACAGTTTACTAGCTTCCACTGCCTTCATTCTAGCCAAAAAGTCACATGTTATGTATAATGGCATAGCAAACAGGACCAACCTTTACATTGTGTTTGTTGGTCCCCCTTCGACTGGGAAAAGTCAGGCGATCAACACTGCTCGTGTAATAATAATCATGTCTGGTAAATCTATGATGTCCTGAACAAGATGATCAAAAATGACGGAGACACTGCTTCTGTTGACATTAGTCTGCTGTCACAAGTGTTCTCCGGAGAGAAGGTCTCGGTCAACTTTGCTACCCAGAAAGCAGGGAAATCCCCAACGACAGGGCGTTCTGTATTCTTGGAGCAATACAGCCAGCACTGCTAGCCGCCTTGCTAACCAGTTTAGATTCTGGAAATGGCTTCATTGAACGGTTACTCATTAACTTTCCAGATTGTTTGAGGCCTTCACCGAGATCAACAAAGACTGCAAGAGAGGCATTGGCGAACCTTCCAACACTAACCCAAGTCTTGGAGAACATCTCACAACTTCTTGCCAACGGACAAGAATATGTGTTTGAAGACACAGCAGAAGAAGTTGTGGACAATTTGAATGAGGCCTACATCGACCAAATAAACGCCACAAACCAAAAAATTGGACTTAGTAGTGCGAGTTGCAACAGTCATCCATGTGCTGTCACATGTTTTAGGAAGTCTTCTCAACAAAGATGACCTTACCCTGCCTCCAAGGGCAATCACCAAGACATCTTTGGATGCTGCGATCAAGTTTGTGGAGTTTTTTGAGAACCAGAAGGAGACATACTTGTGTGTAAGTACATCGATTTATATTAAATCTTTGTAAATTCCAGAAGGCAAATTTAATAATGTTTAAAATATTCTATATAAATGTTCCATTATCCCTTACAAATAAAGCAATATTCAATTCAAAATTTGAACATTATTATTAGTTTAATGGAGAGGGGGAGGGTAAAGGTGAAAAGCGGCCGAACACGTTAACATACACACCGCATACACACACGCTGTGTAATCTTTATTCATGGCGCGTGACCTATAAAGGTTTCACACTAATGCACTATTGTTTCAGTGTGTATTTGCGTATTGATACAAGGAAGACAAACTTTGTTGAGCAATTTCGTTATTCACAGTTCTCGAGTGTTTTTATAGCACTATTTTGGAAAAGCGTTGTTACTTTGAATAGTTTAAGAAGCCCGTGTTCATCATTGTTGTCTGTATCTCATAGTTGTCTTCATTATTCATCATTGCACATCATTTTCGTTTGCTTCATCGTTCATCTTATTCTTAATCATGTCACGAATGACCACCGTCAAAAACAGAACTCTAGGACCTGGTCCAATCTCCACTCCAGGTTAAGAGCGATGCCCTTCCATTATGACAAGCTCATGCCTGAGCCTATCCGACAATACCTCAACCATCAGGCAACTAGTATCAGCTCCAGTCAGGGATACTTATTTGACAGTTTACTAGCTTCCACTGCCTTCATTCTAGCCAAAAAGTCACATGTTATGTATAATGGCATAGCAAACAGGACCAACCTTTACATTGTGTTTGTTGGTCCCCCTTCGACTGGGAAAAGTCAGGCGATCAACACTGCTCGTGTAATAATAATCATATCTGGCTAAATCTATGATGTCCTGAACAAGATGATCAAAAATGACGGAGACACTGCTTCTGTGACATTAGTCTGCTGTCACAAGTTTTCTCCGGAGAGAAGGTCTCGGTCAACTTTGCTACCCAGAAAGCAAGGGAAATCCCCAACGACAGGGCGTTCTGTATTCTTGGAGCAATACAGCCAGCACCGCTATCCGCCTTGCTAACCAGTTTAGATTCTGGAAATGGCTTCATGGAACGGTTACTCATTAATTTTCCAGATTGTTTGAGGCCTTCACCGAGATCAACAAAGACTGCAAGAGAGGCATTGGCGAACCTTCCAACACTAACCCAAGTCTTGGAGAACATCTCACAACTTCTTGCCAACGGACAAGAATATGTGTTTGAAGACACAGCAGAAGAAGTTGTGGACAATTTGAATGAGGCCTACATCGACCAAATAAACGCCACAAACCAAAAAATTGGACTTAGTAGTGCGAGTTGCAACAGTCATCCATGTGCTGTCACATGTTTTAGGAAGTCTTCTCAACAAAGATGACCTTACCCTGCCTCCAAGGGCAATCACCAAGACATCTTTGGATGCTGCGATCAAGTTTGTGGAGTTTTTGAGAACCAGAAGGAGACATACTTGTGTGTAAGTACATCGATTTATATTAAATCTTTGTAAATTCCAGAAGGCAAATTTAATAATGTTTAAAATATTCTATATAAATGTTCCATTATCCCTTACAAATAAAGCAATATTCAATTCAAAATTTGAACATTATTATTAGATTAATGGAGAGGGGAGGGTAAGGGGTGAAAAAGCGGCCGAACACGTTAACATACACACCGCATACACACACGCTGTACGTAATCTTTATTCATGGCGCGTGACCTATAAAGGTTTCACACTAATGCACTATTGTTTCAGTGTGTATTTGCGTATTGATACAAGGAAGACAAACTTTGTTGAGCAATTTCGTTATTCACAGTTCTAGAGTGTTTTTATAGCACTATTTTGGAAAAGCGTTGTTACTTTGAATAGTTTAAGAAGCCCGTGTTCATCATTGTTGTCTGTATCTCATAGTTGTCTTCATTATTCATCATTGCACATCATTTTCGTTTGCTTCATCGTTCATCTTATTCTTAATCATGTCACGAATGACCACCGTCAAAAACAGAACTCTAGGACCTGGTCCAATCTCCACTCCAGGTTAAGAGCGATGCCCTTCCATTATGACAAGCTCATGCCTGAGCCTATCCGACAATACCTCAACCATCAGGCAACTAGTATCAGCTCCAGTCAGGGATACTTATTTGACAGTTTACTAGCTTCCACTGCCTTCATTCTAGCCAAAAAGTCACATGTTATGTATAATGGCATAGCAAACAGGACCAACCTTTACATTGTGTTTGTTGGTCCCCCTTCGACTGGGAAAAGTCAGGCGATCAACACTGCTCGTGTAATAATATTCTTGTCTGGTGAAATCTATGACGTCCTGAACAAGATGATCAAAATGACGGAGACACTGCTCCATCGATTAATACTTTTAAGAAAAAAAAATTGAAATTGTTTTTATTATTATTATTATTATTATTATTATTATTTTATTTGGCATTTCATATAATAAAACAGACAAACATAATATAAAGATCGAATATACATACATGTATAGTATCTCAGTTATGGGTGCATCAGGCTTGGCAGCCTGGGTATGGAAAGAGCCAATTACAATCATATCAACCTCATTGGATTTATATGTTGTTGTTGGTGTTGTTTTTTTTTCTTCTTTGAATACAAGATCATCCTCTACTCGCTGACTCAAAATGTAATTTGATATATTATATTGAGTGATTTCAAGTACGGTGTTCGGTGTTGGTGTTGGTGTTGAGAGCGTGAAAAGGCTGCTGAACCGAGCTCCAACACCGACGGTCAGTTTAGAAGGACGATACCGATCACGTAATCGATAGCTCAACACCAGCCTCAACACCGAGTGACGTCCTACTCTACAGCCTGTACAGGCGAAAGGTCTTGCGATAAAAGCATAATCCATTCAGAAATTCCAATAAATTACATCATATCGAATATTAAATGTAAAATCATTTTAACAAATCAAAAGAAAAAATATTGTTATTCAGTGATTTACCTATGAGTTTTAATCATTCAATATTATCTTGACTGTAAAATGGCTTTTATGATCGGTGGTGATGAGTAGCCGTATTAGTATTTAAGCAAACGGCGCCCGTGATACAGTAAAGGCTATGCTCAAACTACTTTATTAAATCGTGAGCATGTTCATGCATCTTTTTGACATTTTAGTTTAGATTTAAGTATGTTCATGATGAGAAAAATGTGCAGTCATGGTTAAACTATAGAATAGATTTATTTACTGAGGAAGAAATGCCTAGGAAGTGTGCCTGCATACATTCTGATAATCTTTCTAGTCCTCCACCCATTTTGTCAATAAACCGATTCAATTTCATTACAGGTAGGCCTAGCTCATATTTTGTCATAGGCCTATAATGCATATTTATTATTAAGAAGAATAAATCTATTTAGGTCTACATTTACAACAAAATTACATACATACAATAAGTGGAATGATAGAAATAATTTTATTTATTTTAAAAGCAAATGAGGCAGGGTAGCTCTAGACCTAGATCTAGTCAGAAAATAAAATGATTTGTCATGAGACATAAACTGCTCTCAATTCTTGGCAAAAAGTTGTGTAGAAAAAGATGTTGGTCTATGGATGCTTGACAGTTGAGGAAGTTTACATGCAAAATCTTTTATGTATCTTTTAAGACTTCTAGGTGACTAGACTATAGACTCTAGATCTACTAGTAGGCCTACTAGGCCTAGAGCCTAGAGCCTAGAGCCTAGACGCTAGAGTTTAATCTATAGACTACTAGGATATTTGATGCATAGGGCCTACTAACTTAAATACTTTTTATGAAAGTCAGAGACAAAAGAAAAGGGTTCATTATTGTAAAAATTAAAGGCTAAAGCGTCCATACTCAAAGTCTAACTAACGTTACTCTATCTATGTCATTTCATTAGCTATACTTTATATAGATCTAGAGCAGTATAGTCGAGTCTCGCTTGCGGAATAGCACGACCGACCGGGCGGCCTATGCTCCCGTGCCTGCAGGCGGGCCAGCCCACGGCATAGATATAGGCCTAGGTCGTCCAAGACCCAGGTTAGAATCGTACCCGATTCGATTCCAGACGGCTTACGGAATTGTGCCAAAAAATATAGCAGAAATTTTGGATTTTCAGACCGTACCTGAGACTTACCTGGAGTTGACTGAAATTATCCTCAAGATCACGAATATCTACCAAATACATCACACGTGAGTAACAGTTAAATCCATTGACATTGTTACATGTCATTAACGATTTGTAATATTTGTACTTTTAAAGTTCACTGAAGTGGGCGCACGTGCAGTCGACGTAATTAGCATAAGCAATGCAAATTTTATGACGCGTTTACCTCTCCGTAGTCTTTTCTCCCTGCTGTAGTCCGAGTGTATATAAATCGAAGCTGTTTATCAATGGTCTGTGCAAGATATTTTTACCCTATGTTGTCCTTGCGATGAAGACTAATATTTATTTGTTATCTCGGTTCTTCTTTGTTTATGTTTTTTGTAATAATAGAAAGTTACTGGATGGTAGATTTAGACGAAATATGTATGTAAGACAGGGTCAGCTAGAAGTGGTCTAATGATTATTTTGCGTTTCAAGTAGGGGCCTAAGTTGGGTGTAGCCTGTACTCTGTAGGGTAGACTACTTGTGCATGTAGAACCAAATTATGATAGAAATAAAAATGAATTTTTAAATAAATAGATCTAGAATCTATATATAGATTTACTGAGGGTGCTGCGAAGGTGATTGTTGGTTGGTCGTACGTATCAGGACAATTAGTCTACCCCCTTAACAACCACCCCCGCCCCATCCCTAAAAATTACCCCCTTAACAACCACCCCCGCCCCCATCCCTGAAAATTACCCCCTTATTTAAGGGAGACGCGTCTTACATTATTTATACTAAGTTTGTTTTTATCAAACCATTTTTTCGGGGGGGGGGGGTGATTGCCCAAGGGGGTAATTTTCAGGGGGGTAATGATTGTCCGACATGGGGGAGGGAGTAGACTCGTTGTCCTACTCCTAGAACCTTTTGGCCTATACATATTTTAATGGGGTAGGAGAAGGGGAAAATGAAATAGTTCTAGGGCTGTCACAGGACTTGTGTTCACATCGTTATCGGAGTAGCTATAGTCCTCCGCATTAATTTCTTTATAATTTAACATGCTCCCAGTATTTTCGAATAAAGTGGAATAAAGTAATTTTAAGTTTATAAACCACAAATTTGAACTACACGTGACAAAAAAGAATTTTTCATGACATGATTAATTTTGCCATTAAACTTCATCAATGTTTAATACTGAAGTAGACATATTCATTTCTAATCTTACTTTATACATCAAGATCAAAGTTTTCTTTTATGTTATAGAATGGAGACTCCCAAAAAGAAAGGTACGTGGAGGGTGCCAGAGATCGTGATGTGTCTGGAAGCATACTTAGACCAACATAACACCTACAAAGCGATGAAAAAAGGTGGCCAGGCGAAACAATTCCACGACAAGATATGCGATACTCTGAATCTGCCGAGAGGTTGTACTGAGAATTTGATGAAGAACATCAGCCGAGAGTATCGGGATGAGGTGAGGAGTTTCATGGCCACAGGGAGCGAAACCAGGACACCTACAATAAGGGGTTCTGGTGATTTGTTTAACAAATTTGAGGAGTACTACCAACTGTACTTCCCAGCTGGTGGGCAGGTGATTATATTAATAAATGATATCATTCTTATACAAATACGTTTTACCTGACTACAAGAATAAGCAAGTGTTCCGTAGAATGAAGTGCGCAATAAATTCGAAAAACTCTTTTCTGTCGCTCTATCAAATTTAACAGATATTAATAACATAATATATTTGGCCTATATATTGAGCTTGGGTAACCCTCTTCAAATGGTCAGCAACTGTTGGTAGCCTGGGTGAAAAAGGTGACCATAGGGGTCAAGTGCCCCAATCTGTTCAAAATTGCTAAAATTAACAATCTTGGCCCATGTCTAATCATGTTTTCTGACATGGAAATATCAACTAAGAAACTTTAAAAAGAAAATCCATAATAAAAGTTGTCACTCTGAAATGTTCACAATTAAGCAATGTTATTTGCCTAAAAAGGAGAGGCGGTTTTGAACAATTCGGAACTATAACCGGGATGTAAAAATTTGTTTTTTTTAGAACTGCACAAATTTCTCAAAGCCAGGGGGGAGGAGGAGGAGGGGGGGGGGAGATTCTAATTGGCCCCAAAAAACAATACATGCACCTAAACTGGCTCTCTGAGTAGCTGAATACCTCGCCAAGTTATTATTATTACATGGTTACGTACATATTTCATGTCTCCTAGGTTTTGGGTTGAGTGCCTGATGGTAAATGACAGTCTAATTAAGCCACTCTCACACGCTGTGGTCATGTTAACCTCCGCAATAGTGTGCTGTAAACCCAAAATTACCCAAGACACTTGCAATGTTTTGCACAGTGAAAAAAATACATGGGGGCTCGGGGCGAATTAGCCCCTGAAATGCTAAAAAGAGCCCCCAAAGTCATAAAAGAGCCCCCAAAAATGTGCATAGAGTTCAATGCAAAACAAATTAAAGAATGTTATTTTCATGCAAGCAAGCTTGAAAAGTAGCCCCCGAAACTTTTTAATTATTTTTTTCCCTGGTTTTGCGACGATATGTCTGCATATTTTTCTGAGTTATTTTGTTTTTGTGATTGCAGACTATGCAGTAGTTTAACTTCAACCGCAGCGTATGCATGAGAATAGCTAGTCTGACAGGCTATAACTGTACTTACAGTATAAGTAGACCTACATTCAATTCTGCTTCAGTCGAATAATCCCTTCAGTCGAAGGTGTTATAGTCCTTTTATATTGTTTTTACCTTCCATAAGTCAATTTCTTTCCAAGTCGAAGCAATTCATGCAGTCCCACCAGATTCGACTTAGGCAGAGTTCACTGTATTTTTAAAAAATAGGATGTTGCCATGGCATGGTGAAGTATAGTGCAAAAGGTACAAACTTTTTATCTTAACACTTAAATTTGAATTTTTGTTTTGCCACATATTGGTTTGGAATGCTCCTTTCCAAAGCACACTTCACTACTTTCATGACTTTATAAGTATATTGTTTGTTGTAGTAGTTATAAGCTAAATTGATTGTTGCGTTTGTATTAGTGCTGTAAGTCAGGCGCCATGTTCGGGTTCGGTTCGGTTCGGCAGAGTTCGGCAATTTTTTACCCGAACCTGGTTCGGTTTGGGGTTCGGTAATATAATAGCAAGCAGCCTAATAGCTACGTGGTCGGCGCTGGGCGGGCCGGCCGGGCGGGCCCGACCAGCACGGAGGATTTCTGCCCCACTCCTGATGAAAAACACTGCTTCCGACCGGCACGTATTTCACATAAAAAACTGCTTTAAACGTAACTATTTTAGTACTTACATTCGTATTTTCCGTTTTTAATCGTGTTTTATTTGCAGTTTTACAATAATCATGTTTTCAATTTGAAAATAAATGATATTTTTTAAAGATTTGCCGAGACGGTTGTTGTCTAATGTTACGAGTCATGAATGCTGCCGTCTTGAATTTACCGATGTATACGTTATAATACACAGAGATAGCAGCCCAGGCTCGTTCGATTGCCGTTATTATAAATGTTTATTTTTAATGGGGTAAATAATAAAATTCCTAATTTTCCTGAATAAATAAATTAGAATACTATATTATGTATTTATTTCGTTATTTAGATGGTAAAATTTGTCCGATATTATTACAATTCATTTTTAAAATTTTTTTATTGTTTGGGTTTGAGCCGAACTTATTTTGATCAGTGCCTAATAGGCACGTGTATTCTAGCTTGTTTATAGCTTGCGATCGCGACGTTGCAGAGGTCAGGATTTGGGATTTAAATGGCGTCAGTGAAGTCGCGCCCACGACTGGAGAGGCATGAATCACAAAGGAGGAAAATGGGAAAAAAGTAAATATAGAATGAGCAATCATGACATGAAAATTAGGTATAAAATGACAAGTTAATTAGCCTGCAAAAACGTTTAAAATTTTTCTGCCGAACATCCGAACCAGGCCTTTGTGTTCCGTTCGGTTCAGCTCGGTTCGGAAGTGCCATGTTCGGCGAACTTCCATTCGGTTCGGCGGTTCGGCGGTTCGGCTACAGCACTAGTTTGTATAGCTATCTTGGTTATAGATCTATACAGTACTTTTAAAAGTTGCAAATGTTATCCAGTTCGGTCAAGTGTCTTTGATATAATAAACTTCTTTTCATTCTAACAACATGCTGTATGTTTGCTTCATTAAGTCTCCCCTCCTCCCCCAGCACACAATGTGCACTAGGTGTAGAATGTTAAATGTTCAGCAATTAACACCACTGAGGGTGTTTGTTTTATTCCAAAACTTGGAGTCGTTTAAATTCTTAGGTGTTGCCCAATATTAAATATATAGTCCATAACAGAATAAAAATGTAACACCCATGGTGTTAACATAACACCAACATTGATATGGAATCCGGTGTTAAAGTGACACCAGCAATAGTGTAAATTATTGGTGTTAATTGTTTTTTAACACCAGGGATGTTGTTAAAGTAACACCAATGGTGTTGATCGTTGGTGTTATATATTCAACACCAGAAAGAGTATTTTATTATTTAATCCAGAACTTGGTGTTATTTTAATCTGTGGGTGTTGCACAATATAGATACCGGGAAAGAATAAATTTTAACACCCAAAGTGTTAAATTTAACACCCTAGTTTTTGCAGTGTGCCCTGTGTCACTTGATAAGGGACGCTATACTTGGCGCCATGACAACATACTTTTGTATCTTGCCGAAATTATTCAAGAAGGCATCGCTTCTCTTAGCGACACTATTATGTACACAGACCTGAATGTAGAACGATGGACAAAAGAAGGCATCTCCACAATTCCACTAGAGTGTACCCAAACCAACCTTATCCCAGACATTTGTGTTTTTTGGAAGAACTTAAATAAAATTCTCATAATTGAATTGTCAGTTCCCTTTGAAACGAATGTAGTTAATGCACATGAATATGAATCAAACAAATATGCCCCCTTAGTTACCGACATACAAGCTAACAGGTATTCTGTGGTGTATCTTCCTTTGGAAATCGGCTCTAGAGGTCATATTTCGCCAGACAATGTGAAGAGGCTAAAGCAGCTGTTGAAATAAATTGGAAAACCTGTCAACTTGAAACAAGTTCGACAGAATCTATCCAAACTATCTATTGTATCTTTGTTTGTCATCTACTACTCAAAGTATGCCCATAAATGGGAAACCAAATTTCCTCTTCACATTTCAAGTATGTAAGGGGTTAATCACACACACACACACACACACATACACACAAAACAACAAAAACACCTTGTAACCTGCAGTCTAATATTCTCTTTCTATTGCTCGCCTCTTTTCATTGCCTGGCGTTGACAGGCATTGACAGAATCCTCTTTGTATTAAATGACACTCTAATAATACTGATTATGTATGCTTTACATTGATTAAGTTGATATATTAAATTAATTTTCAATATTTAGCTCCTTTTATTTCAACTATAACTAGGAATATCCAAAACTCCTTAGTCCTCACTACCGGTATGTTGTAAAATTAGTTTATTTTTTGTTTGTATAAAATTATATGTACTTTTACTGCCCTGCGTTTTCCGGTAAAATGGAAATGTCCTGGGCTATTGTATCTTCTCCTTTGTTGTGCAAGTTTGAACAATAAAGTGATGTTAAAAAAATAATTATTTATATATTTCTTTTCTTAAATCAGAACATATTTCCTATACAATTCTATTTATATTTCCAGGGGCCTAATTGCTTATTGAAGCATCAACATGGGTAATAAGCGTAGCATCACAGGTATCAACAACTTTCTTTTTCTGTTCAATTAAGAACTAAATTACAATATTATTTACGTATTTACCAAATTTCTACTGAATAATGCAAAACCAAATTACATAATATTCATGGGAAAATTTGTTGTTGTATATATATTAATAATAATCTATTCAATATTCGGTTGTGGAAAATCTTTGCTTCTTATGCCATGAATTTGGTTGTTCGTACTTACTTCTTACTGAAAACATGAACAATTTATTCTTAGAAAATTTATATAGTTGACAAGTATGCCATGTTCTTTACCTAAAATGAATTTGTTCCATGATTTCGTACTATAAGCAGTACCAATACATAATTTAATTATTCTTATTGCAAATAGTGTGAATTGTCAATGAAAATGAACTAAGTATTGACTGAGATTCATTGCTTCGTTTATTGTAAGGTATTTTAACTGGTATTATTTGAAACAATTGTTAAAGAAATATAATATGTTTTTATTGTAAATTGTCATGCAATTCAGCAGAGGCTGCGAAATGATGATATTAATAAACTGAACTGAAATGAAATATATTTTATAAACATGCGGTATTACTTACACTTTGATACCAAAAGAATATGTTATTTTTTACAAGTAGCATATATTTGCCTAAATAACAAAGATCATAACGCAATCACATCAGGCCTACTTGATAAGATATATGACAGGTACATTGTTCAAAGTGGGATTAATATGGGTTTTTTATGAGAAATATATTGGGTTTCGTGTACATTCATGTAATTTCACATTCATGTAATTTCAAGGCAGTCTTGAATATCTTGGAATTCCTTCATGAATTCGCCAAGTTGATGATGGAGGAATTCTAAACGTTCTCACGCTCTTGATCTTTTTCACGGAACAATTTGGAGCTGGATTCTTGGAACTTATAACCCAATTAACTTTGACAGTGGTAATCACTAGTGTCCATGCATTGTAGCTCTAAGCCTAGCGGCCGAACACGTTAACATACACACCGCATACACACACGCTGTACGTACTCTTTATTCATGGCGCGTGACCTATAAAGGTTTCACACTAATGCACTATTGTTTCAGTGTGTATTTGCGTATTGATACAAGAAGACAAACTTTGTTGAGCAATTTCGTTATTCACAGTTCTCGAGTGTTTTTATAGCACTATTTTGGAAAAGCGTTGTTACTTTTAATAGTTTAAGAAGCCTGTGTTCATCATTGTTGTCTGTATCTCATAGTTGTCTTCATTATTCATTATTGCACATCATTTTCGTTTGCTTCATCGTTCATCTTATTCTTAATCATGTCACGAATGACCACCGTCAAAAAAAAGAACTCTAGGACCTGGTCCAATCTCCACTCCAGGTTAAGAGCGATGCCCTTCCATTATGACAAGCTCATGCCTGAGCCTATCCGACAATACCTCAACCATCAGGCAACTAGTATCAGCTCCAGTCAGGGATACTTATTTGACAGTTTACTAGCTGTTTAGATGTGTTATCCAAATTTATTACTGCATTCCCCTGTAGTAGCTGCCTAATTCCATCATGGTATCACTTCTGGTTATTTTGTCATGATTAGAATGTTTGATATATATCCAGTTTTAAGCAAGCCATTATTGCAGATTTAGGAAACCTGCAACTTCATTGATGTGATCCCTACCTTACCTTTGAATATTTGAATTCTTTGTATCATATCAGATCGAGAGAAAGGAGGTATGAATGACCCACCACCCAGGGATGTCGGTAATGTATTTGTAATATTTCCTATATTCTGTGATTACTATACGTGCAGCATATTTGCCTTGTTTTCTTTCTCGTTCTGAGTTTATCTACTTTTTATTGTTATTGTTATTACACATGTATTATAAATCTTGTGATAATATCAAGGATAATGCACTCGGGACAGGTGTGGTGCCTTCATGGCTAGGGTCAAAGGTCCATTAGGAGCGATTGGATCAATAGTTGTACTTCGGTGAAAGTTAATGTATAATTAAGTGCTGCTCATTTCCCTGACTTTCGATATTTTTGATTAATTTGCATGACATAGTTGTTGCTCTGTCTTTAAAAAAAGGCCAGACTATCCTTTTAATGAGAGGTTTCCAATGATGCCTTTGATCTTTTCTCACAAATGTTACTCCAAAATTCATCAACGTTACGGTTCAACGTAATTGTATTTTTGAACATCAGTTATTTCAAATGTGTTGGCTTGTCCTTTTCATGTTTCCATGATGTATACAGGTATTATCATATTATTTCATAGATATTTGTACTCCGTGAGTGACCAGCACCTTAAGACATTGTTTGTCTTCTTCCTGTAATTCTGGTTCCTCATACTAGAGCTTGTTGAGTTCTTCGTCATCATGCACAGCAAGTTGAAGGTGCTGAGGGATGATCCTTAATCTTTTTGGTATTTGTTTTCCCCACGTATGCTTTTTTCTTTTTTTAGACTTATGTTGTCAAGTCTTTTTATCTGAGAATGGAATCAACAAGTATTGTCAACCATGAACACTGTGTGCCACATTATGAATGAACTTAAACATGTATTCCTTCGCAGCCTATATGCAAGTCTGCATAAAACATGCCTACTGCTGTGCATTCATTCAAACAGCATGCACAGAGAGTGAAAACCATTCTTAATTATTTCTTCATAAATTTATTTAATGTTCATGTATGTTTGTTATTTTTTTGTTATCATTTCAAGATTTTATTCCATTTGTCAATCATTAAATCTTCTCATTTTCCCTATATATTTACAGGAGTCGTGTGATAGATATTCTTCCCTAATAACTCAACAAGTGCACATATTACAAACGATGTCTTTTATTTAATAGATTAGTAATATGAATATAATGGGCCATACTTTTCATTATTTATACAGAATTTGTTTGAAACTCATGTACATGATATATATATATATATATATATATGTGTGATGTGAGGCAATTCTATCAACCAGATCCAAGTAAGCGTACCCCATATTTCTCTTTTTGCATTGCTTAGATTGTGTTAGTGCTTCGTTATAATCTTAATGAAAACTTGAATGCAGTTTGGTTGTAAGCAATTATTTGTTATGTCATTGAGACTATATTTTAGAGATTATAAGATGTATGGTTTACTCTACATCTTTCCTAACATTCCATAAGCGTAGCTGGTAGATGTAAATATTTTCATGTAGGAAGAGATTGATCATTAAAAGAAAAATTACAATTGAAGTAAAAAGATTGAAGTAAAATAGATCAATACATGATTATATACATCTTCCATTTTTCCAGGAAGGGTATATTCAAATCAATTAATTTGAAACATTGATTTATTTTACAAAGTAATGAAATATATAAGATAGTGGCTGCTTTTGATTTTATTTTGACAGAGCCAGATGGAGATCCCTTGTACTTCCTCAAGCACCAGATGGCTTACAAGACTAGTAGGATGGAGTGGCCTGTATTCCTCTAACAATAGTTAGACCCAGCGCTGGGTTTAACACTGGTTCAAGCGCACAAATTGAGACTGCATTAACTATATCTAGCCTGGGGAGGGGCTTCAAAAGCCTCCCTTCTAAATTTTCTCGATAATTTTTTAACGCAAAAGAATCATGCGCTGAAATTTTATGACTTTTTTTTACAAGCCCAACCCCCCAAGGCTATGCAGTTTCAAAATAGCCCAGGTTATATAGGGTTAACAGGTGTTGGTAAAATATTCTACATAAATTTATAGTTAAATTGAATCAAGTACATGTATATAGCTATCATGAACATATTTTAATTTAAATAACCACAGCTATAGGACCCCATTTAATAGAAAAATTTAACTGTAAAGTTTTATTCCAGAAATCTACCTTATTTACCACCCTAGATGGTTTTTGAATTAATTTTATGAACGTGGGTCATCAAAAGCGGCACATACCCATCTTACATTTATACATGAGTGCCCCCCTCCGATAGATCTATTTTGCAAAATCCCTGATATAGTTAGTGTACTAACTTTTAATTTACAATAAAAATGTAACTGGTGCATAGGAATCTAGGAAAAAGATGGATGCTTGATTTGATTAAAATTTGTTTACTTAATCAAATCTGTGTTGTATATATATCAACATGATCATTTTCTGTTACCGGTATTTAGAACAGTCTGTAGAAGATATTTAAGTGATGTTAAAGTGGTGACACTCTAATACATAGAGACTTTATAAATATTTGTGTGTTTATGTATTCATGGTTTTGAAATGTAAGAGTGGTGACATTGTATATATGAAGATTGCAAATAATGGTGTATGTGCATGTGTATATATACTTTTAAACTGTTAAAGTGATGGCATTCTTATATACATAGAGACTTTATAAATGTTTGTGTGTTTATGTATGCATGGTTTTGAAATGTAAGAGTGGTGACATTGTATTTGAAGATTGCAAATAATGGTGTGTGTGTGTGTGTTTATATATATGTACTTTTAAACTGATAAAGTGATGACATTCTAATACATAGAGACTTTATAAATGTTTGTGTGTTTACATATTCATGGTTGTGTAAATACACTTTTAAACTGCTAAATTGGTGACATTGGAATACAAAAAACTGTTATGTTTGTGTGTTCATGTATGCATGGTTTTAAAATGTAAGAGTGGTGACATTGTACAAGAAGATTGCAAATAATGGTGTGTGTGTGTCTGTGGGTATATATACTTTTAAACTGTTAAAGTGGTGACATTGAGTCCTGAGCAAACTTTTGTGGGGTTGATTTCTACCCTCATACATGTAAGTGCATCCAAAATTTAATACAATTAAGGAAATCTGTTTTTGACCCGTTCTACTTTTACGAACACTGCAACTGCAAAAAATCAAACACAGCGATACTATTCACATGTGCAATGACGTTCATGCAAAATTTCGCGTCGATCGGACCTTCCATGGCAGAGAGGAGGGGGGCAAATTGAACCCCTGTCAGAAAGTACTCTCAAAATTGCCAGTCAGAATAGCATTAAGCTAATATTCAAGGCACCAGATAGTAATGCAATTATGCTGACTCTTTTGATTGCTTATATCTTATTCTTGGATTTAGTTGATAAAACCACAGCAAATACTTCAAAAAATAAATATATCGTTTTAATAGGAAAGTTCAAATGTTGATTCAAATATATTCTACCTCTGTATTACAAAATATTGTACACCATCGATAAGTGTGCTTTAGTTAGTTCATAAATACATGTACCTAGCCTAGAGGATTGCATACAGAGGTGTTTACTTATTTATTTATTTATTTATTATGTCTTCTTTCAACAGAGTAGCCCTTTCAGTGATCATGCATATTGTTCTACTACCAAGGGGGCCTAAGTACATACTAACATACCAAAACAACACATACAACCTGGACATAATTATAACATAGAATATGTAAACATTAATCAATCATGCAGTTTTACAGGTTACTGCGATTCATACAAACACTTTTAATATCAGTTTAGAATTGACTTTACAAAGTACATTTTCTAGTTTCTTTGTGCACATATTCCTCTACATATATAACTATGTAGTCTTTTTGATGCAATTGTTAATTTGTTGATTTTTGGGTAGAGCTTGGCAATGATGACTTCGAGGCGGATGTGGAGTCAGATGCAGAGGATGCCATAAGTGAGTCACATTCTCCGTGTCTGGATGCAGAGTCTTTGGGGACTCCAGAGAGAGATACAAAGAGAAAACACCCACCCTAAGACGAAAAATCGGAATATCAGGAAATGGAAGCAATGGAGTCCAGGTGAAAAAGCAGCAGTACAACGTCACTTCCATCGACTTCTTTTGACCAACACTCTTCCTGGTAAATCACAAATTGAGCAGTGCTTAAAAGAGGAGCCCATCTTGCATAAAAGAACCTGGCGTAATATCAAAGATTACATTCGCAACAGTTTCAAGCAAAAGAAAGGCTGCAGGTAAAAAGACTGTAAAACTTCTGTTAAACACTAATCTGGTTTAGTTTACCTGGTAAGTAATTATGTTTACCAGTGAAGATTGAATTTCCAATGATTACCATTGTGTAAAGTGCTGTGTAAAATAAGAATTTCTTTCCACTTTGCCTATGCTTTGCTCATGCATGATACTTTTCTTTTTTACTTCTTTATTTGAAAGTTTGCAATGGAACTCATTTTTGATAAGTGATCATCTGTCCAACAGTCATTTATTTGACAACACAGTGTAAGTAGATCATCTACAATGAAAGACTTGCACACTGCATTGGTACACGTCATCAAGCAGTATGCATATTTTATTTTAGCACTATATCAAATTAGATACTCAAGTTGTAGTTGGGATCTAAGTAACACCAACTTTATCCATAAATGACGGAGATATGGTAAGTTCAAACCCATACGCCCGAATTAGCAAAGGAGGTTTAAACCCCCACCTATTTTTTTTGCATGTAGATACATGTAGTTGTGATTCAATTTTACAGTATTTCATCATAAGTTTGATCATAATTCACAATTATGTCCATGTGAGACAACATTTATAGTATTTGATTACATTATATTATGGGAAATGTGGAAAAATTATGGAGAAAAAAAAATTACATTGACAACTTCAGATATTATCAAAGGATTCATTACAATCAGTGAGTGTTAACTTTGGAAGCGTATTGTTCTGCAACTCTTGACAGTTCTTACTTGACAGTTCTTACTTGAAACACTGCTTTTAAATGTTTATCAATCAGTAAATATGTGTGATTCATTGATAAGATATAGAAATATAAATTTTTGCTTGTTTGTATTGCTTATTCAACGTCATTAAACCTTATCCGTCAGTAGTGTCCGCAGGTCACCTATTATAGATGTCAACATTATTATTATTATTATATAATCTTTTGTGTTTATGTTTTTTGTTTTTTTGCAGAGTGGAAGATGAAGTATCAGAAGGGCTGGATCTGCATGTTTTTGACTTGGATCTACATGTAAGAGCCAACAAAGTCATCTCAGACTATGAAGAGAATGATGGAGAGGAACCTGAAGAGATGAAACTCATCAATGAGAAGAAATGTATTGTAGTTGAAGACAGACTATTAGAACTTGTAAAGTTGGCGTATGGCGAGATCTGCCGTCAATGTGGTGATCGCTTCACACTCCGCATTGCACAAAAAGGGATAGCCATCATCATTATTTGGGAATGCCAGAACGGGCATGGGTCATCCTGGAGATCCCTACACTTCTATAGTGAAGGTATGCTGGTAACCTACAAACAATAGCCGCTATAGTGATGTCCGGCAACAGTTTCCAGAAGATTGGTGCCATGGCCAAATTTCGGAACCTTCGCTTCATGGTCCGAAGTACTTTCGACAGAGTGCAGAAGTTGTACGTCTCACCAGCAGTGGACAGATTCTACAAGAACAAGCAGTCCAAACTACTCGCCACCTACGATCACACAGTTGCTCTGTCTGGAGATGGGAGATCAGACTCGCCAGGACACAGTTCCACTTTCTGTACGTACTCCTTTTGTGATGAGCAGAGTGGTAAGATCCTCCACACAGCAACTGTCATGGTGCAAGAATCCGCTGGAAAGTCATAAAAATGGAGAGAATACCGTTTATAAGGGGTTTGGACTTCCTCTTGTCCAAAATGGAAGTGGACAAGCTTGTAACGGACGTTCATCCACAAATGCTGCAAGTATGAAAAGAACTGAATCGTACAAAGACATCCAACATCAGTGGGACATCTGGCATGGCAGTAAGAATCTCGTCAAGAAGCTAACTGCTGCAGCCCAAGAGAAAAACTGCAGTGACCTCCAGCCTTGGGTAAGAAAAGGCATCAACCATTTCTGGCATGCAGCTCAGACATGCAAGAGAGATCCGAAAGGCTAGCAGGAACCCTAGCTGGTGTTCTGCACCATATGGTTAATGAGCATGAGTGGCTTTTCACGATAGATGGTAGACCGGGTAGGTGTGAGCAAGGCCCATTGGATGATGCAACAACCCCATGGCTCACAAGTGGCAGTCCAGCACATGAAAAAATCAGAGACATTATCATGAACAAACGCTTCTTGAAGTCCATGCCGTACTACAGTGAGTTCCTCCACACAGGATACCTGGAGTCGTTCCATTCTGTCTTGTTGATGTATGCCAGCAAGCGTACCTTCTTCCACCTTGAAGGATATACAACAAGAGTTTGATTGGTAGTCCTGGACACAAAGTTCTAAGGAGAACTACAGCGCCGGTTGAAGAGGATGGGTGGTAGGAGTGGCTCGACGTTTCAAACAAGTTGACTATCCCTCGTCAGTAATGCGGTGGTCATAACCTGCCGTACTTGCAAGTGCGTGCTGTCTACGTGCAAAAACGTGGGCAAATTTGGGTATCCGTACGTGGTGAGTACCGCCTCCGTACGGATTTGGGAGCACGCAGACACACCGTAGCACTTTTAGTGCACGGGGAACTTTTGCTGCGTTCGGGCTACCGATTCACCCCCAGTGCGTGTGACGTGTGTGCCCGGTACTGCCAACGAGCGCACAACGCACTGACTCTGTGCGCCTTTTAAATTTGTTTCCTACGGTCACTTGCTGTACGGAAGGCGCACTTAGCACATGCGTGCTGCGCACGTGCTAAGTGCGTGGTCTGTGCGTACTCGCCACTTCCCCAGTTCCTGGTTGAGTTCTTCTTGGTCAACCGGACTTCTTCGATAAGTCGCACCCACAATACCAGAACCAGCAACAGAAGGATAAACTCCTGGACCAGCTGGCCAAGGAACTCCACACAACCAGTAAGTACCCTCATTTTCCATGTGTTGCTGTGTACATTTTATTTGATAAACATAAGCCAATGTATTATTACTGATGTTGACCTTTTTCTCGAACTTGACCCCAAGCATAGCTGGTGGAAGGTGTCACGCGTGAATCAGGGAATGCTAATGTATTGGGTGTTCACTGGCTATGTCTTCTTTTACTGTATTGGTCAGTTATTGGTTATTTGTTATAAATGCCTTTATTGGATTTAATGAGACAGAATTCTGGATTTGGATAAGCCTGCTGGTAATTCTTTATTTATTTATTATAAACTTGTGTCCATGTGTGCTTTCATGTATTAGCTCTTTTAATAGCACAGTTGTCCAAGTAGGATTGTACCATATAATGTACCATGCACGGTGTAAGCAAGTTGTAAGCACGTACAACGCACTTATCACGTGCGCAACGTACAATGCACGCAACCGCTCACGGCCAGGCGTGGCATGCGGGCCACGTACTTACACTGTGCGTGTGACGTGCGTTGCCAGTACTCCCTCCCTGCCTTTGCCACTCCCTCCCTACGTTTTCAGAAAAACGTGGCGGCCGTGGCCTCCTCAAAAACTGTACGGACTAAAAACATGCACGGTGGGTTGTGACCAGGGCTTAAGGGTTACTCGGAAACAGAGATAGTGGAGCCAGTTCTGAAGGCCATGCATCTTAGTCTCAAGTTGCAGTCATACCTTGAAAGCTGCACCGAACTGACCATGGGGATCCTGAAGTCATTCCTGAAATCACACTATCAGGAGCAAGATGCTACAGAACTCTACCAAGAGCTCTCCCAGGCAACCCAAAGCAAGACAGAGACAGCTCAGTGCTTTGTGATGCGAGCTCTCGACCTTTTGGCAGATGATCCTCGGGGCTTCCGGAGACACAACCAACCGGGCTAAAATATGACCAAACCCTGGCCAAAATCTGGCCAATGACCATATTCCTTAGGACCTTAAGGTGTCTTTGTCCATGGACATCAGCGATGAAAAACTGCTAGAGTATCTGCATACAGCAGAAATGAAAGCTGAAGTGTGACCTGCTGCCCGTAAGTGCCAACATGGGGGAAGATCTAGAGCAGCCCTCAAAACCAAAGAAGATGGTCCATGATCACCAGGTAGAGATGATGCAGAAAATGGCTGCACAACTCGCAGAGCTGAAGGTATATAAGTGACAGCTCTGCAGGAATGACAGCCATCACAAGGAACAACCTCTGCAGGAAATCGGCCTCCACGACTTAGAGGGTGCCAGAGTTGCAGAGGCGTGGGACGTGGAAATGAATGCCGTCACTGCTACAAGTGTGGGTCGGCTGAACATTATGCTTTTGTGGATGTTGTCAAAGGTTGTCAAACGAGCAAGTGTTAACCCGAGGGGACCGGGTGTAGCCCAAGTTGAGAAGTCCCTGCAGCAAAGACTCACAACCCTGGAAGCATGCACGCAAACGTAATGTATGCCTATTGGATTCCAGAATATAGATATGAAATTCTGAATGGGAATAATTATTTTCCTGCATGATTTTTGAGGAAAAAGACTCTTTTACGTTAGTGATAGAGACAATTTGCTTCGGGGAGACAAGGTGCTGAAAACTTGAATTCGAAGCTGCGTAGTGGAGATATAGATATGGACATTTCTACATTTCGGGACTTGAACAGTTATCCAGCCAAAGAAATGTAAAATGTATTCGTTATTGAACACCTCTCTCAAGTGACATTGAATGAACTGCTCAAACACAATTTGTGTTGTATGATATCATTTTTCATATTGAGATCTAACAGATCGAGAGTTTTATACTGCTAGGAAGCGGGCCTGGCATATTATACACTTTCAAGCAATTTTCTGTTGAATTCGCGATTTGTAGGAAGCTATCCTTTTACGAAAAATTCATTGAGTAAACATGTGATCATACACAAACCTTTGGCATTTAGATCGTGGACTGAATTTTTAGTGTCAGGAGTAGTGATCTTCTTGATTATTTTTCTTCAGTTCGTCGACTGATTATGGAAATTAACTGAAATGCATAAATTGATTGATAACCATGTATTTGTTACTTGTAAATATTTTCAGAGAATGTCGAGGATGACATCTCTTTGAAGAGGAAAAGATGTGAGGCCCCTCCAAAATAGGGCACCCTTACAAATTTTGGTATCTACTACATGAATATAACTACACATTTTCAGTGCATTATTTTAACCCCTCTAGATCCAGCATATTACTTTATTAGCATAGGCTATATGCCTACGCAACATACATTATGATTTAGCTGTTGCAAAGAAAGTATCTTTTAATCCTTGGAATCAAAATATGGAGACAGGGACTGATGTGTCATTGGCATAATGTTAGGTGAGACAAAATTGTTTATCATCAGTCTGATAAAGGTTAAATTGAGCTGTTTTATTAAGTTTAGGCTAGAGCCTAGACGATGTAAAGGTAGCTCTAAATTTCTAATGCTAGTGCTTGCCGGCCGGCTAACGAATGTTAGGTGAGACAAAATTGTTTATATCATTAGTCTGATAAAGGTTAAATTGAGCCATTTGATTAAGTTTAGGCCGGATCCTCGACGATGTAAAGGTAGCTCTAAAATTCTAATGCTAGCGCTTGCTGGCCGGCTAGCGACTGCTAACTTCATGGACCCTAGCTCTTCAAAAATGTTTGACAGAAAAGTTAAAAAAGCCTACGGTGGATGCATCCGCTGTTAGATCTAGATCAGGGGGTCTAGACTAGACTAGGCTGTCTTACTAATATTGGTGTGTCAGTTGGTGAAAACCAAAACAATTTTGTGAGCATCGTTCCTACCTATACCATACACTCTCCTATACGTTTGTCTATAATTTTCGTGCGGTGCAATTTACATTTTAACACGCAAATTGCAAAGGCAAATTGAGCCGCAATTGAGTCTCTCGACTCGACCAATTTTACTTTTCAACGCGACATCAACATGTCTTGTCGCGTGCGAGTCTCAAGAATGCACGACTTCAGTACGCGCATCAAGTGAGTACCGTACTGCCCGCAGGCAGCTTTCGGGTGTGACTCGAACAACACGAAAATCACGGCCCGCAACACTTCAGCTAAGCGTTCCGGGCATCGTGTCATCCTGCTGCCAAAACCTTTAGGCAGTAGTGTATGTATCAAAAGGTTGATTCACAAGTACTTTTCATTAAAATAGGTGATTCAGATGTAATATCTGCACGTAATCTTGAAGTTCTGTTTGATAGAAATATGAACATAATGACTTTGAATTTTAAAAATCTATTTTGATCTGCGTAGAATCAGTAGCATTAGGAAGATATTTAAAACTCTAGATGGAACGTACAAAGAAGATGCCGCTTCTAGAAGGATGGATTCAATGGGGTTTTATTTTCCAATTGAAGACAACAATTGTCATCTGTCAGATCGTAAGCTCATAATAAAATCCTGAATGCCACTTCTAGTGCTGTCAAAAGAAAATGGCCAAGGGATTAGTCTACAATATGCCATCCCGTGCATATACATGTATATAGTATAGAATCAGATCCTGCGATTATGTCAAAGACTTCTCATTTCTTGCCAAACTTGCCTCAAAATATATATCTGCATACAAGCGAGTTTGTCTCCATCAAAACGTCTACCTAGCATGGCCAAGCATATCATCCCTAAATGTATGCAGCTGAACCAAGAGACAGACAAAAAGAGAATACAAGCAACACGGTCTAGTTCGCTCACATAGCCAAAGAGCTGTCATTGGAATATAGAGCTAGATATTTTGTACTATCACATTGTATGGTCTGGCAATGAAACATCCTAATAAATCTAGAGAAGATCTAATTTTTTTGCAACTAGGTTTAAAAAACAGCAGAAATTTGCTTGTCCATTTAGATCTAATTCAATAGGTCTAGATTTTGGGTAAGGCTAGCTGGTAACCATTTAGTAATCAGATCATATCACATGGTCAAACACAAATTGTAATCATACAAAGACATTCAACACACAAACCAGAATCATAGAAAGAAAAATTGATCAGGACTTCTAACAGGTACAGTAGGTATAATACACAGTTGGTGATATAACCAAATTTGCTGTAAAATTTTGATTTTTGAAAGAAACACTTTCAGTTAAAAAATTATACCATTATCATTTGTTCCCCCTTTTTTTTTTTGGGGGGGTCTTTTTGGAAGGAGTGGGTGTAATGGGGGCAGTAGTGTTTGCCCTCCTGGGTGTATCCAATATCTCACAAGAACATTTTTGCCTTTCTGGATTTTAAGATACATGCTCCAACGACAACTGCTCCAGTACAATTTTTTTTCTTCACCTCTAACCTGGTTCCAACACTATGTAAACCAACCATGTAAAATCAAATTGCAGCCCAGGCTAACATCTTTGACATAATAAAGCCTGGAACAAGTGTTGCAGAAGCAAATATTGAATCACGACCCTCTTGAGGTTCACCAACAATATAATGAACGTGCTGTTTGAAGCATACAACTATACACCATTATTTTATATGTACAGACAATCATTTACAATTTAAGCTAATATTCTAATCAAAAGTTATTATTTTTCATTGTCGAGCGTAGAGTCACTTTCTAGAGCAAGATGTCGTCTTGTAAAAAATGTCATTGCATCTTTTTTTAATATCTACAAAGTATATGCTCAAATAATTCATTTTTCTGAGCAATGGTGGATCAAAACATAACAGGAACCATTTTACCTCTATAAAGATCAGAAAACATACCCCAAAAATTAAAATTAAATCTAGCAGTCACACTAGGTTTAAGTCACACCCTACAAAACAATGCAAAAGTTTCCGCATATGATTTGGAATGCAGACACAGACTCATCGACACAACTTCGCAAACCATCAGTCATGGCCATGACACAAACAAGACAGCCAAACCTGGATTGTGATCCTCATTTGGAAGTGATGTAAGGAGTGAGTAACGTTTGATAAACTGCCCCGGTGCCATTGCCAATGTGCTGTGCATCCCTTGAATAGCTGTTATCCTCATTCTGGAAACGATGTGAGGAATGACGATGGATGCACTGCCCTGCTGCCATTGCCCATGTTCTATGCATCCCTTGAATACTTGTGATCCTCACTCTGGAAACGATGCAAGGAGTGACGATGAATGGCTGCACTGCTGCCATCGCCAATGTTCTCTGCATTCCTTGTATACTTGTGATCCTCATTCTGGAAACGATGTGAGGAGCGACGATGAATGGCTGCACTGCTGCCATTGCCCATGTTTTCTGCATCCAGTGAATACTTGTGATCCTCACTCTGGAAAGGATGTGAGGAGTGACAATGGATGCTCTGCCCTGCTGCCATTGCTGATGTTCTCTGCACCCCTCTGCTGGCCAAATTTTAAAGTTCAAATGTTCAGATTACCTGCTGTACTTTGATGATGTACTGTTCTTCAAGAAGTGTTTGTAAAGCGGTTCTTGTGACCGTCTTCCTGTAAATGATGTGATGGGTGTCAATTTTCTGCTATGAATCGTTCCACTTCTCAAGCACTGAACATGAATACTGGTATCCCTTGGTTAGGCAACTTCACGTTCAGATGTGCAGATTCCTAACAAGGCTTGTTGCAAATATTGGAGCGGCATACCCAAGGGCAGCATAAATGTCCAGTTTCAGTTCCTCAAGTGGATGTAGCTAACTCACCCCTTTGGGGCAACGTTGTGTTTGCAGCAATGCAGCTCTTCAAAATCATGATGTCCAGATAACTGCAGGTATTGTGAAAGCAAAATAAACATATATGGAACTAGATGGAACTTCAACTGCGCGCAGTCGAAAATGATGCCTCCGCCATAGAGCAATTTTACAAACCAAAATGGAAGCAATTTTTAAAATTCAAGTTTGATTGTAATCCATCTGTTGGTTCTAATGATAACGCGATCACAAGCTATTTTGAGATACATAATGAGCCCTGTGACCTTTGACCTCGTGACCCCAAATCTAATCAGTTCATTGACTCTGCAAGATACATACATGACCCAAGTTTGGCGGTAATCCATCAATCGGTTCTTGAGATAACGTGATCACAAGCTATTTTGCATACATAATGAGCCCTGTGACCTTAGACCTTTGACCTCGTGACCCCAAAATCTAATCAGTTCATTGACTCTGCAAGATACATACATGACCCAAGTTTGGCGGTAATCCATCAATCGGTTCTTGAGATAAAGTGATCACGAGCTATTTTTGCATACATAATGAGCCCTGTGACCTTTGACCTCGTGACCCCAAAATCTAATCAGTTCATTAGCTCTGCAAGATACATACATGACCCAAGTTTGGCGGTAATCCATCAATCGGTTCTTGAGATAACGTGATCACAAGCTATTTTGCATACATAATGAGCCCTGTGACCTTTGACCTCGTGACCCCAAAATCTAATCAGTTCATTAGCTCTGCAAGATACATACATGACCCAAGTTTGGCGGTAATCCATCAATCGGTTCTTGAGATAACGCGATCACAAGCTATTTTGCATACATAATGAGCCCTGTGACCTTTGACCTTTGACCTCGTGACCCCAAAATCTAATCAGTTCATTAGCTCTGCAAGATACATACATGACCCAAGTTTGGCGGTAATCCATCAATCGGTTCTTGAGATAACGCGATCACGAGCTATTTTTGCATACATAATGAGCCCTGTGACCTTTGACCTTTGACCTCGTGACCCCAAAATCTAATCAGTTCATTGAATCTGCAAGATACATACATGACCCGAGTTTGGCGGTAATCCATCAATTGGTTCTTGAGATAACGCGATCACGAGTTATTTTTGCATACATAATGGGCCCTGTGACCTTTGACCTTGGACCTCGTGACCTCAAAATCTAATCACTTCATTAGCTCTGCAAGATACATACATGACCCGAGTTTGGCAGTAATCCATCAATTGGTTCTTGAGATAACGCGATCACGAGAACGGGACGTACGTACGTACGGACGGACGGACAACCAGAAAACATAATGCCTCCGGCTACGTTGTAGCGGAGGCATAAAAAGGGGTAAATGTCAAACTCAAAGCCAACATATGAGAAATGAAATGTTTTATTATGCAGTATCTCTTGTATTGTGGCTATTGTGACAAAATATATCTTTCAAGATGTTTAGACATAAAAAAAAAAACTAACCCAAGTTAGAGCTATGATCGGATCAAATGATCGAATTGGCGGTTTGGCTCTCGATATCGGATCGGCAGATCGGGAGGGAAATCTAATTTTTTTTTTTTTTTTTTTAAATCTGCATCCAAAACTTGCCAAAATTTGACAATTTTGAGGACTCTAAGTCCTAAAATCACTCATACCTTGGATAATTCTCTCATTCATATTTGATGTAGTCCATGTTTAAAGCTATTTTCGTGCCGTTAAATGTTAAAAATTGAAAAATAATCGGAAGAAAAAAAGGGCTGAAAAGTTTGGGCTATCAAATCTAAAAAAACATGCATAGCTTGGATTATTTTGTCATTTAGAGTTGTTGAAGACCATGTTCTTTGAGATTAAGTGCTTTTTCATGAATTGAAATTAATAAAGACTAGTCTAAAAGAAGAGGTAAAACATGGGAGCCGCAATTTTGGATTATAATGACAATGGAAACAAAAATGCATTGCATTAGAATCCAGAAGCCAGAAGGGTGTTAACTCCAAGTAGACTTTCACACTACCGGTAAGTAAAATAGAATGAATTTGCAACCTCATCGGGCGAGGCGATTAATGATACCTTTTTTAGTGCATCTAAGAATATCTTCATCATATATGAGAACATAGTAAATTGAGAAGCATCGCTTCATCCAAAGATCTTTAAACATACCTGTGGATCTGTAATGAGAAACATAAAACACCTCCATCTCCACATCATGATTGAGTCACAGCTCAGCCAGCACCATGCCTTCCTTGAACCAGAGAATTTCCTCCTTTGTCCTCCATAGTATGGCAACAGCAGAGAGTTGTGAGGTCCAAGAGGTTTCTCATCTTGCCTCGTAGGTTCATCACTTTGCTCTGTGGGTGATGCAAAGATTATATAAATGTTCTGATTTAAATTACACTGTCGATGGGAGTCAAAAGCAGGAAAAGCAGGAAAATCAGGGTTCACAATTAATAATTTTTTTGAAGGTAATTGGTGCAAAAACAGGGCAAGAAATGTGATATGAAATTTTCTAACTCGAGGTCCTATTTGAATTTAAATTTCAAACCGCTGCACAATACAAGTGCATGCCGTACCAACGGCGGGGTGCTTGCGGGCTCGTGAAGTTAACGACCATAATGATGACGATCATCATCATAATGTGAATTACTTGCTTGAATTTAATGAGGATCTGAGATTATAGTCGCTTACTTCACACACGCACACGCGCCCTCACCCCACCGTCCATATGCACTTGCATTGTGCAGCGGTTTGCTGTGAAACCTGTGAGAAAGTGAATATTATGTCTTTGTTTTTAGGAAAAATACTCCCAAAAAGATTTTAAAAATAGACAAAAAACAGGTATTAAAGAAAGATAACAACTTTTTACTCATGACCATTATTTGAACAATTGTTGAAGATTTAGTTGATTTAGTTGATGGTATGTTATAATAGGATATCTCCACGCCGGAGCCACGGGTCAAAGTCTGGATACGATTCTGAACTAGCGCCAATATTTTTTTTTGAATGTCCAATACTAAAAGCTACGTACGAGTGAGCCCGGCTGAAAACGGAGGAAAAAGTCTTTGTACCAGATGTGGTACAAAATCGGTAGCCACCACTACGGTTTGCTTAGCCATGGTTCCGATCGCGTGACGTCATGCCTCATTCAGCGACCCATGCGTGCGAGCTGTGCTGCAGTACCGTAGCAGCCGACGAAGATTCGCTATCGGTGTGATATCGTTATAATAATAATAAGATATTTCTATACCGCAAATTGCAAAATGCCTCTAAGCGGTTTAGAAGGAAAATGTTATGTTATCAGATCATATCGAGTTCTTTCACCCAAAGCCCGTCCCACAATACAGTTCAGAAATGACATCATGGCGTTATTTACCTCATTCCCCATACATGTTGATACCAAGTTCAGGCATCATTTACGAAGCATCATTTTTCCAGACAATTTTAATCCGTTAATTCAAGTTTTGCTTGATGTGAAGACGTAAAGAGTGGACAAAATTGTTGCATATCTCATTCCTCTCGGTCCTTCCGAACCAAACCATTCCTTCCACACAGTACCCCATGGGACGTACTTCAGTCTACAGTAGTACAGGTGTATGTATAGAGGCAGTCAGCATGGTCAGAGGAGCCAGATGTAATCTCAGCGGAACAACCGTCAATATCAGACTCAGAGTAATGCAGTTATGTGTGGTGTAGGTCAATGCG
This sequence comes from Mesocentrotus franciscanus, assembly GCA_037976565.1. Lineage (NCBI taxonomy): Eukaryota > Metazoa > Echinodermata > Echinoidea > Camarodonta > Strongylocentrotidae > Mesocentrotus > Mesocentrotus franciscanus. The sequence continues at coordinate 8,195,018 of CP137673.1, forward strand.
GAACTGTTAAACTCTGTACACAGCCACAGGGCATGGTAAGCAAACCGTTGTGCCCGCCCGCCCGCCACCGGGCGCCAGCGATACCGTCTGTTTATGGCCATGGGGAAAGTTGACATGTCAGTTTTATTTAAATGACACATACCGGACGGTTATTTCTGTCTAAGACTCTAAGTTTAAGAATACAAATTTTGGTTCTAGTAGTAGTACTAGATCTACTCTACCTTCAAGGTTATCAACGAGATGCTGAGAGGGGCTGAATCCAACATTCAAAGCACACCAGCCTGTACGGGCACACGTACACTGCAATAATATCGTGGCTTCTCACTCTCGCTCTCGAGCACTCCGAACATGACATGTGCTCGCTTGTTTTTCCTCACCGCCGAAGGAGGAATGACCGTCGACGTCGGTCGGGCTGCTGGCCTGGGAGATCTCAAGATGCTGTCCTGCAGAGAGCAGTGCTTTCAGAGCACGAACCATTCGAAAGAACGTTGCCGTTTCACTGCCCAAAATATCACATCTGCTGTTACAGATTGAGTGACGTGGTCATCTAACGACTCTTGAAATAGCTCATTTAAGAGAGGAATTTTACTATTTTAGCTTAATTACTGGTACGGTCTGAAAAACGCAAACATTAGATCTTGGAAGTTGGATGGATGCGTATTATTATTATTTCATCCAGGCCTATGGCAACTATGAGGCGCCGTTTGTAAACTAATTATTTACACCAATTATTTATATATAATTCATTATTTACCTTACTACATTAATTGTATAACATTTATTTATATATATTGCAATTGAAAGTGTATAAGTATTTATAAATAATGATTTCACGATATCCATTATATATAAATAATGATTTCATGATATCCATTATATACAAATAATAATGTCCACATTATAATTTTTTTTTTAATAGTTTTCTTAATCACAATGATTGGATAACGAGACCAAATAATTATCATCATCATAAAGGAAACCGTTTTATTTGTGTGTCTAGTCTAAGAATACTGTCCAATAGCCTTCAGAAAAACAAGTTTGCTATTATGGTCATTTACACAAAATATAAGACTTATATATTTTTAATTTTTCGGAGGGGCGGGGGTGGGGTGGGATATCAAAAGTGTACCGGTATATGTATCATTTCTTGTAATGTTAGCTGTTAAATGAAAATTGTTCAAATTTAGTATTTTTGTTTGCCCAATTTTTACCTTTCTTTGCCATATCACAGTAGCGTACCTACGGGGGACAGGGCAGTCTGCCCCCTGACGAGTGACAAGCAAGCAAAAAAAGGAAAGGAAAGGAAAGGAAAGGAAAGGAAAGGAAAGGAAAATTTAAGGGAAAAGGGAAGAAAGAAGGGCTAAAAACACGAGTTAGAAGTGGACCCAGGGCACTCACTTATCCGTATATAGGCCAAGGCCCCGCGGTTCAGCTAGCCATGCTCCGAGATTTGGGTCGTTTTCAGGTCAGAACTAGCCCTAATTCGTGTTTTAGGCCTATAAGATTAAAACAAAATGCCGATGATCGCTCTAATTATACATATAGGGCGTACAAGTTACAACGTTGAAAAGTATGTCAGGACTCAGTTAGCTTCAGGTCCATCTGTCAAATCATCATGCCGTTACACAATGTACAGGGCCCGCGCTACGGCGGGGCTTGGGGAGCCGCCCCCTCTTTTTTGAAAAAGTATGTTAAAGAAAATAGAAAGAAACCAACCGAGGGCAAGGCCCTGGCAAAAACACTTTCCTGCAAAATGTGACACCACATTAAAGCGCGAAAATAGCAAATGCGAGTAAAAACACGGAGGCATCGTCAAGCATGTCGGCAAAGCTTCCGAGTTCGGCAGTTTGCGGATTCATAAAATCAGTCCTTAAAAGCCTAATTCGTTCAGAAAATTACACACTTTTATCGTCAGAATCTGGGTGAAAACACTCCATTCAGTTGTACAGGTGCATAAAAGACGAACTGTCAGTCAAAAATTTTCTTTTTCAATCTGCGCATAATTATATGCAAATTATACCGAACAAAATCAGTCTCATGCACATCGTTTTAGTGTCACAGATGAGTCGTTACTGTTACACTATATGGACAGATTGGATAGATGTGTAAATCATTAAAATTATAATCAGTGTACGATGCGAAAACGATTCATCTCCAGCTTCCGGAAATAACAATAATATTCCGCTTTTGTATGGCGCTAATTAATACATCTACGATGTCTCTAAGCGTTTTACAGATATTGTTGTGTCCTGCGGGACGCAATTACTCACCGCTTTTGCATAATTTGTGCGTGAGATTAGGTTTTTTTCTATTAAGTGCCCCCTTTTTTTAAATCTCCGATGAGTGCCCTTGTTCATATTTGAGAGGTGCCCCCTTTAACTCTGTAATAAGTGCCCCTTTTCATCTCTGACAGTTGCCCCTTTTATTTTAACACGTGCCCCTTGATATAATAATCAAATTGATTAATGTACTATTACTAGTCTTTTTTGTTGTAAAAGATTATATCATGTTTTGTGTGGTTTTGAATAAAATGAACTTGAACTTGAACTTATCCTTTCTAATTTAGTGCCATTTTCCTTCTGATAATTGCACTTTTTTCCGTTATCATAAGTGCCCCTTATTAAGTGTGAGGAGTGCCCCATTTTCACCTCTGGTAATTCCCCTTTTTACTTTGACATGTGCTCTTTTTCTTTTCTAGTAAGTGTCCTTTTCCCTTTGGATATGTGCCCCCTTTTCCTTTCCCCATAAACAGTGCTCCTAATTTAAAGCGATTAAGAGCAATTTTTTTTTCTTAAATTTCACCCAAATCTGGCTCGCTACGCTCGCTCGTATTTAAAATTGATATAATTATGTTTCTTATTAAAGATCTTTTCAGTCTTTCATGATTAGATTGTGCTTAAAACCCCATCAGGATTGTTTTTTCCTCTTTATAAGATGTAATTTTTTGCACTGCGACCTCACAAATCTCTGATAGTTCGCTCGCAAATAAATATTCTAACCATCACAACCAACTGCTAAGTACATGTATGATGCTTAAACAGTATCTTGGACCATGTAAAGAGAGAAACAAACATTGAAATCATCCCTGATATGTACTCACAATGTAGGGGTAAATACCAATGTCTAAAAAGTTGTATATTTTCGTTTTGAGGTTTCCCTTTATAGGTGCCCCCTTTTCCCGGAAAGCGCCCTTTATTGTTGGTGCTCCCCCCACTATGAATGACGCTCCACCGCCCCTGGCCTGCTAAAACCTCTGAATTTCCGGGGGCTCCGCCAGCTGGACCCCACGCCAATTTACACTCCGCTCGCTTCGCTCGCTACGCTCTACCTGATCGTAAATACTTTAGCCCCCCCCCCACTTTGAAAAACGTTCCCCGGGCATGATGTAAGGTGTTTGAAGCTGAAGCCCGACGCAAGTGATTGCTGTCTGCCCATCCCAACTGCTGTCCTAGTCTTGTACTGACTGGTTTTGACAATCAAGTGATACCTGAGATACTAGGAAACTATACACCAAATCGCTCGAATTGAGTTTGAAAATTCGATTTTCTTCAGCTTCTCAGGGGCACATCCCCTGTCCGTGCAAGCGCGGAACGCCGCTAATTATTTTCTTACGAATCGGCCCCCTCCCGGCCGCCGGCTGGATCCGCCTCTGTATGTACCCTCCCAGTGCGTGATTTCTCCTATATCATTTTACTGTTACATTTTTTCTCACTTTACTACATTTATTTTTATTGAGTGAATAGATGCATATTCTGAATATTCATTAGTTTTAATTGTGCATGTGGAAATGAAACAAATGCAAATCAATACAATTCAATTCAATGTCAAATACACTTTTTTACATCTCCAAATATGCAGAATTGGGAACATAATAATTAATATGTCAATAGCTTCTTCAAAGAGGAATAATAGAAGTACGTTAATAGAAACATTGTCATTACCAGTTATAAGTTAACCACTGATTTTGTCAAAATTCAATACCTTTAACTTTTTTTTTAATGATAATTTTACATCTCCAAATAGGCTTATGCAGAATTGGGAACATAATATGTCAATAGCTTCTTCAAAGAGGAATAATAGAAGTACGTTAATAGAAACATTGTCATTACCAGTTATAAGTTAACCACTGATTTTGTCAAAATTCAATACATTTAACTTTTTTCTTTTGAATCAAAATAGACCAAAGATATGAAGTCGCCCGATCGCAAATATTGATATCGACAAGATCCCTACTGTTTTATTGGGACAACCCATAGTCCCCTTCACCCCTTCCACACCCCAACACCCCTTGCTCGTCCAAATCGCTTCCCCCTGACGAGGTATGCCAGGTACGCCACTGCCATATCATCATATTATATTTTGTCATATCATGGTAGAACAGTTGCGCTGTAATGGCACGACGCAACAGACCTATTCATCCGTAGGTCTACCATGTACCCACGTTTTCATTTATATTATTACATTTATTTATATTTTGTTGATAGCATCGATAACGGAGCATTATATTCAAATCATCATCATAAAGGACACCGTTTTATTTGTGTGTCTATAGTCTAATGGGGCGTTGCAAGAAAGTTGCAATCAATTGCAAATCTCCAAAATCAAGCGCAAGTCTTGCGATTAATTGCAAATTTGCAATTGATCGCAACTCAACGTTCTTGCATCGCCCCATTAGTAAGAGAGAGAGAAAGAGAGGGGGGAGAATAAAAGCTAGATCTAGTTAATTTCATTGAATTGTCAAAAACTTCAATCCTAACAAAATCCAAGGAAATTTAGGAGACTATTTGGGCGTTGCAAGAAAGTTGAGTTGCAATCGATTGCAAATATCAGTTGCAAATTTATCGCAACTTGCAATCAATTGCAACTTTCTTGCAACGCCCCATAAGAATACTGTCAAACAGCCATCATTAATTTTTTTGGTTGTTATATAATGGTCACTTTTTGCAAAAATAAGACATATATATTTATACTTTTTTTCGAGGGAGGGAGGGGGGCGGGGTTGGGGTGGGATATGAAAAGTGTATGTTTCATTTCTTGTAATGTTAGCTGTTAAATGAAAATTGTTTATATTCAGTATTTTTGTTTGCCCAAAATTTACCTTTATTTGCCACATTAAGATTATATTATGTCATACAAATTATAATCTGGACCCTCGGTAGAACAGTTGCGCTATAATGGCACTCGAATCTGGACAGACCTATCCATCCGTACCATTTACCCACGTTATCATTTATGTTATTACATTTGTTTATATGTTATATTCAAATCATTATCATAAATGACATCGTTTTATTTGTGTGTCTAGTCTAAGAATACTGTCTAATTAATAGCCATCGTAAATTTTTTGGTTGTAATAATGGTCACTTTTTGCAAAAATAAGACACATATAATTATATATTTTAACTTTTGTTCGGGGTGGGTGGGATATGAAAAGTGAATGTATCATTTCTTGTAACATTAGCTGTAAAATGGAAAAAATGTTCAAATTCAGTTTTTTTTGTTTACCCAATTTGTACCTTCCCTTATTTGCGACATCATCATGTTATATTTAATCATATCATTTGGACCCCTCGGTAGAACAGTTGCGCTGTAATGGCACAACTGAACAGACCTATTCATCCGTATCTTTTACCCACGTTTTCATTTTATGCTTTATTGTTGTTGATGTTAACATTGAATGATTGTGCTGGTAACTCCTTGGTATAACGGAACCAAATGATTATCATCATCATAAAGGAAACCGTTTTATTTGTGTGTCTAGTCTAAGAATACTGTCCAACAGCCTTTGGAAAAACAAGTTTGTAATTATGGTCACTTACAAATTTTTTTTAGACTTATATATTTTAACTTTTTTGGGGGCGAGCGGGGGTGGTGTGGGATATGAAAAGTGTATGTATCATTTCTTGTAATGCTAGTTGTAAAATGAATTTTGTTCAAATTCAGTATTTTTGTTTGCCCATGCAATTTTACCATTATTTGCCATATCATCATATCATATCATTTGGACCTCTCGGTAGAACAGTTTTGCTGTAATGGCACATTTTACTGAACAGGCCTATCCATCCGTCCTATTTACCCACGTTTTCATGTATGCTTTATTGTTGACGATTTTTTTTTAAATAATGAAACATAAATTCAAATCATCGTCATATCAAGGACACTGTTTTATTGGGGTCCGCTCGCTATTCGTAAAGACCGCTATTCATAAGGACCGCTATTTATATAAGGATCACTATATATATAATTTGAGTAAAAGGTCATTATTCATGAGGACCGTTATTCATAATATGAGAAGAGGGTCGCTATTCATAATAAAAAGTTGGGGTCGTTATTCACAGGGGTCCCTATTCATAGTACGAGAAGAAGGTCGCTATTCATAATACGAGAAGATTGAAGATGAATAGCGACCCTCATTTCGTATTATAAATGTAGTTTTTTTCCTGATGGCTATGGGACAGTATTCCTGGGGCCCGTTTCTCGAAACCGTCATAAGTCTAACCTCTTGACTATCCCATTGAAACGTGTGTTAACACACGTTTCAATGGGATAAATAAATCGGGGTTACCTCGCTAGTCATAAGGACCACTTTTCATAAAACGAAGAGGGGGTTACTATTCATAAAGGCATAAGGACCGTTATTCATAAGGACCGCTATTCATAATGTGAGATGAGGGTCGCTATTCATAATTTACATTGAGAGTCGTTACTAATAAGGACCGCTATTCATAATACGAAACCGGGGTCGCTATTCATAAATATTAAGAAGGGGCGCTGTTCATAATTTATATTGGGTCGGGGTCGCTATTCATAAACATTATTTTGCTTTCCGAACTTCCGTTTGGTATGTCTATCCCATGATTAATATTGTGTGGCATGTAAAGGGTTAACTCACCATTCTAACAATGGTGTGCTATTCACCTCCCGCCCGCTCTTTGGTTTCACATATTTTACAATCCCCTTCTCTTTTCTCTTCTTCCCTCACTTTCTCTTGAATTCTCTTTATTTCCTCCCTTTCTCTTCTTCCATCTCTTTCTATTCTTCCCTCCCTTCCTCTTCTTCCAACTCTCCTTCCCCCTTTTCTCTTCTTCCGACTCTTTCTCTCCCTCTTTCCAAAGCTCAGACTGGTAATGTAAACTTATCATTTCTTTAGACTTGAAGGGCTGTAGGCTGCAGCCCACAAGACTGACAAGCTGGTCTTGTATCCCTTTTCACAATTTCTCTGAAAACCCTGCCCCACCCTTCTAAAACACTGGGAGAGTGACATTAAAAAAAAATCCTGTTCCTCTGAAAACATATCAGTGAAAATGTTTGATTTAGGGATTTCAACAAGCCTTTTTGATTATGTTGTTATTCAATGTCACCTCCCCCCCCCCCAAAAAAAAAACCCAAAACAAAAGACACACACACACATAAACATACAGCAAATTCTGTAATTTATAAAAATATAATTTATTAAAATTGCCAACCTACAACTTGGGAGGCTTTGAAAACAAATAATCTTTCAGTTTCAGTATTACCAATCATTTCTTTAGAATACATCAATGTTTATACATTGAAAACATTACATGATTGCAAAGACTTTCGCAAAATCAACCTAAAGCAATTTCAACAGCTTTGCCCATCACTTAAAAAGTGGGACCATTACAATGAAATATTATGTAATCTGAACATGATTTTGGGATATACAGTTGGTACAAATATACAATCTAATATATTATTTAATTTACTTTGAACTCCATGGCAACTATAATGATTCCTTACTCAATGATTAAAAAAAAAAAAAACGAGTTCACAAGGGCAAAATCACTGAGCAAGTCTATGTTAAAACAGTTATACAATACTAACAATAGAAAAGAAGAAAAAAAGGTATGCAAAATTAGTAAGACCAAAACACATGTAATATCATTGTTGACAGTAAGAAGGATATTTAATATAAACAAAAATGATCAAACTACAAACAAAATGCAGGTTTCTGATAAGTTGATTAGTCATTCCATAATAATAATAATAATAATAACTAGTATTTTGTACGCTCTCCATAGTACACTTTATATACCTCACTTTAGAAATCTAGCCATCTGATTGGTCGAAATTGGAGTCGTGATTTCAAGCCATGCCCCACTCACAGGGCATAGCAATAGCCCACAGGGCCTAGTTAAAAGTTTCTACCCTCTGCCTCATTATCCTGCGATTCCCATTGGTTTACTGCGATCCCCATTGGTTTGCGTGTTAAAATTGTCTACGTGCGAGCACGGACGCCATATACAGTGCTCTTTGTCTGCGACTCCCAAATGATTGAAACTTTCACTCAAAGATTAAGCGAAGATTAACAGACAGTGTTTCAGATTTTCTGTGATGTTTTAACAAATTTTTACTCACTAAAAGGCTAAGGTAAGAATTCTTGGTAGATTTTTGTTTTAATTCGGCATATAAAAGTCATATCGACTGCTTTAATACTCAAGGACTAGCTGTTTCTATACTGGCTCGCGGGATAGTTGAATCCCCTGCTATCACCCCTCGGGGGTGATAGCAGGGGGGGTGATAGCAGGGGATTCAACTATCCCTTGAGCGTATATAAACAGCTAGTCCTCTCGTAGCAGTCGATATAACTATAATATCACAGCGTTTACACACAAAAATCATACATAACATACAACTAAATTTCATCAGAAAAGGTACATACACAAATGTTTGAAAGGGATAGGGAAAGAAAAGGGCTTAAATTAACTATTCCGGGAAGAGGTATATTTTCAAGAGTTTCTTAAATTGGTCTGTGTAATTAGCTGCTTTAATAAAAGAGGGGGTATTGTTCCATTCTCTGGATACAGTTACAGTGAATGTTCGATCGCCAGCTTTGCTACAGGTCCTATTATTCCATAATAGTTTGTGCACTTCATACTACTGCATAACCGGTAAGTCTTTTAAGTGGAGACATATATATACATGATTCAACTGCTACTAATTTTGTATCGATCACATAATTCTTAAGTGTATTACAAACAGAAGAAGAAAAAAAACATGGAAATATCATTCATTTTTTCCTATTAAAAGAGGAGGCAACATATATACCCATACATTTAAAGTAGAAATTTATACGATTTAAAAGTAATATATCTTAGTAACAGAACCACACCTTTAAAAAATGTAACAGAGCGACCAAAACATGTACAGTTTTACAATCATAAGAATTGCAGACATTACAAATTATTAGACATTATTGACTTGAGTAATCAAATTCCAATGATGAAACATATTGGTCAGGAATTTAAAAAACCCCACATGAATCGTACATAAATGATTACCAAACTATTATTCAAAAAGACAACTGTAAAACCAGAAACTTATGAGGTCATTGAATCTTCGCAAATTTAACACGTGGCTCTGACTTGCGAACATTTCATGCCACAAAATTATAGAATGAAAACCGACACAAAACTGAATATTTTGCAATTCGCAAAAGTTTCTTGCTATGACAATGTCAGACGCACAACAAAGATATCTCACATCCTTTCTTTACATACCACACCAGTGCACATGCATACACACATACACTGATCCGCACAAACAAAACACACATCCCCCTCCCCCCACACACGTTCACGCCTCCAGAAACATCCTACGGTTCCTAGCCACAAAATGTGATAATTCCTATGGGGTTCATTAAAATAGGTCTAAAATGGACAAGCAAAGTTTAGCAAACTTTAGTTTTGAAAAGAAGAAAAAAAAAAGACATACAAAGTATCTAAAAACTTCCAAATATTTCATCCTCTCAATCTATAAAATTAAGCTCATCTTCGCTGATAGCAGACCGTCTATATGACAGACATGAATACGGGGGAAACGGGGATAGATGGTGTTTCCTTACGATGGTTCCCTTATGATTCAGTGTGATGGGTGCGATGAATGGTTCCATCGTGAGTTGGTAGGTCTTACCCCTGCAGAGGGAATGAGTATTGATAAGTATTTCTGTAAGCACAGGTAACCCATTTCCTTTCTTATTTGCAGTCATGGATGTCATAGATGCAGTGATAGAAGTCCACGCGGACGGAGATTATGAGGCTGGGGAAGAAGAAGGCAGGGGAGCAGGCGACCCAGGTCCAATTGACCCTTATACGGTGAGAATGGGACCTCCCCCACCCCTAGGGACCGCCCGTTAGCGTACATGGTTACGCAAGTTGAGGCGACTGAAAGGCAAGCTCCGAGCTGGGACGAGGGATTCACCTCAGCAGCTGGCCTCAACTGCTGGAAGAGTCTCCCTTGCCCCAGCCGCAGCCTGAGGGGTGTTTGCACTCCGGGGGGTATGGGGAGAGGGCTGCTAAATTATATTAGTGAACCCCTCACTTCCAGCTGCTACCCTTCATATGCCCTCCCACTATCCGGGTTTGACACCCATTTCCACCCGGATAGATGCCGATGGTTTCAGGGCAAGCCCAAACACTCAGTGAATCTGCCGGAGCACCCGATTAGGTTGGTGTTTTTTTTGGGGGGTCATGAATTGTGACCCCACCTTCTACAAGGATCCCAACTTCCTTAGTCGGGTGCTGGCAATGGAATTACAACATCCAGGGGTAGTAGTTGGAAGTTGGCCATAGGGATACATCCCAAGCATGCCCCCTCCTATTCTGAGGAAGATTGGGGACGGTTCGTCTCATTGCTCCAAAACCCCCTCATAGTGGGAATAAGGGAGGTGGGGTTTAAATTTTCGGTCCCTTCCCAACGGTTGCCTGACCAAAAGTGTTCACCCAGTACATCGCCGAGGATATTCGGCAGAGCAACATATCAAAGCTCACAGCTTCACGTTACATAAGCATCCTTGTAGACGGAAGCACAGACAGGAGTCAGAAGGAGGAGTTGCTGTATGCAAAATTCCTGGATGATGGCATTCCACAAATGTGTTATGTAGGGTTAGTTCACATTTTTATTATGAAAACAATTTTCAAATTTTGATTGACATGATTTAAGATATTTTTCAAATGCATTACTTTTTTTAAGACATAGAAAAATCACTACCTGTGTTGGTGTGTTGAGATCATGAGATTGCTTCTATCAGAAATGGCGAATCTGCATCAAATTTGAGAAACCATAATCTTTGCATATTTTGATGGCATGTTAGATGATGAAGAGTTAATGTTGTTCTACGACGCAAATAAACCTCGGAAAGCCGAATTCAAATACCGTGATTATCAGGAATTTGATCTCAATCAATACAATGATGATGAGTGTAATGCCTACTTCAGGTAAGCTTCCATTCTGTTTCCTTCACTTCAGTCCCAGTGGTGGTGGGTCATGGAGTGCAAGCTTTAAATAAGTGTAACCAAATCAAAGATCATTCAAGTAAAACAAAGACTCCCAGTACTGTAATTAAATGTTATAAATGTTATGTTTTGTCTTAAGATACTTATTTCTTACATGGGAATAAAATGTACTATATCACATTCTGAAATTTCATCCTGAAATACAAAAAAAATTAAATACAAAAAAAATTAGGTACAAAATTACGATCCAAATCAGTTTAATTCCAAAAGGAGCTAGCAACAGAATGATGAAGTAAAAAAACAACTAGATGGCATGGAGATGAGGAAAAGGGCTCTTGAGTCATTTACCGAGACAAACAAAAGGTAAGCTGGAAATGTGTACTTATTATAGTTTTCACCATAGCGTGTCTGTGTCTGTATGTTTAATGCAATGCTAGAAAAGCCAAAGGACTATTCACTTCTATCTGTTGAATGCTTTGGCTGACAATATGTTTACATTTGTACTAGAAATATTAGGAATTAAAAGCAAACAAAAATCCAGGGAGAGTGTAGGTCACGGTTATGGTATACATGTATCACTCGGCTCCATGGATGTGGAAGTCTTTACATTTAACAAATTTGTTTTTTTTAAATTGCAGAGAGCTAAAAGTCCCTTATATCTACTTACGTTTACATCAGGAGCTCCTGCAACACAGTCTTTGTGTACCTTACTTTCGTCTCGTAATAACTATATTTTTCCAAGCCTGGACATCCAGATTTTATGGTAGGATTTAACCAGTAGGCCTATGTTAATAATTAATAGTAGTAATAATTGTCATTTGTAATTCTTTAATTCCGGCCATACTACACTTCGCGATAGATCGAGTAGTTCAGATATTCTTTTCAGATTACATTCATTGATGTTAGTAATTATCCTAGGAAAAGGAAGAGGAATGAGGAAAACTGGTCAAAAAAGAAGGCAAAACAACAAGGAAACAGTGGTGAAGGTGAGTTGGCTTTCTCTGAGCAGTGAGAGTGTAGTCCCATTCATGTCTTTTTTAGGGGTGGATGGTAGTATGGAAAACTTGTTCATGAACATTGCAGTAGATCAAAGAAGACTAATTTGGGGCTTCTAATTTAGTTTTTCTTAGTCTAAACTTGATAAACTGACATTATAGCAAATATAAGTGTCCAATATCTTTTGTTTTAAAGCCCAAGTCCACTCCAAAATAACTTACTTTCAATAGAACCAGAAAAATCAGACAAACCAATCAAAAAAAGTTTGAGCAAAATCGGATAACTAATAAGAAAGTTATGAATTTTTAATGACATGAAAAACTTTGAAAATCACTACACAAATTGGCAACTCACTCATGAGTCTGTGACGTATGGTCCTCACTATCCACTAATTATTTTCTTTATATTGATAATATAAATTTCCTATTTTCACCCTAAGAATCTTATTTCTTCACACCAGCATCCAAGTTAGATTGTTAGTAATATGTTTTTGTGTGGATGCACAAATAAAGAGTAATTTTTGTCTAAATCATGAAAAAATGAATTTTGATAAACTATTTATATAAAAATCAATAATTATGAAATACAATATTCAGAAAATAGTATCAATTCTTCAAAATTCATAAAAGTTTTTGGGAAATGTCATGCACGCAATATGATACAAATCATATAACCTGGGCAAAGGCATGGGGAAATCAAGTTTTGGGGATGAAAAGGAAATTAATGGGATTAAACTATATAAAGCAATTGATAAGTTGTGAGGACATGACGTCACAAACTGATAACCATCTTGGCAATTTGTGTCATGATTCTCATTGTTCCATAGTTTTACATACTTTTTCAAAAATTCATAACTTTCTTATTAGTTATCCGATTTTGCTCAAACTTTTTGATTGGTTTGTCTGATTTTTTGCTTTTATTGAAAGTAAGTTAGTTTTGGAGTGGACTTGCCCTTTATATGATTTTCTTGTAGATTAGTTGGTTGTTAGGGGATATGAATCTAGATTATCAAATCATTATAGTTTTATTACCATGCCATGTTGTTGATTGTGTAGCCTAAGCAAAGCGCATATTTATCTGATGATTGCACATTAAAACAGTTCTCTGCGCAAAAATAAGACACTTCATAATAGGACACAATTAATGCGCATTGCCATGACTTGTAGGACTGTAAAACGTGTTTTAGTTATTAATTTCTTTGAATCATTATCCATGTTTTTTATAATAATTAATATAGCACTATAACTATTGGATACTCCCTGCATTTGTTAATTCATTTGAAAAGCAATTTCAACTTGTGAAAGGAATCAGCTGTGTACGTTGTTGCTTTGCACATGCTTTAAGTGAGCAAACAGTCTAAACAAAACACAAAACGAAAAACAAAAAATATCAATAAATTTGATCGTTAAAACATAGATTCCGTCAACCATTTTTGTCTTCTTTCTCAATGAAACTAGGAAAAGAACCAACCATCTGATGCCAGCATATGCCATGCAGTTACTGCAAGGTGGCACGCTCACTTAAGGAGACCTTCAAAAAAGACTCTGTGAGTCAAGTTAAACGAGCTTGATTTTCAAGATCGCGGGTTGCCACACGGACCAGGTATGGTCATATGATTCGAACAACGAAAAAAGCAGGCAGGCTGGTTTTTGCCATTAACTGTATAGAGACCGGGGACGTGCTAAAAAACGGTGTATTCACCGACAAGAGCACGTTTTACATTGAGAATATAGGGACCTACCAGTTCCGGAAAAGAACGGAACAATCAAAGAAGCGTGGCAAGCCGAAACACCCCGCCAAGGTCAACGTGTGGGGTGGAGTAAGCAGACGGGGGGCAACGAAGCTCCTCATCTTTGATGGCATAATGAGGAAAGAGTTTTTCATAGAGGAAATATTGAAGAACACTTTACTACCATTCGCTCGGCGAAATATCCAAACGGCGATACCGATTAATTATAGATAATGACCCCAAACATTCCAGCCATGCTGCTCAGGAATTCATGGTGAACGAAGGTATCAACTGGTTCAGGACACCAGCAGCATCCCCGGACATGAACCCGATAGTGCACATTTTGCATCAGATGAAATATTTCATCAGAAATCGTTTTATACAAATTTCACTTTTCCGACAATGCAAGATGTTCAGAGTGCCAACGCTGATGGATTGGTGCACTGCATTGAATCAATGTCTGACAAGAGGGACATCTCTAACTGGAAGGACCACATGATCGGATTTGGAGCCGATGGGGCCAGCATCAATTTCGTGTGAACAATGGCGTCTACAAAAAGCTGGCGGACGACATGCCTTGGCTGTTGGGCATACACTGTATTGCCCATCGCCTGGAGCTGGCAGCGAAGGATGCATTCAAGGGCACTTACTTTGTGAATGAGGTATACTGATCAATCCTACTACAATGTAAAGTATACCTAAATTCTCTGCTTGCCTTTAAAAAAATAAATTCTATGGATGAGAGTGAGATTCACCCAATGTGTCACTGTCACAAATAAAGTTCTTACAGCCCTAGCCCAAATCATGGTCTATTGGCATTTAGCCAACTAATTAAGAAGAGATAAATATTTAAAAAATAAGATTGTAGTTGAATGTACAGCTTACTAAATAAATCAATAAACACATTTTCACATATCTTGCCTCAAGTACAGTTCCAATTCCATCTTCAAATATATGAAGAGCTTGAATCCAAAAGGAGCTAAACCCATGTTTAATTTTTTTTTTTGTCTTAAAGTACAAGTCCACTCCACTGAAAAGTTGAGCTGATTAGATAGACAAAAATCTAAAAAGCCCAAATATAACTTGGTTTTGGAAAATGGTGCTCAGATTTATTTTTAATAATTTTTTTAATGAGCAAAAACAAGTTAATGAGCGAGTCGGTTGTGACGTAGGGTCCTCACAACACAGATTCATAATGTAACCAAATTTAATGCATACGTCTTTGTGAAGTGCCTCGATACAAACTATTTCATTCACCTGATAAGAATAATGAAACACTATTATTCTTATCAGGTGAATGAAATAGTTTGTATAGAGGCACTTCACAAAGACGTATGCATTAAATTTGGTTACATTACGAAAATAGCCTATTGTCAGAATGTATACCGCTGGCACTTTCGTTGTGAGGAGCATACGTCACATCCGTACAGCAATATAAATGTTTTGCTCGAAATACCTGAAACAAAAATCGCTCTTAAAAATCACCTGATTGAAGTACGCCCGTGATATCTGGCAGTTTTAACCTTTGATTTATTTACAACATGTTATAATTTTTGAAAATCGGAGTGGACTTGGGCTTTAAGATACTTATTTCCTACATGGGAATAAAATGCTCTATATCACATTCTGAAATTTCATCTTGAAATACAAAAAAAATTAGGTACAAAATTATGTTCCAAAAGGAGCTAAATCCAAATCAGTTTAATTCCAAAAGGAGCTAGCAACAGAATGATGAAGTAAAAAAAACAACAAGATGGCGTGGAGATGAGGAAAAGGGCTCTAGATTCATTTACCGAGACAAACAAAAGGTAAGCTGGAAATCCTGGAATGTGTACTTAGTTTTCACCATAGCGTGTCTGTGTCTGTGTGTTTAATGCAATGCTAGAAAATGCAATGCTAGAAAATCCAAAGGACTATTCACTTCTATCTGTTGAATGTTTTGGCTGACAATATTTTTACATTTGTACTAGAAATATTAGGAATTAAAAGCAAACAAAAATCCAGGGAGAGTGTAGGTCATGGTATACATGTATCACTCTGCTCCATGGATGTGGAAGTCTTTACATTTGAACCCCCTGTAAATTTCAGCGAGCTAAAAGTCCCATATATCTACTTACGTTTGCATCAGGAGCTCCTGCAACACAGTCTTTGTGTGCCTTACCTTCGTCCCGTAATAACTATATCAGGGCTGCCAACTCTCACGCAATCTGCGTGAGTCTCACGCAATTCACCCAATTCTCACGCTCTCACGCTGATCATAGGAATTCTCACGCTGAACCCCGAAAATAGAAACTAAAAAAAAAAATGTCTATTAGATCTAGATCTATATCGGATATTCAATATCCCTGCCGAAAGTTTCAACATTTTTTAACCACACATGCGCAAAGCTAAACCATCAATGCAAATTGGTTTCGGTTTGCCGCAAAGACAAGATAGTGAATTGCGATTGGCTTATCCTGCGTGTGCGAGTGACGTCGTCACTTTACTATGAAGCGGGTTTTTGTGCGAGACACGACGAGCGAGTGTCGATGCCATGGCCTGTCATCGCTGTACATCGCGCCCGGCCCGGCCCGGGTGGCTCAGTGTTTGCGATCGGATAATGGGCCTGGGCTGTCCTCTTTAGCCCTCTACGACCAGAGAGTAAGGTCATCCTGAAGTGCAAATTATCTCAAGATTAACTGGGTGAGAGGTATACTTATTTTGAAGAATGAAAATTATGCAGTATTGATTTATTTATTTCTAGTATTTTTTTATAGATTCATTATATCTATTTATTAATTTTTATATCATTTTTATATATCTATTTATTTTTAGTATGCATGTTCCTGTTGAGTGAGGATTTGTCCATTTTGTTACAGATAATCATAGGTTGAGGTTCAACTGCTAAGCTTATAAAGACAGTTGATTTGGAATAATGCACTTACAAATGTGGAAGTTTGTATTTTTTCAAGGTCAGTGTACTTCATGAAATCAATTAACCTATTTGAATCCTGCCTTATGTATTTGTGGAATCAGGGTTAAAGTATGCACCAGATTGCACCATTTCAATTGCTAAATTATAAAAGCTCCTACACCATCCCCTCGGGCGCCAGCGCCCTCGGGCTTGGTCGCTTTGCTCCCTCGCAATGTCTCACTCCAAACTCTTTCCAAAGGTTGGCAGCCCTGCTATATTCTTCCCAGCCTGGACATCCAGATTTTATGGTAGGATTTGCCCAGTAGGCCGATGTTAATTAATAGTAGTAATAATTGTCGTTTGTAGTTCTTTAATTCCGGCCACACTACACTTCGTGATAGAGAAGTTCAGATATTCTTTTCAGATTACATTCAAATTATGGAGGAACTGAGAGGAGAGTTCATTGATATTAGTAATCTTCCCAGGAAAAGGAAGAGGAATGAGGAAAGCTGGTCAAAAACAGCAGGCAAAACAACAAGGAAACAGTGGTGAAGGTGAGTTGGTTTCTCTGTGCAGTGAGAGTGTGTAGTCCCATTCATGTCTTTTTTAAGGGTGGATGCTAGTATGTAAAACTTGTTAATGAACATTGCAGTAGATCAAAGAAGCCTAATTTGGGGCTTCTAATTAAGTTTTTCATAATCTAAACAGAAGAGTTACGAGGAGATCTATGCTTCAAGGAAATCAAATGATAATAAAGGTCGCTAGTGAAAATACTTCAAGTGATTTTTCTTCTTCTTCTTGACTGTTAAAACTATTGTGTGAGGTATTGCCACTTGAATTTTTCCTCAACATGAATGTTTTTCAGTTCAGACTTTTCTTTTCTCTAGTAAATAATTTCAATTGTAATAAAGGCAGAGGGGGCAATGCATCCGGTTGGGGGATTCCCGCAGAAAGCAGGATGCTGATAATTTCAAAGAACTGTTTGAGGCAGAGTGGACGGACCTCATTGCTAGCCCTGCCCGCCAAGCCATCAAAGAGAGGGTCTTCTTTTGTGTAGAAGATCTGCCGAGCACGGCCGACTTGCAAAGGCTTTTGGCGTACACGAAAAGGCCATTGTGGATGGGACGGCGAAAAGTGGCGACAGATTGTTCTGTCCAGATCTGCAGTTTTGATATAGGTCAGCATTTAAATACTATATTTTTATTCAATCCAATAGTGTATCTGAGAGGCTTTATTTACTCAGTGGATCAACGGACCATTCTGGTTGGCTCAGTGGTCTGTCTACAGCCACGAAGTGCGAACAAACAACGACGTTGAAGGATGGCCCCACCGAATGAACAGCCGCCTGGGTCAGTGCCTTGGAGTCTACTGACTAGCTGCAGAGATGCACAAGGAGGCACGGTTTGTCACCCTGCAGGTGCGACTTCTGTCAGAGAGGCGTCTCGTCAGGGTGCAGAGGAAGGCCTACAGAACCAGTCAGGCTCGACTCTTCAAGTTGTGGGAGGAATATCCCGTGCAACGCTCAGGCGCTTCACTACTCCGAGGTTGTGCAGCGATATTCGCAAAGTTGGGGAGTAATTTTGTCGAGCCTATAATAAGAATTATTCTTATCACTCAGTTTGATTGAACAGTCTAACGTCCCATTCAATTGAATCATGCTCATTTTCATGAAATGTGCATGCCACTTTAGCATTTAAAGTCTTTTATTATTTCTTTGTTGTTGTTTTTTCAAAGTGATTACAGTACTATTTTAAGTTGTATATCCCAGTGCATACTGTGAAATGTAGAAATGTAATACGCATTTACTGTTTGAAAATTTAACTTTTCACTGTGAGAACACTCTATTTCATTACAAATACAGAAAATATGGTACTATTCAAGTTTATTTTACCTGAATTCAAGCATTCAATTCCGGAAGCTCCGTCACTTAGCCAGTCAGAACGATCGATGTCAATGGCTGCGGCTGGCCATACGTGGTACGTAAGCTGGTGGAAACTTAGATGCAAATATCCTCAAAAATATGCAGTTACAATAGAAAATTCTAGGAAAATTTTCAATATTTAGTAATAACATAGTACTGAGATGCCAGGAACTAAAAATGGCTTGACTTTGAACTTGTAAAAGACATCAAATTAAAACAACAAACTAGGGGGCGAAATGACAAAAAAAGTTGGGGCGAGCTGACCAAGAATCCCAAAATCGCCCCAAAAAATTGGGGGCGACATGACTAAATGAGGGCGGGCTTACATTGGGCGACCTGACATGGAACCGATGAAACAACCTTAGAATACCACCCCAGGTCCTTACATTCATTACGTTTCAATTTATATCTTTAATTCTTTCATGCAGGATCTACTACAAGATTTTCAACAAAGCAGATGGTTCTTCAGCATATTTATCATACTGTGCCTTTACTACTACAAGACAATGCTGAAGGACATGGGATTGAATGAGCTATGGGTGAAGACACAACAAGACAGCCATTTACCTGTTCATGACATAGCTGAGAAGCTTGATCATGACCTCTGCAAGCTACCAATATTTCACAAGGAAGAAAGCTTGGTTTAAGAAATGCAAAACAGCTCCACTTGATCATCTAGCAAGTTTCGGGGAAGCAGATTTCACCTTGACAGAGGATTTTATCAATCAGGCAAGAGAGTTGTTCATGGCTGTCTACTCCAGTGAGGGATGCCATCTCAAAGGCCTTGCTGAGCTCCGAGCTCATAAATTCCTGAAGAACAAGGATACAAACTTGAAGAAGCTGCCACCAACAGAGGATAGCTTTCTTCTGCATCTCAAGAGGGCAGCATTCGCCACTTTCATTGACAAGACAGCTCATATTGCTTAGGGTCTCCTCGTCTTTCTTATAGTTCATTTTTTAAATTTTTATCATTGCCATAATATTTTGCATTGTAAATGTGTAATGATCCAATGTTATGCTCTATGTGACATTTGAAAGAAAGACAAATAAATATCTTACCTTAAGTCCATCACATGATTTAAAACGGGTATAATTTTTATTTTGAGCTTTCATTGACATGTTCATGGTTTCTATTAATTTTTCAAGATGTTGAGGGAGACGCTCGCAGCACATCACAGGTAAAGGCGATTAAATGTTACACTATTACTAAATGTGGTCTAAGAATTTCTTACTATTACACTGTATATGGTGAAAAATTAAGCTAAAGAAGTTGCATTGGGTGAAGTCCTTGTAATCTGACAGTTTCATTTTACTGAATTTTTATGTGCCGTTACAGGAAGAAATATAATAGAGATGCAGTTGCACTTTACATTCTGGATTTAAAATTCATTACTCTAATGTCTTACAGTTAAAACAGAATCTCCTGTTCAAGCCCACTATGTGGAAAAGTTCAGAAGTACCTGTCGACGCATCTAAAGAGATAGCACAAGATAAATGATGATGGCAAAAGGAAGAAGCTTCTGTTTGAAGCTAGGCAAAAGTAAGTTCCACTTTTTTTGGGCCGATGGTGTTCTGTGTAGCAGGAATTGGACTCTGGGAGCCTACAGCATTGCCCACAATGAACCACTGCCACGAGTACTACTACTGTGCAATCTCTTTCACATGAATGCTCTAATATTAAAAGTACTATCGGTAAGTAATATACGTTTGAATTAAGATCTGGAAATCTGGTCAGCATTTTTTGTGTGTGTTTATTTCCATTTCTTTTCTTCATTTTATTTATTCATTCAATTTTGCGTGTGTGTATCTTGCTCCGATCTAATAAATCCATATCTTTTGTCTGAAAATTTTCAATTTTTTTTTTGTCTAACATTAACCTTTTTTTTTTAAATGACACATTTTTAGTAAAATTAAGGATGTTAAAAATGTGAATAGCTATCATCACATTCATAGAAATGTGCATTATTTTCCTAATTTTCAAAATAACAGTTGAAAGGGCACTGCCTCAAAGGATGGGGCTGGGATATACTAAACTGTTTGAAAGGTAATTAATTATCTTTACATTTTTCCACTTGTTTAAAAAAACAAACAAGTGAAACGCTCTTGGCGTTCTCGCCTTCATTACGCAATTCGATATGATGAAAAATTGAGGTTGGGACATTATTTTTATAGGCAGGGTGGCCCATTTGCAGACCCCCGAAAATGAAATCCTCTGAATATAATAAGCATTTTGAAGTGAATATTGATTATGAATCATCAGAATAATTATTTACTGTATCATAAGAATACAATATAATGAGATTTAGTGTATAGGTAAGACTATAAATGTTTCAATGCTTGTCAGTAATTTACAAATAAAGTTATCTAATAAACTTTTTAAGAAAAGAGGATTTTTCAGCACTTTGTGTAAAAACAATTGGAAGGTAGAGCCCATCTACTGTACATCACATCACGTCTCATTAGCATAATGAGAACATTATTATGAGATATACTCCAATATATATTATCCAAACATCAATATTGTCACCTAGCTGTAACTGATCATGTACATACTAGGCCTGGGATCGAATACTAAAATTACTATTAGAATATTCATGGGAAAGTACTCGAATGATTCGAATATTTACTTTCATGAAATATGAAAAATAACAACAATTTATTTATTAATTCTCATATTAAATTTTGATAACATAATTCCAGTCTACTGACCTAAAATGACCTTTGACCTTGACTTTGTGACCTGGAATTTGTGTCACATGATTTGTGATACTTGATAGCCCTTGGGTACAAGTTTCATGGAATTTGAACAAACACTTTTGAAATTATGCTAAAATTTCAAAATCTTGATGTTGATGCCACAACAAAGTCTAAGTTTCCAGACCTGAAATGACATTTGACCTTTACTTTGTCACCTAAAAGACTAATAACATGATTGGTGATACTTGATAACCCTTATGTTCAAGTTACATGGAATAGGAATGTATACTTTCAAAATTATGATAACAATTAAAAAATCTTAGCCTGATGCCACAACATAGTTAAGTTTGTTGACCTGAAATGACCTTTGACCTTGACCTAGTAGGCTGAAATTCTACTCACATGATTGGGGATACTTGATAACCCTTTAGTCTAAGTTTCATTGAATAAGAACTTATACTTTCAAAATTATATTACAAATTCAAAAACTTAACCTCAGGTTAAGTTTTTGATGATGATGCCACAACATAGTCTAAGTTTGTTGACCTGAAATGACCTTTGACCTTGACTTTGTGACCTGAAATTTTCCTCACATGATTGGGGATACTTGATAACCCTTTAGTCTAAGTTTCATTTAATAGGACCTTTAACCTTAGGTTAAGTTTTGATGTTGACGCCGCCGCCGTCGCCGTCGCCGCCACCGGAAAAGCGGCGCCTATGACTCGCTTTTTGCTACGCAGGCGAGACAAAAATCCTTGTCGGTCAATTTGCATAGTACTGAAGAAAGAGCTATTGGCTGGCGATGCTGTTCCGTTCATTTTTTCTGGAACGACCACCCCAGCAGAAGCTTGTTCCCCTTGGAGTCTCCCCAAGGTTCTAGTTGCTTTGTCTAAGCCACCTTTTGAGCCTCTGGCCAAGGCTTCTCTTCAATGTCTTACGATCAAGACTCTGTTCTTGATTGCCATTGCTTCTGGGCAGAGAAGGGGCACTCTTCATGCCTTCTGTGTTTCGCCAGGCCACATCCGCTGGGAGAGGAGGAGAGTGGGGCTTATTCCTAAGCTGTCATTCATCGCTAAGAATCAAACTGCTTCGTCCGGTCCGTGGAAATCTTCCTTAGTTGAGTTATCATCTGTAAACATGTTATAAGATTAATAACTGGAGTATTTTGTCTCTTTGTTTTGGTGACAGACATGGAAAGAGCTTACTGGAACGACAGCGAGACAAGGGACCTTATAGAATTTTGGGCAGAGGATGCCATCCAGGCACAACTGGATGGCTGCACATGCAACAAACACATCTACCGCACATTGTCTGAACAAATGACAGAAAAGGGGCATGATAAATCAGAAGAAAAGGGGCATGATAAATCAGAAGAAGCGTGTCAGACTAAAATCAAGAAACTAAAGAATGCATATAAATCTGCATCAGATAGCATGAAGAAAAGTGGTGCAGGTAGAAAGACTCGCCCATACTTCGATTTACTTGATGCAGTTTTGAGCGACCGTCCTGATGTGACACCTGCAATTAATGGCCATCTAGGATTAGAGGAGGTGGATGTTGAGGGAGACGTTTTGCGTCTTTTCACGAAGGAGTCAGTGTTGTTTTTATCCATGTTGGAATAAATAATTTGCAGTTGGGAATTTTGGAAAAGGACAAAAAATCTTTCATTGAACTTTACATTACCTGCACTATCTTCTTCCAAAAGTTCCAAGAAAGTGGTGAAACTAGTGATAGATTCAATTTTTTGTTTTTGATACTTCAGAAGACAAAGCGACCATCAAAGACGAAAAAGCAGAAAAGGGCAAGGCCATGTCTCCAAGAAGAAGGCTTTGCAAAGCCAAGGAGGCCCTACAGGCATCATGAATCTTCCCTGAATCTTCCTCCTAATCAACACCATCCAGACATCGTGCAAGCATTTTTCATCCCTTATGTAGCAGTGAAAATATTTCCATCAGAGAATGTCATCATTGTTGACAATATTCCTGTGCCCACATCACCATATGTGGCACGAAAGAAGAAAGGAAAGAGGAAGAAGTCATTAGAGCGGCACACCCGTGTATACCTTATTAGGTGAGTACCCCCCTCCCCCCTCCGGATCAGATCATGACATGGCATAAATTGAAATGGGAATTTAGTAATAAATCATCTAAGTTTTTTGTCAAGTAAAAATTAGTTATTATCTCCTCTTTACTTCTTTCTCATGCAGGGATGGTGGATACAAACATGTAGTCTGCCTTCTGTTTGCTACCAAAAATTTATCACCAGAAAAGCAGATCGGGATACAGCTGTAGGGACTGATGAGCCTTGCCAGTGGACACTTTCTCGTAAAGTGTCAAATCCTGTCAAGTACAGCAACTTGGACTTGGCAACTTGGCAGAAAGAAAGGCGAACCGTCAAAGGAAGGACCCCAGTTCATTCAAACCACTGGCTACACTGAACAGTGACTCAGTGGCAGAGATTCACAACTGGTGAATTTTGCAAGGACAATGTGCCAGAAGCGATTTTTCTTACCACGGTTGATTTGGGGTCTGATGACGCACCACCAACAGTCCCAGAACTTGTAAATGGAAAGATTGTACAGAAAGAAACTTCAAAGTGGTACAGCCAGGTACAGTACCAAATGGGTGTTTTGGACCTCCCCTTATACTAGACCAGGAATCGTAGTGTTTAACATTTCCTTTGACAAGAAACTGTGATACTAGCTCCAGCAATGTTCAAATGTGCTCTTGACAAAAAAAAAAAACATTCAGGGACAAAAATGGCATCTAATAAATTCCCTTTTAGTAAGAAAATTTTGGGAAAAATAGGAAAAACAGGAAAAATCTGTAAAAAAAAAAGCTACAATAGGGGTAAAATCGGTAAAAAAATTAAAAAATTGGGAAACCGATTTAAATCGGGTAATTAACAGGCCAGTCATTCCAAAGTCTTCAGCTTGTATCATTGATGGAATGAGCCTTGTCCACAGACTCAAAGGGGATGGCAAGTCATTTGCACAGCTAGCAGATTCTGCACTGAAGCTAGTTTGCACGAAGGCACTGATAGTGCCAGGAATGATGTGTTCGATGTCTAAAGGGATGAGTCCATCAAAGAATGCTGAGAGATGCAACAGAGGTTCCACCGCTGGAAAACAGTGGAAGAACATTGCACCTGGTCACAACATTTTGCAGTGGAAAAAAGTGGAGAATCATGCTACCTCATCACCAAGGATCACTGGGAAGAAATCGAAGCTCTGAAGACAACACAAGAGGAAGCGAGGTCAATGAACTCTGCTACTACCTCTTCTATGCAAAATAGGGAGAGATAGAATCCAGCCAGTTACCTCCTTTATACAAGAAAGAGAGTGAAAACCTGGTCCGAGGAAAATGCTGAGACTCTGAGGGCCTGCTTCGAATGTACTGACTGGGAAGTGCTTCTTGAACTACATCTCTTGAAGCAGCTGTAGAGGTAGTGACTGATAATATCAAATTTTGTGGGAATATGATAGTGCCAGAGAAAACTATCAAAATCTATCCAAATAACAAACCATGCATAGACAAGCAGTGTAGAATCTTTCTGAACAAAAAGGCAGAGGCTTTTAAGCATAATGACTCAGATTCAGTGACAGTGCCACCAGTGGATGTCGATGATGATGGTACTGATTTCGGATCAACAGCTACCGCGATAGCATGACTCATGTTCTCTTTTGCTTCACTGCTGGTCATAGCATAGTGCTTGAGACTGCTTTCTGAGCGGTGTCCAGACACACTCATGAGGGTACTGATGCTGGTTGCCCTTAGGCAATGGTTGGTGTAAGCCTTGGTACCTTCACGAGATGAAATTGTTTTCATGGTGTTTTTTCCCCGAGGGGTGCATTACAGTACCATTGACCAGAACAAGATGGATTCAACTCACGCTTGGGCTATGCATTTGCCGGTCTCTGCCAAAACCACTTACATTGGGGGTTCAATTAATCTTTGTAGCGTAAGAAGGAGGCAACAGGACATCGTGGACCATTAGTTGGAGTCATGACACCATCTTGGCTTTTCTCTAGTTTATCTGCACAGAGAGTTATGTAGCATTTCCCCCCTTCCTCACAAATTTCAAAGCTGTCGAGTGTCATTTCGTGCAAATTCTCCCTCTCACGATTGCAAAAATACAACATAACATCAATAAATTATTTACCTTGTCCTGAAGACCTACAGGATCATCCAAATCAAGCGAACCTTGGATTTTTTCCATGTCTTCTTGTGAGATAGAGCTCTGGTTTGTGAGTCTCAAATCCCTTTCCATTTTGTTTAAGCATTGCTGAAAAACACTTGAAAACTCTTGTCGAATTTGAAAAATCTTAGTTCTAAGAATGTGGACATCATAAAGCATGGAGGAAATGACGCTGAAGTCTGAATCTAATAGTTAACATTGACTTCTTCCTCTATAGAGAACCGTTCTTCAGTCTAGCACCAGCGTAAAACCTTTGGAGTACGTTGTCCAGCTCTGAATTTTGAAGTTTATTTATGCTATCGAGGTCTGTGTTGATAACTTGCAGGTAGTCTTCGAATATTTTTACCGAGAACTTCATGGAATTTTTGGTGTTCTTGCTGTCCGCAGAATTAATCAAGTCTTGTAATTGATCATCATCAAGAAGTTCAAATTTAGGAAGAGTCCCTTCAGCCATTATTGCCTCCTTTGGACATAAAATAAAGTTAAGAAACTAAAAAATCAGAGATTACATGTAGGCCTACAATCAAGATCACCGGTCATATCAAAGCTTTAAGACTTTTGATGAAAATGCTTTTACGACGCATTGAGTGTTCTCATTAGTATGTAATACATTTGCGCCAGTTAGGAAAAACAGAGTTGCAATCAATCAAAAGTGGGAGTAAAGATGTTTTGGAAACCTTCAGGAAAACAAAAAACTATGAAACCTTAAGAATAGCGAGAAATAAAAAAAGAAATTTCAAGAGAAAATTGAAAACGCCAAGAGTAATATAGGACAAATGTGGAGAGATTGAAGATGTCAAAAATGTTTCGAGTTGTTTTGTTTAATAGTTGCATGCACTGTTATCCTTTAAAGGGCAATCCAACCCTTGTAAGTCTTCAACTTCAAATAGAATTTTGATCACGATCCCGTCTTCTGATCAGTATATGATTTGAAATATACTCGGAATAGGGTTAACCCTATAATGCTTTTTTACCAGGGACCTATAATATACAAGCACTGCTTTTAATAGGTTCCTCACATTCTTACTCAATCTATTATATCAATTAAGAATCATTGAGACGTGGTCATATATCCTACATGTATTGTATAATTTTGATTTTATATGTATGTCTATATTTTTTATAAAAATGTGGAACAAATAAACTTGAAACTTGAAACTTGAAACCCTGCCTGGGAGGAATTATAGCACAACATCTTTCTGTGAATAAACATACATACTTCCCTCTTTTTCTTTTTCTTATCAGAATGGCGAAGGAAGTCGGAACAGAGCTGCGACATCACTTTTGACAGGGATGATGGAGGTGGAGGAGATAGAAGAGGAAGAGGGGGTAGAAGTGCGGATGTAGAACAAGAAGTGCCACATCAAGAGAACAAAAGAAAAGAAGAGGGTACCTGAACCGTACTTTCAGGAAAAGCTGTGTCTGTAGAAATAAAAAAGGTGGATACTCTAAATGAAATATCAGCTACTCTGAAACAAATCCTTGCAAAATGTCAAACATTTTATGTAACAGGACTCGCAAGTGAGTGAGGAGAAGGGCGATGACAGTGTTGAGATGAAAGGAAAGACAGCTAACACAAGTTCATGCTGTAAAAAGTAAGTTGAATTTGTTGTGTTCATGCAATGCGCATGGCAGTGTAAAATTTACTCTTTTTATTAACTTTTTACTCTGTTTGGATTAGCCATGACTTTTTTTGTGTTCTATATCTTTTTACTAAAATTCTTTCAAAGTTTACCAGGTCTTTTCAGAGTTCATCAAAATTCCAATACTGCCTGCAAATTACATGCCGTAAAAATGCAACTTGCTTTCTGACAAGCTTGATTACTTATCATTTCTTTACTCAATATTCTGCTGTTGATGTTACACATATTTTTACCATACTCTTGTGGTCATTTCTTTTTTAGCTTTGAATTGTTTTATTTGTCATTCACCAGAAACACAAAGTCATTTACTTCTTAATCAATTGTTATCATTGCAGGAAAAAATCTGTATGGACGGGTGCCATAGAGTTGGCACTTCTGAAAGAACTTGTTGTAAGAAACCCATTCATATACAGACATGGATCAACAGAGCGAGGCAAAGTGTAAAGTGTAGGACCAGATAGCCAATGCTCTCTCATCCGGACACAGTTATGCCCTAGCTCAAAGAACTGTGAGAGACAGATACAAGGCCTTCGCGACACGGCACAGGGTAAATGCTAATAAGGAGAGGGCTGCATCAGGCATAAGCCCTGAAGAGACAGACCTTGAGAAGGAAATAAGAGAACTTGTTGAAAAGCTCCAAAAATTAGAACTGGATGGCGACAACATCAACCTCATATGAGAGAGGAAGAAGAACAGAAGAAAAAGATGCCATAGAAATGCAGAAAGTGATGCTCTCGAGGTTCTCAGAGACACAGAAAAGGTAACATTACACAGGCGGTGCGGAGTGGTGCAATTAACTCGCTGATAACACCGAAATCGTTTTGAATATTTATCGGTCATCGAAGCACTCACGTTGCCGGGCTCACTTTATCACCGAAAATTCCCCCTCTCATATCTCCTTTGTTTGTCATTTTTATTCTTACCAATCAGTATGTTTAAGAAGATAGTTTTATGTTTACTTGTGTGTAGGAGTTCAGGCTGATGAAATCATGGGGCGCCGTTCACTTGTGGAAACTGTCCATCCGGGCA
Organism: Mesocentrotus franciscanus; assembly: GCA_037976565.1. Lineage (NCBI taxonomy): Eukaryota > Metazoa > Echinodermata > Echinoidea > Camarodonta > Strongylocentrotidae > Mesocentrotus > Mesocentrotus franciscanus. Next base: position 8,223,378 of record CP137673.1, read on the forward strand.
GGCAATGTACTGAATGTACATACTGTGGGAAAAAGGGAAGGGTGAGCGTAAACCTTTTATTCATATTGTGAACTGGGATGAGAATGATAAAGACACTCTTCTGAAAGATTTTGGTCTCTGTAGTGATTGTTGCCTTTGTGACAAATGTCGCATCCAAATTCAGCAGACTATGAAGGGACATGACAAGAAATCAAAGAAGAATCAACGTCCTCTCTGCTTTCTATCACAGTATCAACTTTGCGAAGAAGATAGCTACAGAGAAACGCAAGAGTGGTCTCAAGCTGTTGCGACATTTAATCTTCACGAAGCGACTCAAACAGAGGTCCCATCTACACTTACGCTGTGTCAAGACCATTACAGGAAGCTGACTGCCACCAAGAGATTAAGGTGCAGCAACTGCCAAAATTTAATCCGAGGAAATGAAAGAAAGTGTCCAGAGCCCGATGTCATAAATGAATTCAATAAAGAAATTAGAAGGATGTTGTCTGTTCTGTATGCTACAATCAGTTTGGACAAGTGATTCGTTGTCACCAGAAACTGAAGACTGCCTCAACGACTCAAGATCTAAAGGAAATTGTCACTTCTTTCGAAGGGATAGCAGAAACCCCAAAGATAACGGATGAAGTATGCCTCCTCCTACAAAGGGCAATGTGGGTCGACGCCTAAAACATAGAGAGGGAGCCCGTTGAAGACAAATGTATGTGCCATTCTGCATACAGAAGTTATATTTTTTGGCAGCATGGCAAATTAGGGCAGGAACCGCAGAGTAATTCCAAGCTGCTGTGTAACAGGGATCCGCCGATTGTATCCAAGCATGAACGGGGAGTACACAGGCTATATGCCAGACAGATTTGTGTAGCCCAAGGATATTATGACGACTGTAAATGTTTTATTACATTCCAGTATGCCTTTTAAAAGCTGGTCATTTCTGCAACATTTCATGATGTTATCACAATTTGAGTTTGACAGTGTACTGACTTTGTTCTTTACATTCCACAAGTGTGTGGCTTGTTATAATTCCATTTCATACCTGCATAACTGCAAAAAATAAAACATCTCCCAAAGGGAATTGAACAAAAAAAAAGACAAATTCAACAGGACTATGAGTTTCATCAAAGTCAAACCCAGACCCCACCCAGCAGGACAGAGAAGAAGGGAAGAAGAAGGGAAGAAGAAGGGAAGAAGAAGCTGACACAAGCTGAAAGGCAGAGGATTTGAAGGCCGACAGTGAAAGCAGATAAAGAGAAATGCAAGAAGCAGAAAGATATTGACACCCTACGCTGTAAGCTGTGGAGATTGGAAAGAAGCGAAGCTCAAAAGCAACAGGACCGGGAACTGGGTCGGGAGCGATCACGTAGCTTCAGAGCAAAACAAAAAGCTTCAGGAAATGCGCCTACAGCGAAACGAACAAGAAAATCAACTCTTGCCCAGACTGTAAAAAGGAGGGAGGTCAAACACAATCAAAGAGCAGAAATGTCCAGCCAAAAAGGGACGTATAAATGAGAGACGCCAAGAACTGTATGCCCCAAAAAGCAAAGGAGAAAACAATTGCTGAAAAAAGCCACCCAACAAGATGTAGCGTCTGTGCCGTTTTCAACCGAAAGTGCTTAACGAACGATTTATCAAGGTCTTGGCATGTTCGACCTCGCTCGCCCAATAAGTTTGCAGCAGTTTTATCTGCAGTGGTCAGTCCTTTTCAGGACTCCCCAATCCTCCCCCCTCTCTCACATGGTGCAACCGTAAACCTACTGTATATTGTTTGATATTGTTATATCATTGTAGTACCCAATAAAGTGTTTTTAAAATTTGAAAATTGTCTCCTCCAGTCACTCTTTTGTTACCCAGTATTGTAAATATTTGAAAGTTTCATATGTGTCCACCTATGAATCCAAACAATGAAGCAGTCGAAGTTGAGAAAGGCAAACATGTACAATACTCTGACTCAGAATCTGATCAGGACAACCAAGATTATTTCAAAACTTTTGAGAAGTTGTCACTTAAAAGACTCGCTGCTCCACTCATTGTGAAACTTAGGTCTACTGCTTCAGTGACTTTAACAACAATTGATAAGGATATTAGTGAACAAATCAAAATAATGTACTATGGAATCATGGGGTTGATCCAAATGCAGATGATGTGCAGGAATTGACAAATTCAGGGCTTTTGAGAACCCATTTACTGGACTGGAGATGCAACAGCAACACATGACCTTTATGATTGAGGAGTTGAACTTGGTGAA
>CP137673.1:8226116-8241281 GCA_037976565.1 Mesocentrotus franciscanus
GTCTGCCTTCTGTTTGCTACCAAAATTTATCACCAGAAAAGCAGATCGGGATACAGCTGTAGGGACTGATGAGCCTTGCCAGTGGACACTCTCGTAAAGTGTCAAATCCTATCAAGTACAGCAACTTGGACTTGGCAACTTGGCAGAAAGAAAGGCGAACCGTCAAAGGAAGGACCCCAGTTCATTCAAACCACTGGCTACACTGAACAGTGACTCAGTGGCAGAGATTCACAACTGGTGAATTTTGCAAGGACAATGTGCCAGAAGCGATTTTTCTTACCACGGTTGATTTGGGGTCTGATGACGCACCACCAACAGTCCCAGAACTTGTAAATGGAAAGATTGTACAGAAAGAAACTTCAAAGTGGTACAGCCAGGTACAGTACCAAATGGGTGTTTTGGACCTCCCCTTATACTAGACCAGGAATCGTAGTGTTTAACATTTCCTTTGACAAGAAACTGTGATACTAGCTCCAGCAATGTTCAAATGTGCTCTTGACAAAAAAAAAAAACATTCAGGGACAAAAATGGCATCTAATAAATTCCCCCCTTTTTAGTAAGAAAATTTTGGGGAAAAATAGGGAAAAACAGGAAAAATCTGTAAAAAAAAAGCTACAATAGGGGTAAAATCGGTAAAAAAATTAAAAAATTGGGAAACCGATTTAAATCGGGTAATTAACAGGCCAGTCATTCTAAAGTCTTCAGCTTGTATCATTGATGGAATGAGCCTTGTCCACAGACTCAAAGGGGATGGCAAGTCATTTGCACAGCTAGCAGATTCTGCACTGAAGCTAGCTCTGCACGAAGGCACTGATAGTGCCAGGAATGATGTGTTCGATGTCTAAAGGGATGAGTCCATCAAAGAATGCTGAGAGATGCAACAGAGGTTCCACCGCTGGAAAACAGTGGAAGAACATTGCACCTGGTCACAACATTTTGCAGTGGAAAAAAGTGGAGAATCATGCTACCTCATCACCAAGGATCACTGGGAAGAAATCGGCTCTGAAGACAACACAAGAGGAAGCGAGGTCAATGAACTCCGCTACCACCTCTTCTATGCAAAATAGGGAGAGATAGAATCCAGCCAGTTACCTCCTTTATACAAGAAAGAGAGTGAAAACCTGGTCCGAGGAAAATGCTGAGACTCTGAGGGCCTGCTTCGAATGTACTGACTGGGAAGTGCTTCTTGAACTACATCTCTTGAAGCAGCTGTAGAGGTAGTGACTGATAATATCAAATTTTGTGGGAATATGATAGTGCCAGAGAAAACTATCAAAATCTATCCAAATAACAAACCATGCATAGACAAGCAGTGTAGAATCTTTCTGAACAAAAAGGCAGAGGCTTTTAAGCATAATGACTCAGATTCAGTGACAGTGCCACCAGTGGATGTCGATGATGATGGTACTGATTTCGGATCAACAGCTACCGCGATAGCATGACTCATGTTCTCTTTTGCTTCACTGCTGGTCATAGCATAGTGCTTGAGACTGCTTTCTGAGCGGTGTCCAGACACACTCATGAGGGTACTGATGCTGGTTGCCCTTAGGCAATGGTTGGTGTAAGCCTTGGTACCTTCACGAGATGAAATTGTTTTCATGGTGTTTTTTCCCCGAGGGGTGCATTACAGTACCATTGACCAGAACAAGATGGATTCAACTCACGCTTGGGCTATGCATTTGCCGGTCTCTGCCAAAACCACTTACATTGGGGTTCAATTTATCTTTGTAGCGTAAGGAGGAGGCAACAGGACATCGTGGACCATTAGTTGGAGTCATGACACCATCTTGGCTTTTCTCTAGTTTATCTGCACAGCACGGTTGTTTTTTGTGAGTGTATCTTTGAGAGTTATGTAGCATTTCCCCCCTTCCTCACAAATTTCAAAGCTGTCGAGTGTCATTTCGTGCAAATTCTCCCTCTCACGATTGCAAAAATACAACATAACATCAATAAATTATTTACCTTGTCCTGAAGACCTACAGGATCATCCAAATCAAGCGAACCTTGGATTTTTTCCATGTCTTCTTGTGAGATAGAGCTCTGGTTTGTGAGTCTCAAATCCCTTTCCATTTTGTTTAAGCATTGCTGAAAAACACTTGAAAACTCTTGTCGAATTTGAAAAATCTTAGTTCTAAGAATGTGGACATCATAAAGCATGGAGGAAATGACGCTGAAGTCTGAATCTAATAGTTAACATTGACTTCTTCCTCTATAGAGAACCGTTCTTCAGTCTAGCACCAGCGTAAAACCTTTGGAGTACGTTGTCCAGCTCTGAATTTTGAAGTTTATTTATGCTATCGAGGTCTGTGTTGATAACTTGCAGGTAGTCTTCGAATATTTTTACCGAGAACTTCATGGAATTTTTGGTGTTCTTGCTGTCCGCAGAATTAATCAAGTCTTGTAATTGATCATCATCAAGAAGTTCAAATTTAGGAAGAGTCCCTTCAGCCATTATTGCCTCATTTGGACATAAAATAAAGTTAAGAAACTAAAAAATCAGAGATTACATGTAGGCCTACAATCAAGATCACCGGTCATATCAAAGCTTTAAGACTTTTGATGAAAATGCTTTTACGACGCATTGAGTGTTCTCATTAGTATGTAATACATTTGCGCCAGTTAGGAAAAACAGAGTTGCAATCAATCAAAAGTGGGAGTAAAGATGTTTTGGAAACCTTCAGGAAAACAAAAAACTATGAAACCTTAAGAATAGCGAGAAATAAAAAAAGAAATTTCAAGAGAAATTTCAAGAGAAAATTGAAAACGCCAAGAGTAATATAGGACAAATGTGGAGAGATTTTAAATTTCTAATCCCTTGTAAAAATAGGCTCACAAAATTGCTTCATTGGAGGTCAATTCCAAGGAAATTGAAGATGTCAAAAATGTTTCGAGTTGTTTTGTTTCAATAGTTGCATGCACTGTTATCCTTTAAAGGGCAATCCAACCCTTGTAAGTCTTCAACTTCAAATAGAATTTTGATCACGATCCCGTCTTCTGATCAGTATATGATTTGAAATATACTTGGAATAGGGTTAACCCTATAATGCTTATTTTACCAGGGACCTATAATATACAAGCACTGCTTTTAATAGGTTCCTCACATTCTTACTCAATCTATTATATCAATTAACAATCATTGAGACATGCTCATATATCCTACATGTATTGTATAATTTTTATTTTATATGTATGTCTATATTTTTTATAAAAATGTGGAACAAATAAACTTGAAACTTGAAACTTGAAACCCTGCCTGGGAGGAATTATAGCACAACATCTTTCTGTGAATAAACATACATACTTCCCTCTTTTTCTTTTTTTATCAGAATGGCGAAGGAAGTCGGAACAGAGCTGCGACATCACTTTTGACAGGGATGATGGAGGTGGAGGAGATAGAAGAGGAAGAGTGGGTAGAAGTGCCGGATGTAGAACAAGAAGTGCCACATCAAGAGAACAAAAGAAAAGAAGAGGGTACCTGAACCGTACTTTCAGGAAAAGCTGTGTCTGTAGAAATAAAAAAGGTGGATACTCTAAAATGAAATATCAGCTACTCTGAAACAAATCCTTGCAAAATGTCAAACATTTTATGTAACAGGACTCGCAAGTGAGTGAGGAGAAGGGCGATGACAGTGTTGAGATGAAAGGAAAGACAGCTAACACAAGTTCATGCTGTAAAAAGTAAGTTGAATTTGTTGTGTTCATGCAATGCGCATGGCAGTGTAAAATTTACTCTTTTTATTAACTTTTTACTCTGTTTGGATTAGCCATGACTTTTTTTGTGTTCTATATCTTTTTACTAAAATTCTTTTAAAGTTTACCAGGTCTTTTCAGAGTTCATCAAAATTCCAATACTGCCTGCAAATTACATGCCGTAAAAATGCAACTTGCTTTCTGACAAGCTTGATTACTTATCATTTCTTTACTCAATATTCTGCTGTTGATGTTACACATATTTTTACCATACTCTTGTGGTCATTTCTTTTTTAGCTTTGAATTGTTTTATTTGTCATTCACCAGAAACACAAAGTCATTTACTTCTTAATCAATTGTTGTTATCATTGCAGGAAGAAATCTGTATGGACGGGTGCCATAGAGTTGGCACTTCTGAAAGAACTTGTTGTAAGAAACCCATTCATATACAGACATGGATCAACAGAGCGAGGCAAAGTGTAAAGTGTAGGACCAGATAGCCAATGCTCTCTCATCCGGACACAGTTATGCCCTAGCTCAAAGAACTGTGAGAGACAGATACAAGGCCTTCGCGACACGGCACAGGGTAAATGCTAATAAGGAGAGGGCTGCATCAGGCATAAGCCCTGAAGAGACAGACCTTGAGAAGGAAATAAGAGAACTTGTTGAAAAGCTCCAAAAATTAGAACTGGATGGCGACAACATCCAACCTCATATGAGAGAGGAAGAAGAACAGAAGTAAAAAGATGCCATAGAAATGCAGAAAGTGATGCTCTCGAGGTTCTCAGAGACACAGAAAAGGTAACATTACACAGGCGGTGCGGAGTGGTGCAATTAACTCGCTGATAACACCGAAATCGTTTTGAATATTTATCGGTCATCGAAGCACTCACGTTGCCGGGCTCACTTTATCACCGAAAATTCCCTCTCATATCTCCTTTGTTTGTCATTTTTATTCTTACCAATCAGTATGTTTAAGAAGATAGTTTTATGTTTACTTGTGTGTAGGAGTTCAGGCTGATGAAATCATGGGGCGCCGTTCACTTGTGGAAACTGTCCATCCGGGCAGGCAATGTACTGAATGTACATACTGTGGGAAAAAGGGGAAGGGTGAGCGTAAACCTTTTATTCATATTGTGAACTGGGATGAGAATGATAAAGACACTCTTCTGAAAGATTTTGGTCTCTGTAGTGATTGTTGCCTTTGTGACAAATGTCGCATCCAAATTCAGCAGACTATGAAGGGACATGACAAGAAATCAAAGAAGAATCAACGCCCTCTCTGCTTTCTATCACAGTATCAACTTTGCGAAGAAGATAGCTACAGAGAAACGCAAGAAGAGTGGTCTCAAGCTGTTGCGACATTTAATCTTCACGGCGACTCAAACAGAGGTCCCATCTACACTTACGCTGTGTCAAGACCATTACAGGAAGCTGACTGCCACCAAGAGAGTAAGGTGCAGCAACTGCCAAAATTTAATCTGAGGAAATGAAAGAAAGTGTCCAGAGCCTGATGTCATAAATGAATTCAATAAAGAAATTAGAATTCATTCCTCTCTGACGGACAAGGATGTTGTCTGTTCTGTATGCTACAATCAGTTTGGAGAAGTGATTCGTTGTCACCAGAAACTGAAGACTGCCTCAACAACTCAAGATCTAAAGGAAATTGTCACTTCTTTCAAAGGGATAGCAGAAACCCCAAAGATAACGGATGAAGTATGCCTCCTCCTACAAAGGGCAATGTGGGTCGACGCCTAAAACATAGAGAGGGAGCCCGTTGAAGACAAATGTATGTGCCATTCTGCATACAGAAGTTATATTTTTTGGCAGCATGGCAAATTAGGGCAGGGGAACCGCAGAGTAATTCCAAGCTGCTGTGTAACAGGGATCCGCCGATTGTATCCAAGCATGAACGGGGAGTACACAGGCTATATGCCAGACAGATTTGTGTAGCCCAAGGATATTATGACGACTGTAAATGTTTTATTACATTCCAGTATGCCTTTTAAAAGCTGGTCATTTCTGCAACATTTCATGATGTTATCACAATTTGAGTTTGACAGTGTACTGACTTTGTTCTTTACATTCCACAAGTGTGTGGCTTGTTATAATTCCATTTCATACCTGCATAACTGCAAAAAATAAAACATCTCCCAAAAGGGAATTGAACAAAAAAAAAGACAAATTCAACAGGACTATGAGTTTCATCAAAGTCAAACCCAGACCCCACCCAGCAGGACAGAGAAGAAGGGAAGAAGAAGCTGACACAAGCTGAAAGGCAGAGGATTTGAAGGCCGACAGTGAAAGCAGATAAAGAGAAATGCAAGAAGCAGAAAGATATTGACACCCTACGCTGTAAGCTGTGGAGATTAGAAAGAAGCGAAGCGAAGCTCAAAAGCAACAGGACCGGGAACTGGGTCGGGAGCGATCACGTAGCTTCAGAGCAAAACAAAAAGCTTCAGGAAATGCGCCTACAGCGAAACGAACAAGAAAATCAACTCTTGCCCAGACTGAAAAATGGAGGGAGGTTAAACACAATCAAAGAGCAGAGATGTCCAGCCAAAAAGGGACGTATAAATGAGAGACGCCAAGAACTGTATGCCCCCAAAAAGCAAAGGAGAAAACAATTGCTGAAAAAAAGCCACCCAACAAGATGTAGCGTCTGTGCCGTTTTCAACCGAAAGTGCTAAACGTAACGATTTATCAAGGTCTTGGCATGTTCGACCTCGCTCGCCCAATAAGTTTGCAGCAGTTTTATCTGCAGTGGTCAGTCCTTTTCAGGACTCCCCAATCCTCCCCCCTCTCTCACATGGTGCAACCGTAAACCTACTGTATATTGTTTGATATTGTTATATCATTGTAGTACCCAATAAAGTGTTTTTAAAATTTGAAAATTGTCTCCTCCAGTCACTCTTTGTTACCCAGTATTGTAAATATTTGAAAGTTTCATATGTGTCCACCTATGAATCCAAACAATGAAGCAGTCGAAGTTGAGAAAGGCAAACATGTACAATACTCTGACTCAGAATCTGATCAGGACAACCAAGATTATTTCAAAACTTTTGAGAAGTTGTCACTTAAAAGACTCGCTGCTCCACTCATTGTGAAACTTAGGTCTACTGCTTCAGTGACTTTAACAACAATTGATAAGGATATTAGTGAACAAATCAAAATAATGTACTATGGAATCATGGGGTTGATCCAAATGCAGATGATGTGCAGGAATTGACAAATTCAGGGCTTTTGAGAACCCATTTACTGGACTGGAGATGCAACAGCAACACATGACCTTTATGATTGAGGAGTTGAACTTGGTGAAACCCATTGAAAGAGCCTTGGAACCTAGGCTTGATAGAGTTGTTGACCGAAAGTCTGGAGACACAATACAAAAGGTAGTGACTGAAACCTTTCAGTAATATATACCAGTTATGGATGTATTAAGACTTGTTTTGACTAGCACCAGCTAGTTCACAATGAAAAAGTCCCCCCACCCAGGGATTTTACCCAGGGATTTTACACAGAATTTCAGGACGGGGAGTTGATGATGCAGCTTTAAGGAGTAAAACAGGGACACGCAAACTTGGTCTCTTCCACTATTCTTTTCAGAATCTTCCACATCACTGCAATGCTTCCATGAATAGTGTCTTTGTATTGGCTGTGTGTTTCTCAGCAGACTTAAAGATAAGACCCTATTCTGGATCCGTTCGTGAAGGAAATGAAGAAACTTGAGGCTGATACTGGTGTTCAGATTATAATACAGCTGGCAATTTACTGAATGTCCATGTGTACCCTTGTTTCACTGCAGCTCATGAGCCCTTCAGCCACTTTGCTCTGTTGCCTATGGGGTGTTTCACTAAACCCTAAAATCAATTTTAAAGGCCTAAAATTGATTTCGGTTTTAGGAGCTGTTTCATGTAATAAATAAAATCGATTTCAGCCTTAAAATCGATTTTAAGTTAGAGTGTGATACATATCAATTTTAAGATCGATTTTAAGGCTATCACTGTGCACTGTCACTATACAGACATTTGTTGTCAGGCAATATTTCAAGATGGCAGCACTTGCCTTAGTAGCACTAGATCTACAGGATGCATGCGACAGAGGGTATTCAGAGATAGATTACATCCTCTAGACATGTATAATGACCAAGAGATGCAGAAGAGGTACAGGTTTTCAAGAAGAGGTGTCCTATACTTGATTGACCTCAATTGCGAGATTGAAAATAAAACATTGAGGAGCCACGCGATATCGCACGAGTTAAAGGTCTTTATAGCCTTAAATTACTTCGCAACAGGCTCTGTACTGCGAGTACAGCATCCATCCATGGAATCAGCATAACAACAACCTCTATAATTATTAAAGCTACAAGAGATACTATACAGGAGCATTTCCTTGAAGACCTGTTTGAGCTACAAACAATAGAAGATCATGACTTGGCTTGTGAAATTGCAACAGGTGTAAGAAGTCAGTGCCTCTTGAATTCGTTACACTTGACACTACCACTGGCCCGTTGGCCCCGAAGCTAGTATAATTTCAGAAAAATGTGTTACTGGTAAGAATGGTCAAGTAAAAATGTTTGATCTTTCATTAAAATTTAATGAGAAAATTGTAAAGCAAAGTTTTTGTTGGGGTTCCAGGGTTTACTTGTACATGTTTCTATGCGATTCCGAAAAAAAAAAAAAAAAAAAAAAAAGTTGTTTTTGTTGAAAAATCGTATTTTAAGAGGTGAAATCGTATTATCGTATTTCACTCTTAATATCGTACTAAATACGATTTAATCGTACTGGTTGGCATCTCTGCAAATGGCAAAGTTATGGCCAAACGTGTTATTTTTCATGGTAGATGACCACCATCTTAAATTTACGCTTTGCACACTTTTTTTTTTATATACATGTACATCAGATCCAAAAGTGTCATTTTATGTTGAGATACACTGTACATCAAATTGAATGCAAAAAAAGCAGCGAAAAAAAAAATTTAACTCCATATTATAATCCACTCATAATAGATTTTTTTTAATTTTTAATTTAATTTTTTTTAATTTGGAAAACCATTGGAAACTCGGGGTGGGGGGATAGTTGCCTTAAATGTCCTCTTTATTAAACTATATTGGAGGCTATAAAAGGTTGTTATACTAGGGTATCCAATACAACTACTAAAAAATTTGATAAAGCACCAAGAATTGTCTAAATGCGAGTTCGTTCTGTCAGTTTTTATTCTAACATTCTGGTATTAGGGTCTAATATGCCATTTATGTAACTAATCCCCCAACTCTGTCTTACTCTTAGCCTTAGGCCCGTTGCATAAAAGTTGGGTTTTAACGCTAGTCAGAATAATCAAACCCAAGTCCTAAATGTTTGATTCTGATTGGGTGAAAATCAAGTTGCGTTTGATGTTTTGACTTCATTTGAAAGCTACTTTTATGCAACAGTGCCATAGGCTCTACCCCACTTGGTCTAAACTCTACTTTTTAGTTTTTTAGTTTTTAGTTTTATGACAACTGTAAAAATATGAATGCCAAAGGCAACCTGGAATTAGGAAAAGAAGTGATATTGGAATGCAATACGTAGCAGAGTAAGGAAGCACAGTTGCAACCAATGCAATGTAGCTGTAAACCCAGAGGGTAATATCCCCACAACAATGCCTGAATTTCTCATTGTATCTCTACCCCTTGACAGAAGCACAAAAGAAGTGCAACAGATAGCTGTCTAGGAGGAAATAAACGTCCATGGCACTAGCTACACATTGGTAGGAGCTGTGCAAATGAGACCTGGGCACTTTACTGCATTGTAATAGGTAATGGGTCATGGGTTATTTGCCGTAATTGACGATTTAGATCAGACTGTGACACTATATATCCGAACTTTGACACTGCTGTTCACAAGAAAATATAAGCCAGGGCAACGTCTATCTGTACCTTGTCTCATATCTATGATGGCGTTCACCTACTTCTTTATTCAAGAAGAGACCAAAATGGGGGTATTCCAAAAGGGTCAAAGGTGACAGAAACCTATCAGTGCAATCAAGCCAACAATCCTCTGAGAACCTACATGTAAGCAGAAGTCACAAAAGTGTGAAGGAGAACAAAACTGCTAAGCCTAAAGGCTCTGAGGATCACAACAACCTTCATTCAAAGTCAAATATGAAACAGGAAATTGCCAAAGATGTGCAATCACCCAAGATAGCACAATCCATCAGAACATCAACACCCACCCAGAAGAGAAATTACATGAAAATCCCTCTCACTCTGGAACCCTGCCAAGACAGTGGGAAAGAAAATGTGGTACTGGGGAATGTGGTAATAATGATTTGCCATTAAAAATCAATGGAACAGCCTAGTACCCTGAATAAAGAGCCGAATGTCAGGAAGAAATGTTTCCAGAACATCAGGTTAAAATGCACATCTGGTGGAGAGCAGATGGAGAACAGTGAAAGTATAATACAAGGTACCGAGAATGAAACCAAAGCAAGATCTACAGAAAGAAAGAAAATGGCAGCATGGATAAATCATGCTCGCATAGTTTTCAAACCAATTTAGACAACCCCACTTTGGATGCATTTGGTACACAGTTTACCTCAAAACCCAAGAAGAAATCTTCAAGCAGTCGGTCCAATTGCAAAAACAAGAGTGTTCCGAAGAAGAATAAATAATCAAAACTTGATCATTCCCCCAGAAAAGAAAAACAGGGAAATAAAGAGAATCTTTGTGAAAATTTTGATGATAGAGCACACTTGAGCCATCAAAACAGTAAACAGAAGTCCCGGCTACCACTTAGTCGAGTAGACATGAATATCAAAATTGATAACTCTGGAAAGAGTTCTGCATCTAAACTTGATGATAGAAAGAAAGTGATCCTGAAAACGTTAGCAAGCATGAAGTATCATACGACAGTGGAAAATAAAGAAAGATATAGACAAAGAAGAACTCATTGAGACCATTTCGTGTTGTACAATAACATGTCCACATACTGGCACATCTAACTTGTCAACCACATTCATTCTTTGTGATATTGAGATGGAATTACAGGCTCAAAATGAACACATTTTCACAGAGTTTTTCAAAATCGCCCAACTTTTCGGTCTTAATAACCATATAAAGAAAAGGGGGTGGAAGTTTGTTGATGCTGTTTTAGCAAAGGAAGCTATTGATGTATCGTCATAATTTTTTAGCACACAACTCGAATCCAAGACGGCGAAGACCTACTTGGCGTTTCTTCAGAACCTACGGGTGTCAAGGGCGAGGACACCCATGCTGATTCCTTTTTGGAATATATGTGTGTTTGGACAACACTGCAAAACAGAGGAGGCCTGTTTCGTGTCAGCGATGATTGCTACATGTTGTTCAGGGCAATGGAGCTGGTAACAAGGAAGCACCTCAGTGATGACTTCCTTGTAGAAGGACGGTCACAGCCCATCATAGAAAAATTGTACAAGGAACTCACGTTGAATGTTTATGTTTCAAGGATGTGGGAAAAACTGCAAGGGATTGACTTGTTCAATGGAGGAGGACTTTTTAAAACAATAATTAACTATTGGATAGAGATCAGGATGCGAGCACTAGTCGAACCATTCCTGGACACAAGTTCATTATCTTGTCTAGCTTTGCGCTTTCAAACTGTGATATCATGCTCAATGCTCAAGTTCGGCGTCTGCCGAACAAAATAAGGAAGCCGTGCTCTACGGAAGAATTGACGAAACTCGAAAAGTTATCTTCGCCTTGACAAAAGGCAGATTGAAGAGCTGGGGATGGAATTTAATGCTTGGAGGGCAAGGCCCGGCGGTATTGCGAAATCAGAGCAGATGTTGACATTGCTCCATTATGTAGCAGGAGGTGGTTACTACCAGCAAGTTGGGAGAAGTGGCGGATTATCAACATCTGCAGCCTTCCGGCACACCCATCTTGTAGCAGATTTCTTATTTGGCATTCAGTACAGCCATGACAAATTGTATACTACATGTATATGAGAAAAGAAAGGTATGTTTCGGGATGAATCTAAGAAAGCCCTGATTCTATTGAAATCTGTTTCGGACCCTATATAGATACAGACATGAAAGATAATCAAAATGTAAGTTACAATTTCTCAGATCGTCATTTGGTAGGACCATTCGGGAGCTCTCATTTCATTTCTTATCCATTGTTATTCTTCACCGACAGAAGCATAATGCCCCGTTGCCGCAAGTGTAGGGAGGAGTTGAAGGGCCATATGCAGGACAAGCATGATTCCGATCTGACCTACAAATGTAAGAAGTGCGATTATGAGAGTGATGAGGAGGATCCACTGATTCAGCATTATAGAAGGCAGCATGACATAACCGGGAAAGAGACGAAGTATAATAGGTGTGACGTGGCCTCGATTAGATTTTTAAGAAGACGAGATGCCAAGGAGAGGAGACAAGAGGAGCAAGGAAGAAAAAGTAGGGAAGGTCTATAGAAAGGAGGAGGGAAGGAAAGAGAGTAGCGAGCAGAAAGAGGCAGAGAGAAGGGAGATGGCCAAACAAGTGGCAAGGCGTATCGAGGAGGAGAAAAGAGAGAGGGAAGAAGCGGAAATAAGTACCTTTGCCAGCGAACAGGAGGAGGAAATGGAAAGAGTCAGAGAAATCAGAGTCAGAGAGCGAAAGTAGCAAGGAGGAGGAACAAGAGGTGCCTCCTTTGAGGATGAGTATCATTAAGGAAAAGATGAGCGATGAATTTAATGTAACATGTAATGTAAAATGCCCCCAACTAGGAGTGACTCAGCTGAAGTGTGTATCAATTACAACAGAGACTTATACAAATGTTAGAAGCCAGAGCGTGCTCCATGAGAAGAAAATTTTAAATTTTTATCCCAATGATGAGCTCTCTGATAATTTTTTTTATTTTAAGTATTTTGTATTTCTTGTTGATGTACAGATTTTTGATATTCTCAACATTTGATTTGGATTGATTTGGATATTTCTTGAGCTCAGATCGCGAGCGTGCAAATGCAATGCTGTCTATCGCTATACATGTCTATTTCTTGAAATTTTCGTTCAGTCACTTGTGTAAATTTTGACAAGGTTTGCTTGAAATCTAAACTGCCTTAGCTATTAATGATGGTTGATTGACATGTCTGATGAACTGTTGAGAGATTCTGATGCTTCTCGTATTTTGTTCTTGTGTAAAGAAGATGGATGACCCGCTGCTTATATTTTCCACAGCTACATATTCTAGTAATGCACCCCGGATGGTATCGCGTACCAGGCCAGCAGGGTACTGTAGCCGCTCCGTCTTTGTCAGAATGCAATTATTACGTGCAGAAATCATAAGAGGAGAGATAGTGATATTGAAGAAAAAGTGGTAAGATTAGGCCTACGAGTACGACGTGACACAAATGTTGATGTTTCCCTCCAGCCCCGTGATGGACAGAGTGGTCACCATGCAGCTCCCGGGAGAGGCCTGGCTGCAGGTACCACTACAAGTCCAGCCATATCCAGTAGCTACAGCCCCGTTTCATACATATATCGCTCATGTCACAATAAGCTAAATGCAACTTGTAGGTTTCAAGACCTTGGTGGGAATAGACCATCCCAATCTGATGCAGCTACAGCTTCTTCATGCTTGGCCTTGGGAACCGGAACGAGACGGTCGAGACCACCACGAAAAATCCTTCAAACTCGTGGCACCTCCACCCTTAGGTTTAAGAGGATGAGCAAAGACTCTCCGTTATCTCAACAACGTCAAAGACGCAAGACTTTGACATCATGAATCACCGCTGCCTAAAGAAGAGGGATAACCTGCTACTGCACAAGCTGCAAGAAGGAAAAAGCTGGATTTCCCTGATTTTGCAAAATGTATGCTTATTAATACCTGTACAAAGTCTTCTACACTTTTAATGTGGAATTTCTAAAAGAAGCGTTCTATAATTTCATGTCTATGATATATAAACTTTCAAAGGACATCAAGCCGCTAGTGAGAACGGGGTACAGCTAAATAACCCAGATAATGCGGGCAAAGCCATGTAATCAGAAATGATTTAACTTGTATCTTGTCAGGTGGGTTTAGTATAAGTTATGATTCAAATAATTAGACTGTTTTGAATATGAGAAGACGTTTTTAATATTTACTGTTTATATCTGGATCTCTGGGCTGGGCTCCATTTTCCTGTCATCAATATGAAATATTTGTTATTTGGACATAGTTTTGTAAAGAGAGTTGCCGGCAGAGGTGTTAGGGATTTTGAGTTTACAGTCGCTGGTAAGCATATTGTTACAAGATGTTATATCTGCAAATTATAGCAGAATCAGATCCTGATATCCCGATTATTGATCTTGGGACAAACAATCTCTGTCACTCTGATGCTCGTATAGTTATTGCACGCTTGTGGGAGTTCCTGGAGGGGCTGGGTCGCATGGGATTAGTCGCAGGGCGATCTTTCTTCTCCCTGTTCTCCCACGCACATTAGTCAGCGCAGGCACACCTCTGTCCCTCCCTGAATTCAACTCCCACCACGTGGAGGAATTTAATAAGCTTTTGTCTATTGGGCCCTTCCACCAGGACTTTGTCTGGGTGTAGAAACATCGCTCCCTTCCGGGTGCTCCCCATCATATTCTTGATGGGCTTCATCTTCGTTATGGACATTTATTTGGCAGCTGACTGAGTGACATGCAAGTAAACCTCTCCTCGAGATATTTCCTTTATCACCCTAGATTTCATTGAATTTTAAGTTGCCCTTCTATTGCAATATCTACTGATCTACTTCAAATATCTCAACATGGGGAACGCAACCAAAAGAAAACCACAAAGAAAACCTGTGCGAATCATTCAAGTTTGAGCGATGAGCTTGCTGATGACTCTGCCGATCCTACAGGCCCAGCTGATCACTCAGATCCCGGACTGGAAGTTGCCGATGATGGGGGCTCTCTCCCATCATCTGGAGCACAACTGGCTAGCCATCATAAAGAGGCGACCTCCAATTTTGAAAGGATGATGGAGAATGTAATGAAGTCAATGATAGATAGCATCGAAAAGGTGGAAAAGGCCCTTGAATTTGAGGGCCTTCGAATTAATGACTTGGAACAAAAGAATGTTTAGCTAGAGAAAAGATTAGACAGAATGGAAAAAAGCTTACGAAGATTTGCAGGAGAGGATAGAAAGCCAAGAAAGAGAGGTGAATAAAGCAGAACGCTTTTCACGAAGAAATAATTTCCACATCATTGGGATAGCAGAACCAAAAGATGAGGGATTGGAAGATTGTGTGTGGATAGTTAAGGATATTCTCAAAAGTAAATTTGAGCTGGATGTGAAGGTGGAGCGAGCACACCGTGATTGAAGGAAGAGGAACAAACCACAGCATATTTTGTAAAAAACCTCTCGTACCGAGAGAAAGTGCATGTGATGAAAAACGCCAGGGAAATTCTGTTTCATGACAACTATTATTTTGCTGCTGTATTTTGATTTTTTATATATGCATGTTGGCGATAACTACGTGAATCGTAATAAACATGCTCTGTACATTA
>CP137673.1:8241781-8272269 GCA_037976565.1 Mesocentrotus franciscanus
TCTGTACATTACTATAGGTCACAAGAGTGAGCCCATTGTACAAGCCCATTTTCACTGGTTGCCCTTTGCCTACCGGTATTCACATTTTCTAAACTACTTTGTTTCTTCCGTTTTTGAGAATATTTTCTTTACTCTGCTATTTTATCTTTACCATTATCATGTTTTGGCTTAATAATAAGAGTTTTGTTTTTTTGGAATTAAGCTTTTTGATGATATAAATATTATTTAATGAAGAAATGAGGTTTTTAATGATGTTTGAGAATTTGTGTGTCATCAGGTATATATCAGTGATTGGCATGAATTTCTTGGCACTGCTATTAAAACTGAACATTTCACATAGCTGTGATGTATGAGAATTGGTCCTTGTTTATCATTTGTGATGATGATTGCTAAATTTATTTAATATGTATAGTGTTTGTTGAAATGTACGTTTTGTTCATTTCAGATATCCTATCGAGGTTATCCTCGAGAATGGGGCATCACTCTTTGTGGGCGAGGAGGTGCCCTTTAACTTTGAGATGGTGCTACCTGTAAGCGTAAAATATAGGGCCACAGAGTCTGGCATCATTGAATCAATGACTGTCACAGTAGGAGGAAGATCAAGATGTGTGACTAAATTGTAGTTTACTCCATCTTTATATTAAAGGAAATGACACTGCGATATTCTTCTTCTCTAATGACGAATTACTCACTGAGCTAAAAAGTATAACAATATTTGTCTTGATATCCTTTTTTTTTTTCAAGCACAAATATTTTTAAAGATGTTGTAGATTTTATGATTGGTATGTGATCATTTTCAATGGAATTGCCCAGGTGTTCGCAAACTTTTGGCACAAATACTTTTAAAGATGTTGTAGATTTTATGATTGGTATGTGAACATTTTCAATGGAATTGCCCAGGTGTTGGCAAACTTTTGGCTTTATCTGTCTGTTTGAAAATTCTTCCCCAAAATAAATATGTTGGCAAAATGTCATGTCAATCATAATGGGAACTGCCTGAAGCAAGTAAGGCTGGGATACCTGCTCCTCTCAGGGAACGCACTGCTGATTACAAGCCGGCCTTGGAGGCTCTTCGAGATGCTCTGCCAACCCAGGCCAAAGTCGAGGGGATTATGATGGATTTCAAGAAGGGACTTTGGAAGGCTGTCCGTCTAGTGTTTCCAGAGGTAACGTAATCGATAACGTTTCGCACACGATTTGGGTTTTTCTAGATTTTTCAAAAGCATTTGACACGATTAACCACAATATTTTAATTTACAAGTTACGTCATTATGGTGTACGTGGAGTGCCTGTAGATTGGTTCATAGACTATCTAACTAATGGAAAACAGTTTGTCAACATTTTCTAAACTACTTTGTGTCTTCCGTTTTTGAGAATATTTTCTTTACTCTGCTATTTTGTCTTTACCATTATTGTATTTTGGCTTCATAATAAGAGCGTTTTGTTTTGGGGGATTTAAGCTTTTTGATGATATATTATTTAATGAAGAAATTAGGTTTTTAATAATTTTTTGGAAAAAAAAAAATCAAAATGTGTGTGTCACAAGATATATATAGTGATTGGCATGAATTTCCTGGCACTGCTATTAAAACTGAATATTTCACGTAGCTGTGATGTATGAGAATTGGTCCTCATTTATCATTTGTGATGATTGCTAAATTTATTTTATATGTATAGTGTTTGTTTAAATGTATGTTTTGTTCATTTTCAGATATCCTATCGAGGATATCCTCGAGAATGGAGCGTCACTCTTTGGGCGAGGAGGTGCCCTTTAACTTTGAGGTGGTGCTACCTGTAAGCGTAAAATATAGGGCCACAGGTTCTGGCATCGTTGAATCAATGACTGTCACAGTAGAGGAGGAAGATCAAGATGTGTGACTAAATTGTAGTTTACTCCATCTTTATATTAAAGGAAATGACACTGCGATATTCTTCTTCTCTAATGACGAATTACTCACTGAGCTTAAAAGTATAACAATTTTTGTCTTGATATCCTTTTTTTTTAAGCACAAATATTTTTGTTAATGTTGTAGATTTTATGATTGGTATGTGAACATTTTCACTGGAATTGCCCAGGTGTTTGCAAACTTTTGGCTTTATCTGTCTGTATGTAAATTCTTCCCCAAAATAAAAATGTTGGCAAAATGTCATGTCAATCATAACCAAGATGATGTTTTTTATTGACATAACATTTTGCCAGCATATTTTGTTTTTTCTCTTTCTCCCGTCTTGTCTAGTCTAGTCTCCCGTTTTTGTGTACACTTCTTGTTTCTTATACCACCTTTTTCTTATATGTATTCTTAGAAAGTCACAAATATATAATCCAATCATGTTTATCTTGTTGCTTTTTTATGTACCAACCAACTATTTGGTTCCAGAGAGGACCCTACAACTTTAATACAAGCTCTGCTTTTACCAGGGTCTCCTCGTCTTTCTTTTAGTCCATTTAGTTTTTTTTATCATACGCTTGTTAATACTTAATCTTCGTCAACGTCAACTAGATATATATTTTTGGCATTTGCGAAACCTAGTACCATCTTGTCTCGCATGACTTCGGTCACCAAACAAAATACGAAAACGTGGTCAAACCTGCATTCCAGATGCCCTGTTTCCTGAGCGTGTAAGGAACTTTTTTAAAGATCACGCCCTCGATATCAGTACGTCTGAGGGCTACCTAGTCAACAGCGACTTACAACAGCAGCATACCTCATCTTGGAAAGGTCAACGATACACTACAACGGGATGTCAACAAAGGCCAACATCTATCTCCTCTTCGTTGGACCTCCTCGACTGGGAAGTCCCTGGCGATCTAAGTGGGAACGACGGACCCTCTCCACGCCATTGCAACTGCACGGATGACTCAAACTCGCTTATCATCGGAAGTCGACTTCCACAGGACTGTTTACGCGGCCAAAGGCAATGGAATGATGGTTTTCAGCAAGATCCACAACGTTCTACTTAAGCAGACCTGCCAACCAAAGTTCAAAAACTGTATTCTTTAATCCCAAAAGTTGTATTTTACCGACAAAAGTTGTATTTAAAAAACCGGATCAATGCCTCTTACAGTTCTTACATCGAGCATTTTTATGGAGCATTGGTTGAATATGCATGATTTCGTCATGACTGGTGTGTTCGATGAACCAATGAACATCCCCAAATTGCCAATGTGAGATGCTGGTAGGATACTTTACAACACAGAATGGGCGTTTTTTTTTTTTTTGAAAATCGTACTGTCGTATTTACTTCTAAAATCGTACTAAATACGACTAAATCGTACTGGTTGGCAGGTCTGCTCAAGATGGCGAAGAAAAAAGGAGAAAGCGCAAGCG
The DNA here is from genome assembly GCA_037976565.1 of Mesocentrotus franciscanus. Lineage (NCBI taxonomy): Eukaryota > Metazoa > Echinodermata > Echinoidea > Camarodonta > Strongylocentrotidae > Mesocentrotus > Mesocentrotus franciscanus. Next base: position 8,245,111 of record CP137673.1, read on the forward strand.
GGGATATTACCATTCTGTGTCACCTATTTAGTGGTGAGAAAGTTTTAACATACGCTACTCAGAGCACACAAGAAATAGACGCTGGGCGTACCTTCTCCATCTTGGGTGCAACACAACCTGGCCGCCTACCTCCTGACCACTCTCGACACGGGAAACGGCATGATAAAGAGACTCATCATACATTTGCCAGATTGCCTGCAACCGTTTCCAAGTGATACACGGAGGCACGGCATCGTTCCTCAACTTTGGATCGCTGACAATAACACGTACATCGAATCCATAAACCAGGCTATTGTTGAGGGATTGACACCACCACAGACCAAGAAATTTGACCTTCTTGTTCGGCTTGCTGCACCAATCCACGTGCTAACATCCATAGTCGAGGACCTTCTTAATGGAAGTACCCCTGCTCCACCCAACCACCAGATCGGCATGGAAGCCTCGTGGCAGCTCAAAAGTTTGTTGACTACCTGGAAGGACAGAAAGAGACCCTTTTAACTGTAAATAATAATCATTAACCATTATGTAATTTAAAAACATGATATCCCAAGAGTGATTTCTAAATTTGATTTCTAAATTTGAGGAATATCGAATGCATATAACTTTTAATAAGTTCTATAACAAAAAGTTCCAACCTCTACAGGATGCAACCCAGAAAATGGCAGGTTACCAGCAAGATACGCATACATACAAGACGCCATCAGAGCGATTATAATTGGGCAAAGTTTGAAAAAGTAGCTTAAGTTAAATTGGCGAGTGATCCTGTGAACAGAAACTAAATTTATACTTTCAAAGACATGTTTCTGTGTAAGGCTGTTTAAGTATTTACATGTATTTTACAAATTTTGGTTGAAAAGGATTTTAATTGTTTTGTCTATACTTCCTTGTGATAGCTAGTATATGGGTCTGTTCACGAAACTGGGAAACACTTATGTCTTAATTTGTTCATGTCTTTGTCATATTCATGAAGATGTTTTAATAAAAAGGCAGAGGAAAATCCCCTACCTTGCAAAGGTAATTTTCCTTCGAGACATAAATTTAAACTTGATCATCACGCCAAAAGTGTGCTTTATGTAGTTTTATGTTATATCAGTGAATTTTTCATCATGATGAAGAAGTCATGTGTTGAATTTATGAAAAAAAATTATAGTGGAACTTACAGGTATACGCATTTCAATCATAATTACAACAAAATCATCACATTATTAAATGTGATTATATTAAATCATTACAACGTATCAATCACATTACAACAAAAATAAAATTGCGATCCAGTGACTATGTTAACTGTGAACTGAACAAAAGCTAGAATTGAATCACTTGAAATCTATTAATGAATTATTGGAAATTTATATGTAAAATTATTGGAAAATTATATCACCAGCCAGTGATCAGATTAATTCATATCCTTCTTTTGTTCATCTTGCAGGTTCTGGAAGCAGATAGTGAGTGTAAGGAGGTCAAAGTTTCATACTTAGAAGAAGTTTCCCCCATCGGCCTTCTCCTTACCATCCGTCGCTGATGCAGTATATTGGCATCCCCTTGCCGATGTGGTGGCATTGATGGGAATACCCTCTGTCAAAGGAACTGGCTCAAGATTGAAACTTACTTTCAAAGATCTCTCTGCTCTTCAAGCTTATAGTTCTGAGCACTAGGTGATACAGTTACAGTTGGATATAACTTGACACATATGTTTTTCATATGTATGTAAAAAAAAAATCCCAACATTGAGACTGAAATTCACTCAAATTGAACACTCAAATGCTCAAATTGAGCTTGAACTGTCCTGCTTTTCATGAATTATTAAAGATTGATTAATCAATCCAAATTTGGTCAGCCAAAATACAGTGGAAACTCACTATAACGAGGTCCTTGGGACCATGAAAATTACCTTGTTATATCAGGAATCTCCTTATATCAGTTTTAAACTAGATGGAACTTCAACTGCGCAGTCGAAAAATGCCTCCGCCATAGAGCAATTTTACAAACCAAAATGGAAGCAATTTTTAAAATTCAAGTTTGATTGTAATCCATCTGTTGGTTCTAATGATAACACGATCACGAGCTATTTTAGGATACAAAATGAGCCCTGTGACCTTTGACCTCGTGACCCCAATTCTAATCTGTTCATTGACTCTGCAAGATACATACATGACCCAAGTTTGGCGGTTATCCATCAATCGATTCTTGAAATAACGTGATCACAAGCTATTTTGCATACATAATGAGCCCTGTGACCTTTGACCTCGTGACCCCAAAATCTAATCAGTTCATTAGCTCTGCAAGATACATACATGACCCAAGTTTGGCGGTAATCCATCAATCGGTTCTTGAGATAACGCGATCACGAGCTATTTTTGCATACATAATGGACCCTGTGACCTTTGACCTCGTGACCCCAAAATCTAATCAGTTCATTAGCTCTGCAAGATACATACATGACCTGAGTTTGGCGGTAATCCATCAATTGGTTCTTGAGATAACGCGATCACGAGAACGGGACGTACGCACAGACGTACGCACGTATGTACGCACGGACTGACAACCAGAAAACATATTCCCCGGCTACTTTGTAGCGGAGGCAAAAGTAACCATGTATTGCCATTATAAAGAATTAAAGCTCGCTTTCATTTGATTTTTTTTTAAAGAATGACATGCGCTGCATATGAAATTCAATTGTCAGTGCCTTTTGCTTTTTCTCATGAACTGTGTACCCATAAGACATTGAGTGATTTCAAGTACGGTGTTCGGTGTTGGTGTTGGTGTTGAGAGCATGGAAAGGCTGCTAAACCGAGCTCCAACACCGACGGTCAGTTTAGAAGGACGATACCGATCGCGTTATCGATAGCTCAACACCAGCCTCAACACCGAGTGACGCCATACTCTACAGGCGAAAAGTCTTGCAATAAAAGCATAATCCTTTCAGAAATTCCATTAAAATTACATCATATCGAATATCAAATGTAAAGTCATATTAAACGAGCTGAAGACATGGAATTTCACAAGTTGACCTCTGTGACCCTTGACCTACATGCTCCAAAATCTAAACAGATCGTCTTCCTATGGTGATACATACTATCATTAAGTTTGAAGTGAAAATTCTCCAGTGGTTCTTGAGATATCGCGATAACGATCTCAATGTATGGAATTTCATAAGTTGACCTCTGTGACCCTTGACCTTTGACCTACGTGCTCCAAAATCTAATCAGATTGTCTTCCTATGGTGATACACACTATCATTAAGTTTGAAGTTTAAATCTCCAGTGGTTCTTGAGATATTATGATAACAATCTCAATGTATGGAATTTCATAAGTTGACCTCTGTGACCCTTGACCTTTGGCCTACGTGCTCCAAAATCTAATCAGATCGTCTTCCCATGGTGATACATACTATCCTTAAGTTTGAAGTTTTTACATCTCCAGTGGTTCTTGAGATATCATGATAACAATCTCAATGCCTCGTGTTTGGAAGAGATACGTAGATGACACCTTCATCATAGTTCCCATCTCTGAAACAGATAATCTGCTTAAACACATGAACAGCCTCGAACCAACCATCCAGTTCACATCAGAGATAGAATGTGAAGGGAAGATAGCATTCTTAGACACTTTAGTTCATAGACACGACAACCATAGGCTCTCCACCTCAGTCTATAGGAAGCCTACCCACACAGACCAGTATATAGCGTTTGACTCTCACCATCCCATATCGGTGAAGAGAGGTCTAGTGAAATGTCTATTTGACAGAGCTTCACGCATAGTGACAAGTCCTCAACAGCCATGCAAAGAACGAACCCGTGTTCACAGTGCCCTGAGTCTCAACGGTTACCCACGCCGTTTGTACACAATACCAAGAAGAGATCGTCGGAACCCAGGGATCAGAAGGTATACAAGACATTTACAGTCTTGCCGTACATTGATGGTGTCTCCCAACAACTCAAGCGCCTAGAGAGCCATGGCATTCGAACGGTTTTCAGATCAGATACCACCCTACGTCAACAACTTACACGCCCCAAGGATCCAATTCCTCCACATAGACGAGACGGCATTGTGTACAACATCCCTTGCAAAGGATGTGATAGATCCTATATCGGTGAAACTGCCCGTCCGATAAAAGAAAGAATCACTGAGCACAAGAGGGACGTCAGGCTCCGCCGAACTGACAACTCAGCCGTAGCCGAACATGCTTGGGATAACCAGCATCAACCAGACTGGGACGGGGTTCAGTGCCTTTCCAGGAACGGCATTGGTACACACGGAGGGTAAAAGAAGCTATCAATATCCGTCTCAATCCCAATAATTTCAACAGAGACAACGGGATCGATATCCCCGAATTTTGGATGCGTACGATACGCCGCCATGACACTCCCCGTCCAGCCGCCGGCCAGCACCGGTCGATTCCTTTCAGCAGAGGGGCCGAGCCAGCGCCCGTTGATTGCTTGAGCTCGCTATTGCTTCCGCCCAGCAGGCGAGCCGAACCAGCGGCCTGCTGATTGGTCGAGCACCGTGTGCGTCGACCATTAGGCTATTTGCATAATTAGCCGAACCAGCGGCCTACTGATTGGTTGAGCACCGTGCGTCGACCATTAGGCTATTTGCATAACCAGCCGATAGGCCAATAGGCCTTGTGCATTATTGTTTCCGATTATCGATCGAATTATAGACCGTCGCGCCGGTCCTCCCAGAGTATAAAGCACCCTTGCTTACATTAGTTTTTATCACCTGACGAAGTGTTGCAGCGGCGCACGAAACGTCGAGATCTTTTAGATTCCTTTTTGACCACATTGCGAGACAAACGAATATCACTAGCGATATTATTTTCGAAACAATCTCAATGTATGGAATTTCATAAGTTGACCTCTATGACCCTTGACCTTTGACCTACGTGCTCCAAAATATAATCAGATTGTTTTCCTATAGTGATACACACTATCACTAAGTTTGAAGTTTAAATCTCCAGTGGTTCTTGAGATATCATGATAACAATCTCAATGTATGGAATTTCATAAGTTGACCTCTGTGACCCTTGACCTTTGACATACGTGCTCCAAAATCTAATCAGATCGTCTTCCTATGGTGATACATACTATCCTTAAGTTTGAAGTTTAAATCTCAAATGGTTCTTGAGATATCGCGCTAACAAACTCAATACAAGGAATTTCATAAGTTGACCTCTGTGACCTGTGACCTTTGACCTACGTACTCCAAAATCTAATCAAATCGTCTTCCTATGGTGATAAATACTATTCCCGAGTCTTAAGTTTAAATCTTAAATGGTTCTTGAGATATTGTGATAACGGTCAAACGGGACGGACGTACGGACGGACAACCCAAAAACATGATGCCTCCGGCACCACCTTCGGTGGCGGAGGCATAAAAACAAAAGAACATAAAGACTTGGGACCAGCAAAATTACCTTGTTATATCAAGAATCTTGTTACATCGGAGCTCTTTATACTGAGTTTCCACTGTACCAACTTATGCCTATGTATTGAAATTGAATAGCATTTTGTATTTATAATTCAGTGAAAATCCATTTTCTCATTTCAATCTCGCAATTGAATGTAGCAGATAATGAAAGTTTTCTGGTTTTCAGCACACAAACAATATTGATGTTAAAGCTGTTTTTACCCTTTGGTCAGTAGGTTATGGAGGTGTTTGTCAGACAGGATGTTTTGTGATGGATCCGAGTCATCGAAAACTAATATTGGTCTTTTTGTAATAATATCGACAACAGAAAATATTGTATGCCTTGTATAGAGTTGTCTTGTTTCATGAAAAAAAAAAATGCTTTGCATTTTTGTCTTCCTTGCAGAAGCTCCTTCCATATTAATGTGGATGTAACTGGACACTGTGCTTTTGTTCTAGTTACATCCACAACCAAGTTGAGTGATTTATTAAAATGTTATTGTTTTAAAAAGTGTTTTCCACCTCTAGTTACTAACATTAAAGCAGAACCCATTATTGAACCTATAATACTTGAAAATGTTGATGAATCCATCAAAATGCTGTTGTGGATGTAATTCGGACACCATTTCTGAGTTATGTCCATAACCTATTTTTGTGTTTTTGAAAGTATTATCCCTCACAGAAGTGATGCATGCATTTGATTACATAACTGAAAACTAATTTGTATAGAAAAGAATAAAAATGTGACTTGCACATTATTTTTTCAATCAACTGGCATATCTGGTTGTGGATGTAACAGGACACCCTGTCCAGGCTCTATTTGTTACATCCACAACCAATCTGTGAGGTATGGCTTAACTGTTTTATGCCAGTTGGTAATTTGACGCTAACAAAATTCTAAGTATAATGGACTTTGTTTCTCATACTGCAGAAATAACCTGTTTTGTGTCTAAGGTAATATTTTTGGGCAAACTTAGGTATTAAAATCATGTTGTGGATGTAACTGGATGTGGCATCCGACTAGTTCCAGTTACATCCACATTCCACAACACAAATTTTTAAAGTGGCTTGGTTTAATTGTTTGAAGTTACACTAGAATTTTGTTATATTCAAAAGATATTACAAGGAACAAGACACATGAACTCAAGGTTAGATTCTTTTTGGGAATATCTATAATATGCTCAAATATTTCATTTTTCTGAGCAATCAATTATCAAGGATTAAAACATACCATTTTTACCTAGAAAGATCAGAAAACATGAAATCATACCACTAAATTCTAATCAAGCAGTTGCACCATACAAAACAAAGCAACGGTTTCTACATATGGTTTTGAAATGCAGTCAGACTCATTGACACAACTTTGCAACCATCAGTCATGGCCATGACACAAACAAGACAGCCAAACCTCTCTTGTGATCCTCATTCTGGAAACGAAGTGAGGGGTGACGATAGATGCTCAGCCCTGCTGCCATTGCCAATGTTCTATGCATCCCTTGAATACTTGTGATCCTCATTCTGGAAACGATGTGAGGAGTGACGACGGATGCTCTGCCCTGCTGCCATTGCCAATGTTCTTTGCATCCTTTGAATACTTGTGATCCTCATTCTGGAAACGATGTGAGGAGTGACGATGGATGGCTACACTGCCCTGCCGCCATTGCCAATGTTTTCTGCATCCAGTGAATAGTTGTGATCCTCATTCTGGAAACGATGTGAGGAGTGACGATGGATGCACTGCCCTTGCCAATGTTCTCTGCATCCCTTGAATACTTGTGATCCTCATTCTGGAAACGATGTGAGGAGTGACGATGGATGCACTGCCCTGCTGCCATTGCCAATGTTCTCTGCATCTCTTTAATACTTGCACCCCTCTGCTGGCCAAATTTCAAGCTCACATGTTCAGATTACTTGCTGTACTCTGATGATGTACCGTTTTTCATGAATGAAAGTGTTTGTGAAGCGGTTCTTGTGACCGTCTTCCTGTAAATGATGTGATGAGTGTCAATTTCTGCTATGAATCGTTCCACCTCTCAAGCAATGGTCATGAATACTGGTAAACATTGGTTGGCAACTTCACGTTCAGATTTGCAAATTCTTTACAAGGTTTGTTGCAAACATTGGAGTGGAATACCCAAGGGTAGCATAAATGTCTAGTTTTAGTCCCTCAATGTAGTGGATGTACCTGTAGCAAACTCACTCCTTGGGGCAACATTGTGTTTGCAGCGATGCAGCTCTTCAAAATCATGATGTCCAGATAACTGTAGGTATTGTGAAAGCAAAATGAACGTATAGAAAAACGGGTAACTCAAAGCCAACAAAATAGTAATGAAACTGTTTGATTAAGCAGTATGTCTTGTATTGTGGCTATTGTGACAAAACTAATCTTTCAAGATGTTGAGACATCCAAAAAACCAATAGAGCCAACACCAGTTTTCTCAGTAATGTACAAAAAGATTTAAAAATTAATTAGCAAAATTTACAAAAGCATGGTACTTTAGGGCGAGTGTATGATTGAAAATTTTCCTAAGGGAAAACAGATTTTAATATTTTTAGTACAGGGCAAATGGAAGGGGAGTCCGCAAAATATGTCACAGTAGGGCTGTGCATAACCGTGTAATGAGGTACTCGAGTACACTCCTAGGCTTACAGGCGAGTACTCGAATACTGGGACGCCATGTTTTTTTGAATTTTTTTGAATTTTTTTGATTTTTTTTTTGAATTTTTTGATTTTTAGATTTTTTCTTTTTTCTTTTTTTTTGTCAACACCATACTACGAACAGTACGAAGGTTCGTCTCTGAAAACCCACGCGATTTTCCTTAAGTTGCTGTTGAAAGCGCCTATTTGTGCTTTTGAATTTTTGACAAATAATTGAAACAACGTTATTTTTAAAACTAAAGATGACAGACAAATATTCCTCCGAGTCCAAACAGAAATCCGGAGATTTGGTCCCAGTTTCTGAGTGGTGAGTTGACAGTGACACCCGTGTATGATTGAGCTGGGAAACATTTTTACCCATGCCGGTGCTCTTCTGGCACGGGTGACCGTCGGCCTGGACAGTGCCAGGTGATCGGGAAAAAAATGGCGGCGAGTATTCGAGTACGAAATCGTACTCGAGTAGTTGTCAACAGTGCGAGTATTTGATTACTCGTCGCAGCCTAAGTCACAGACTTGCCAATTTGCGTTGGATTGATCACAAATTAAACTAGATGGACCTTTGACTGCGCGCATATAAAAATGATGCCTCCGCCATAGAGCGATTTTACATACCAAAAGTTCAAGTTTGATTGTTATCTATTAACAGGTTCTCATAATATCATGATTACAAGCTATTTTTCATATACATGTATAACCCTTTGATCTTTGACCTCATGATCCTTAAATCTAATCAGTTCACTGGCTCTGCAAGATACATACATGTCCTGAGTTTGATATTAATCCATCCGTCACTTCTAATGAGAATGCGTTCATAAGCTATTTATGCATACATGAGCCCATGACCTTTGACCCCAAAATCTACGCAGTTCATTGGCTCTGCAAGATACATACATGTTTTGAGTTTGATGGTAATCTGTCCATCTGTTCTAATGATAATGTGATCACAAGCTATGTTGGATTACAGTTATAATGAGCCCCATGACCTATGACCTCATGACCCCAAAATCTACTCAGTTCATTAGCTCTGCAAGATACATACACATTTTGAGTTTGATGGTAATCCGTCCATCTGTTCTAATAATATGCGATCACAAGCTATGTTTGCATACATAATGAGCCCCATGACCTTTGACCTCAAAATATAATTAGTTCATTGGCTCAGCAAGATACATACATGTCCTGAGTTTGATGGTAATTTGTCCATCTGTTCTAATGATGAGCTATTTTGCGGACATAATGAGCCCTGTGACCTTTGACCTCGTGATCCCCCAAATCTAATCAGTTCATTGGCTCTGCAAGATATGACCTAAGTTTGGCAGGAATCCATCAATCGATTCTTGAGATAACGCGATCACGAGAACGGGACGTACGAACGTAAGTACGGTCGGACGGACAACCCGAAAACATATTATGCCTCCAGCTACTTCGTAATGAAGGCATAAAAACTCTTTTTTTTTCCCTTCCTGCTTCTATTGAAACCAACTTAATATCAGGGTGGACTTCTTTCTAAGTCAAGCTACTTTTTGTGGTTTGATTTGCAGAGTTAACTGTAATAATATTGAATGGCTTTTCTTTCTTTGGACACAAAACCATTTAATATTGTATTTTAAAAGAAAAAAAATATAGAGTACCAAGATTGTGCCCTAAAAATATTTATCAAAAACTCACCAAAAAGATATGTGCATGACAAGGATTTTCTGGAGTAGGCCTATCCATGATGACAATGCACTATAGATCAGAGAGCTGTTGTATTGTATAGGCTAGCTGTAGATTCTGGACTCTGGATGATGCAGGCATGCCCAGGAGTGAGTGCTCTTGTAGGACTTCTACAATACAGAATCTGTGGAAGGACAAGGTAAAATGCATGGAGTTAGATCCATGAAAAAATTTAATTTATATTCATGAATTACTTTTCAGCGCGGCTGTGGTTACCCATCTGGTGGTTGCTGACTGTATTTGGAACATCCCCTGGCAGCATGAATATCATAAAAAACAAAGCATAGCTAAGGTCTTGATCTTGTTAACCTTTCACATGGTATCTTCTACATAGTATCAGTATCACTTGTATCTGCCAAACTTTCCTACTAAAGTAAAGTCTAAAGACATGTACACGACTACCTTTTTCATTCATAACTTTCTCAATCTCAATACTAATAGATATCCTCCAACATTGTCAAATCTTCAATTTAGCTATATAGAACGGTCGTGTTAAGGCAAAACAATGTATTTACACATAGCGGCTTTTCCCGTAATTCAGTTTTTAAAAAAAAGAGTACAGTTCTATTTGCAGTTTTTTTAAATATTTTGTATTCTGACTGAGACAAAGCCAGACTTGACAAACACTGGAAGAAGGAGCAATATAATTCACCCTTCTCCCAGTCCCAGTAGACACTCCAATTGATGAGACTGCCAGCAAGCAAGATACAGAGGAAAAATGACCATGGTGCACGACCCAGAAGCTGGGACATTATATCCCCCTTGAAGTTAGACCTGGAAGCTCGACAACTGGAGACAGCTTTCTTCCAGAAGCTTTAATTGGTATTCAAGGTATTCAAGGTATTTAGTGATGTACTACTACTAAGAAGATGTAGTCTAGGGCCTAGATTCTAAGACAAAAATAACCGTCTGGTATTTGTCAACATTATGTATTAGAGGCGGTCAGAGGAGCCAGATATCACTATGACACAGTAGGCCTATCAGATTCAGAGACTGAAGTTTCGGTCTAAATCTAGATATACAATAAAGACAATTCCGTACGTGTCGCTTAATTTAGAAATACTAGTAAACAAATGTTTCGTCTATCGATCGATCGTGCGTAGAGGAAAAGAGGAGAAGGATGGAGGAAATGATCACGAGAAAAAGAAATAATGAACGAAAGAAAGAAGAAAGAATGATAAAGTCGAAAAAAAAGGAGAACACAGACAGAAGATGAAATGCCGGCAGAAAACAGAGGCCAAACGAGAGACATGGAGGAGACTGAAGAAGAAAGGGGACAAGTGGTAGGCCTACAGAAGGAGGGAAGCTAGCTTGACCCAAAATAAAGGACAAAATTCTGAAAGAAAGAAGTTGAAAGAAATGAAAAAGAAAATGAAGAAGATCAAACAAAAAGCACTCAAGAAGAGCTTAAAGAAGAGGAAAGATCGAAAAACAAACAAAAAAAGAGGGAGAGAAGAAGAGACAATAAAACAAGATATACTGTAAGCAACAGAAAAAAACGAGAATGTAGGCCTACACATCAAGACAAAGAGCTTAAAGAAGGACAAGAAATAATAAAAGGAAGAGAAATGTGAAGAAAGGGGGTAAGGCAAATAAAAAAAACTGAACATTTAAAGATAAAGACCAGTTCTGGTCTGGTTTATATACAGGCGGCTTGGAACTAATAATTGATTTATTAATTACTGTTTAATTCACAAAAAAAATGTATGTATTTCAGCAGTGGAGATTGGTTTAAGATATTCCTATAGCATCTTGTTATAACATCAAAGAGTTTCAGATTAATTCAATATTTTTACCAACACTTTGTAATACCTTTAATCAAGCAATATAACTGAAACAATAGAGGCCAGGTCAACCGTGAATTTATAATTTAATTTTAATCTGCATTTATTTTTCAATAATTTTGTTACTTTTTAGGTCAGTATGCCGAAGACGAAAGCGCCAATGTCCAATTGAGCACTGTACCACTGAGACGCAACAGCTCGTCCGCCACCTCTGCAACTGCCATGAGATGTCCAGTGAGGAAGCACAGAGTGTCAGCCTGAGGGCCTCTCAAAACGAAAGGCAAGGGAAGCGAGGAGCTATGGGCCGTGACAGATCGAATTGCCCATTTTCATCATGTAGGGTGACAACTGTAAAAACCAAACTTCATCGCCACCTTGTCAATGTGCACAGGATGCCAAAGAAGGGTTAGTTTTTTATTTTATACCGTACCTTTCCTTTTTTTTTGCACGACGTGAACTTATGTTGTTACTTTTCATTTAAATACCTGAGCTTGAGGACAAAGAAATTGGCTATTTCTTTTTGTTAATTTTTCTGCTACTTGTTATGCATAGTAAAAAAAACCATTGTTTAATCATAACTTGTTTTGTTTTATCCCTCTCTTATCAGATGCTTCCCACTGTTTAAAGTGCATAAAATATAGGATCCCCATCCCAGAAGAGTATTTCGCTAGTACTTCATCAGAAGAGGAGGCAGATGAGGCATCAGATGAGGCATCAGAAGAGGAGGCTGATGAGGCATCAGATGAAGCATCAGAAGAGGAGGCAGAGAGAGATACAGCTGCAGAGGAGGCAGCACTTCAGTCAGAAGAGGAGGCAGAGAGAGGTACAGCTGTAGAGGAGGCAGATAAGGCATCAGAAGCTGAGACTTCAGATGAGGCATCAGAAGAGGAGGCAGAAGGAGATACAGCTGCAGAGGAGGCAGATGAGGCATCAGAAGAGGAGGCAGATGAGGCATCAGAAGAGGAGGCAGAGAGAGGTACAGCTGCAGAGGCTTCAGATGAGGCATCAGAAGAGGAGGCAGAGAGAGATACAGCTGCAGAGGAGGCAGCACTTCAGTCAGAAGAGGAGGCAGAGAGAGGTACAGCTGTAGAGGAGGCATATAAGGCATCAGAAGCTGAGGCTTCAGATGAGGCATCAGAAGAGGAGGCAGAGAGAGATACAGCTGCAGAGGAGGCAGCACTTCAGTCAGAAGAGGTGGGAAGCGATGATGAAGCAGGTGATCCAGACTATACACCATCAGGGATTGACCCCAAAACCTGTAAGTACTATAAAAAGTGGCTTTTTACTATAGGTCGGGTAAGCAGAGGCACATTGGAGGTAAAGTCTCATTTTTTTGTTTGTTATGATTTATTTTTGAATAACTCCAAGAATGGAAATGTCTGTGATGTTAGCACACACTTCTTTACCCTAGCCTATTCCAACTGGGCTTTTTCCGGGCTTGAATATACCCCCCCCCCCTCCCCTTGGTTGGATTAGGATTAATGGAAACATAAATGTTATATGGAATGGTCTTGTTTAGATATGTATACCATTTTAAGTTATGATAACATGTCATACTTCTTTGATTTATCTTTAACACTGCATGGAGCAGGATTTGAACTTTCAATTGTTTTCCCCTCTGCAGAATACTGGTTATTCAAGTTCCACGAGCACATGCAATCTCGACTGGGAAGACATAAGACAGAGCGTGTGGCGGAACAGCATGCCAGGCAAGTGAAACTTGCCATCACGAGCCTAGGTGGCTTAGACAACCTTACCGACCTGCCAAGAGCAGAGAAATGGCTAGACAGCAACCTGTTCCAAAAAAACTTGAAGCCGGGCACCCTGGACTCGTACTGCCACAGTGTGGCTTTGTTCTTCGAGTTCATGCTGTCAACAAAAGAGCGGAAAGTATTTTCAAAGTTTCTTAACCTGCAAAGTCTGCAGCAATATGCTAAGGACTGGAGACGCCTGGCAGCCAGCCTACAGAAGGACAAGCAGAGAACAGCGGTGGCAACAAGAGAGATGGGGTACCGTAAGTTGAATATATATATCGGGTTTGGGCTAGGAAACGTAAGAGATTCATGAAATATCTTATGTGACACATCTTGTTTTGATGATGTAGGAATAATACTAACAATCTAAGGACTACACCCCAATGAGAACCTATCACTAGAAAAACTGAAAACTTTACAGTTTCCTAATAAGGACTACAATATGCGTTCATTAACAGATTCTGCACATTGTTTTACAGATATGTAGAAAATAAGAAAATAAATGTAAAATAAGGGAATGCGCAGGTACACTACCGCTCAAATGTTTTGGCACAACGGTTCGGTTACGGTTTGGTACCGTTTGTCCTATCGTAAGCTTTCCGCGGTTATCTCCAAGGTTTTGTTGTTCGGTGAGAATCCGCGGAAAGCTATCGGAGCGCAAACGGTGAGCAAGCGGTGAGCAAACGGTGAGCAAGCGGTTAGCCAGAGAGCGCCGCGGATTTCTTTCTCAGAGCGGTGAGCGGTGAAACTCCGCGGTTAGCTAAAGAGCGCACGCGATGAAAGGCTGTATTGTGACGTAACAATGACTGATTTTACAAAGCCGCATGTAGATCTAGGAATCACGTTTGCTATAAATGTTTAAAGAATGAAGACTTGTGCTCTGCATTCGGAACGATTCTGGTGAAGATAATGATGGTGACGTTTTAATGAAGTTGTTAATGGTGATGATGACGATGAAATCATGATGACGATGAAATCATGATGAAATTATGATGAGATGGTGGTGGTTACTGGTTAGGTCTTGGGATGATCGTGAAAAATTACGATTGTTAATTTGATGTTGATGAAAAATGAGGGAATACATATTAGCGATCATTTTTAGTTGTCGACGTGAGATTCGCTAGAGGCTTGATAATAAAATCTTTAAAATAGAATGGATCAATGACTGTCACTGTCTTAGGAGTGTCGATTAGACCAGAGTTGATTTAACAGGAAAGAATGAAGGAGAGAGAAAGAATGAGAGGCAGGCAGTTTTGACAAAATTTGAAAAGTACTGGATGGAGTTGGAAAAAGCTGAACATATTATTCGGAAGGAAAGGAGATGAGGTATCATCAAGGCCAGAATGGGGAAAAAACAAATAAAATGATTATGGTATATATATGAAAAGGGAAATGGCTATCGACTAAACAGTGTTGATTAGTTATAAATATAAGTAGGCAAGACACGAACACGTTAGTCTATTTTCCGCACAACTTTCTACTTCTAGTTCCTCTTTATATCCATTCATTCATAAAAATTAATGATTTATTGAATAAAAACTTCAATGGCAGCCGTGCAAAGCTGCATTGATGATGTGTACAGTATAAACAAATTATAAATTGACAACTGACAATTACAAGTAATACAAAATCACAATCAAATATGGTCTTAAAAATCATGATCAAAATATGGAATATATAATTATAATTTATACTGCCAGAATTACAGACAAAAGAACATGACAAAAATGTAGTACCGAGAATGAGAGAGAGAGTGAAAGAGGAGTGTATGTAAGTGATGTAGTAAGGAGGAGGTAGACAATCGTAGAGAGTAGCCATTTCCTATTTCCTCCATTCCTGTCAAAAGTAATCCAAACTTATCAAAAACTAATCAAAACCTTTCCGAATATTCAATCAATTTTTTAGATACTTCTTGCTGTAAGTCAGGCCCATGTTCGGGTTCGGTGGTATAATATTAATAGCAAGACCAAGAAAAGTTCGTAAATATACTCACCCCTAAACTTGATTTACTACGGTCGCGTGGCTCCTGTCAAATTCTACCAGTTTTTAACCAGCAAGCCCCCCAGGGAAACAATTTTATCTCTTATCTTGTCGACATAATTATATCATTCAACGACTCGACTCTTATCTCAATCTCTTGCTGAGTGACTTGATGACAGAGAAAGTCCATGTTACGCAATGTCTCCCTTTGGTTCCCACGCTCGGACCTGTAGTTCTTGGAGCCTTGCCAACTGCTCATGAATATTGATGTTTGCGGTTCGACAATGCAACATAAATATTTTAAAGGGTGAGTTGAGTTGTTGTCCTCTTTCCTACTACGAACACATCCATTTCTATGAAATAATATTTTATTAGAATGTATGGTTCTGTGTTTGAACACTATTAATATTGATGGAATCATACCATATTTGAGTTTTCTGTTGTACGCAGGAAACCTACATTTTGTTTTCTTTTATCCAAACACCCGCCTGTTTTGAATGTAAACATTCCCCTTCCTTATCTTGGGTTGTTGATTATTAAGCAGCAAATGGGTTTTCTTCCAGTCTCTCTCTACCCCACCCCCTTTATCTCTTTACTATATTCCCTCTTTCTTTCTCTCTCCCTCCCCATGTCTCCCTTCTTTCTCTCTGTACCCGTCTCCCCTCCGTCGCCTTTCTCTTATTTCTCTTCCTCTCTCTCTGTCTCTCCCCCGTCCTTTCAAGTTTTCTTATATTCATTCCTTTCCTGAAAGTCTCATAGCATGCGCGTCATTTTCACTGAAATAACAGCCATTATGTATCCATGTTATAATAAGTTCACGACCCCATATTAATAGATGTGACATAACTTGGAAATAATCTTATAAGTTTTGCAATAAATTTTACAAGGAAACAATTAACCTCCCTGGTTTTATATCGAATACAAGAGCTTCCCAACTCAGGAGTAATCATAGCTTGCATGTGAACTGAATGTCATAAAATGGAGATCCCATTGTCATTATAATTACGGTAATCCCTGAGCGCGCAGTACATATCGAATTTCAACCACCTGTATTTGGGCCATGAGGTCATGTCGAGATCGTGTCGCTTTTGTTTAAAAACAATCCTGGTTTGTGAAAATAATGTTTGCGGTCTGTGGCAAAATTTATATTTTGTAGGGCCAGGGTTCAACTGATTGGTAATGAATGAATAGAATTATAAAGAATTTTGTTATTTGGAGTTATGGATCGTTCATTAAATTTTCAAATCTCTATATCTCTTTCTTTCTCTTTATATCTTTCACCCCCCTCTCTCTCTCTCTCTGCGCTCTATTCCCTCTTTCTTTCTTCTCTCTGCCTGTCCCACTAACCCCTCCCCTCTTCTCTCTTTCTCCCTTCCTTACATTCATACCTTCCTGAAAATCTCGCTACATACACATCGTTTTTCTAGAAATAGCAGCCATATTTATCCATATTATAATAAGTTCATAACCCCATATCAATAGATGTGATATAACTTGGAAATAGTTTTGCAATCAATTTTGCAAGAAAACAACTAACCTCCCTGGTTTATGTCGAATAGCTTCCATGCAAACTGAATGTCATAAAATGGAGATCCCATTGTCATTATAATTCGGGGAATCCCTAAGTGCGCGCAGTACATATCAAATTTCAACCACCTGTTTTTGGGCCATGAGGTTAATGTTGAGATCGTGTCGCTTGACCCCCTTCCCTTTCACACGTTCTTGGCGGGATTAATCGCAACTGATCTCCCTTCTTTTCTTCTTCCTCTTTTGTTCCCTTTTAGCTCTCTTTCCCTTTCCCGTCCTTCTCTTCTTTTCTTGGCGGGGGCGGTGAGGGGAGGCAAGGGCCTTTTGCCCATCCCCCCGATCCACAACTTATTGGGGGGAAAATTGCAACTGATATCCCCTTTCTTTTCTTATCCCTCTTTTTTCCTTCCCTTTATCTCCTCTTTTACTTTCCATTTCCTTCCTTCTCTCTTATTTTTTGGATGGGGGAATGTAACAGCCTGGGAGGCAAGGCCCTTTCGCTGCCCCTCCCCCGATCTTCTTATTTTCCTCCTATTTCTTGTCTTCTTCCTCTTTCACTTTCCCTTATTTTCATTCTCTCTCTCTTTTTGCGGGGGCAAGGCCCGCTCCCTGGATCCGCGCCTGATTTAACTCATGGGTAAGCAGCTCTTAGTAGACTATTATTCAATTCCATTCTATTCAATTGCTCCCGAAGAGTAGTTAAGAGATTAACTTATAGGGGGCCAGGGCCTTTGCCCATCCCCGATCCACAACTTATTGGGGAAAATTGCAACTGATATCCCCTTTCTTTTCTTATCCCTCTTTTTTCCTTCCCTTTATCTCCTCTTTTACTTTTTCCTTTCCCTTTCCTTCCTTCTCTCTTATTTTTTTATGGGGATGTAACAGCCTGGGAGGCAAGGCCCTTCCGCTCCCCTCCCGACCTTCTTATTTTTCTCCAATTTCTTGTCTTCTTCCTCTTTCACTTTCCCTTCTTTTCATTCTCTCTCTCTTTTTGGGGGGGCAAGGCCCGCTCCCCCTGGATCCGCGCCTGATTTAACTGATGGGTAAGCAGCTCTACTTAGTAGACTATTATTCAATTCCATTTTATTCAATTCGTTCCCGAAGAGTAGTTAAGAGATTAACATATACAAACAAAACTAAAAAAGACTCGTACATGACAAAACATGCCAGGTAATACAAATGGAAGTAATCATTACAAAATCAAAAGTTTAAAAAGAGTTATAGGTAACGTTGTATGTAAGTATTGGTACAAAAATCATTGATATGTAGATATAAGATCCTGCGATGAAAGCTGTATTGTGACGTAACAATGACTGAATTTATAACGCCTCATGCAGATCTAGGAATCACGTTTGCTATACATGTAAATAGGAACTTTTAGATTTGCACGACGAGAACGTGGACTGCCACATGTGACATCCTTTTAAGGCAATGTGACATCCTTTTAAGGCACTGCCGGGCACTGCCTTATCGTACAAAAACAATGCTGATGGCCAATCAGATCAATCGCTTGATACTGGGTTAAAATATCACTGGCTAACTCGTGAATATTCATTAACTCAAATCAAGATGGCTGACAACAAATCACGTTGACGAGTGACGACAAGTCTTTCTTGGCTTAAACATTAATTTAGATTTTAGGATCTAAATGAGCAAGCTATCGTAAGTCAAAGTTCATATTTCCGTTTCAATTATTTTATAAATTAAGATGGAATGTAATACTGCAGCCAAAGCGGATATATGAAGACGTAAAGAGTGAAAAAACTTGTTGCATATCTCATTCATCTCGGTGCGGCCGAACCGAACCATTCCTTCCACACACTACCCCATACGCCGTACTCACTGAAGTCAGTCTATGTATAATTGCGGTCACAGGAGCAAGATGTAATCTCAGCGGAACAACCGTCTATGAACATTCTCTCACGCTATTGTGATGAAATAATCAAGTGATTGTGACGTCAGTGGCAAGCGCATCGGTATGATTGTGAATGCAATGAACTAGTACTCCGATCTCCGCGTGTGTGCGACTTTTGAGATTTCTACAGATACGCGCCGCAGACTCAGCGCACACATATCTTTCTGTTATTAACCGTAATACTTCGGTTAGCAAACGGTGAGCAAACGGTGAGCAAACGGTGAGCGAACGGTTAGCTAACGGCGCGGCACCGAAGAGCGGTGAACGGCGAGGCACCGTTCTCCGTTCACCGTTTACAGTTCGGAGCGGTGCACGAGACGAAACCGATGCCAAAACATTTGAGCGGTAGTGTATATGGTATATCTGCACTAACTGTAACATCATGAGATGTTTTTCCCTTCCTGGCGGCGCCTTGCTGAATTTCAGCATGGACTCATTCCTTTTTTTTTCAGTGACACGCCTTTCTGATGAGGATTCGACTAACATCATCAAGAAACTGCAAACATTCTACAGAGAACATCTGCATCACCTCTTTGTGGGTGTATCACAGCTGAACGGATCCAGTCATCATCAATTAGAGGATATTTCCTCCTAATTCTCGCCCTCTACAATGGTACGCATGCTGGTGAGCACATCAACCTCAAAGTAGAATGGGTGTTGAAGGCGGTCAAGGAAACCACCACAGGAAATCACGTGATCAAGGTAAGATATTAAAAATGACAACCACATCGGTTTAGAAAATAGGTTGAGCAAATTGAAATTGGAATACAAAGCATTGTAAATGTGAGAAATCAATTTGCACTCCTGCCTATGGACAAAGAAAAGATGTATAGAGTGGATTCTCATTATAGCGAGTTCCTTGGGCCCAAAATAATGAAACTTGTTATATCAGTGCTCTTTATAATAAGAGTCAACTTGACCAACAAATTATGTGAGGTAAGTAGCCCAATGTTACTGTTTAAGAGCTATGTCTAACATCAAGTGATTTCCTTAATCTGCTCAAATGACAGGTTTTCCATATATTTAGCATAAGCACATTGTCATCGATTTTGATAACCTGTTGACTGAACCTTTACCTTCTTGTAAATGTTTTTAATCTGTTGACAGGTACTCGAACACAAGACTGGACTTGCCTACGGGTCTGCCAGGGTGTGCCTCTCGGATGAGGAATACACAAAACTCCTAGTGTACATCCGGGGGGTCAGACCCAGGATGCCAGGATTCACTACCGATTGTGATGCCTTGTTTTTCACCGCAGAGACGCCACACCTGACAGCGTCTTCAAACGCCAGCACAATGAGGTCTATGTGCAACAAGCTGGGCCTTAAAGCACGGACCAACACTGCGATAAGGGAATGGGTATCGTCAATGGTAAATATGCAATTTGTATACAAAAATACATCAAATCAACAAAAAATTTGATCCTTCGATCCTTTTGTCATTCTATGACAATTTATCCTTATCCATCTGTGACAAACTCTTATATATGGAAGCTTGTTCAGATAATTGTCTTGGGAAGTACACATCTTACAAGAAAAATAATCAAATGACAAGATTTGTGATTTCACCATGTCGATATCCTCTGAGAAGAGATTAACAGATTACAAGATCCCAGATCTCATCGTATCTGAAGGTTCAAGACAATAATGGTATTTAATGGTATTTATTAAAAAAATCATCATCGCAGCTCGAGAGCTGAATTACAAATGATTTTACAATAAAAAGTGCATGAACTTAATTAATTACAAACGGCATAAAACATAAACAAAATATTTCCTCATAATATAATGGTAGGATTATTACGTTAGAACAGGAAAAATGTATTTATCACAAATTAGGCTTGAAAGTGAAGTAGAAAAGGAGAAGCTGAGTTTTTAAATAATAATTAAGTATATATAATCAAAGTAAATGTTGTAGATTACAAAAATGTTTTGATTGTTGAGAGGTACTTTGAGATCTCTGAATAAACCAACAAAGATTATTTCTTAAAATTAAAATTACTTTCAGATCATCATAAAGGTGATAGTCTATATTGATTAGGTCCTGGCCTTCTATTAAAGGATATATATATAGTCCATCTCGCTGAATGGCCGGTGGAGGAATAGCGGTGGTTTTGGGGGCGGGGCTTCTTGATTAGCAGGGGGAGGAGCACTCACCCGATGGTTACCAGGGGCAATGTGCATAGGGGCATTAGAGGGTACCGTGGGTGCATTTGATGGATTGATAGGAGGTGTAACAGGAGATGATATCTTGGCTTGTTTAGCTTCTTCTTGTCTCTCATAATGTTCAAAGGATTTGAGGTTTGTATGCATCTGCTTTGGCTGTATCTGTTCTCTTCATTGTTCCATCATTGCCTGAATCATCATCATCATTAATAACCATGGTACCCATGTTGGATTCCAGATCATTCAAGCTACCATGTTTAATCATCGTCCCACTATCATGATCCACCATTGTCCCACTGTCATGATCGATCATTGTTCCACTATGGTGGTCGACCATGGTCCGCTTATCGTGATCGACCATGGTCCCGCTATCATGATCAATCATCGTCCCATGTTCTATCATGGCCCCGCTATCATGATCAATCATAGTTCCATGTTCTATCATAGTCCCACTTGATGAGGCACTTGGATGTGAAATCAATGAAGTCTTGGGACCACTTTTCTGGATCTCTGAATGTAGGAGGTGGCTTCGTTGGGATCATGAAGATTGCTCTCATAGGATGTATCTCTGCATATGGTGGTTTTCCCTCAGCCATCTCTAATGCCGTGATACCTAATGACCAGATATCAGCCTTGCAATCATAGCCAATCTCCTGGATGACTTCAGGTGCCATCCAGAATGGTGTTCCTATCACTGTGTTTCTCTTCGCCATGGTGTCAGTGAGCTGCCCTGCAACTCCAAAATCTGCTAGTTTAGCGTTACCCTCGTTGTTCAGGAGTATGTTCCCTGCTTTAATGTCTCTGTGTATTTTCCTCATGAAGTGGAGGTACTCTAAGCCTTTCAGTGTGGAGTAGAGAATGGTTGCTATTTCAGCTTCATTTAACGTTTTATTTCTTCTCCTCATGATATCTGATACTGAACCTGCTCCACAATACTCCATTACAATCCAGCGGTCTGTGTTCTTGAAGTAGCTTCCATAGTACTTGACAACATATGTGCTGTCACATTGCTGCATGATTGAGATTTCTTTGATGATTTCTTGCAGATCTGTATGGTGCGATCCAGTTTCTCATCATCGGTTTTCACTTCTAAAGGATGTCAACATGTTGAGTTCTGGGATCTTGTCGATATCCATATATATTTATATTCGCCTTTGCAGATGGCAGACAAACACCCAGAGTTGCAACATGACACCGCTGAGGCCATGCACCACCGGCTGACAACAGCACAAAAGAACTATCACTCAATGAGTGTTAAAGACAAAAAAAAAAAGCAAGGTTGACAGGATCTCTGCAAGAGACACTGAGGGTAGGTGACAAATTTTATTTCAATTCCTGAATCACGACCAAATTAATCTGTATTGATAAAAAGTACCCCCTCAAAAAAAAAGGCATAGTCAACTTACATACCAACTTTAAGATCAGGTGAAATTTAAAGATCAGATCAGAAGTAAAAGTTTACTGCTGCGGCTGCTGATAATGACAAATAAGTACAACTGAAGTTAAGGATAATGATAGTGATGATATTCATGATGAATTTATTATGCTAATGCTTATGCTGCTGCAACTGCTGATAATGACAAATACAATGATTAATTATTGAAGGTAATGAAGATGGATTTGGTAATTGCAGTGGTAAGTGAATTTATAAATTGGATATCAATTAATAATTTTCGTACTTTCTAAATTATCAGGGATCTGCTGACAATCCGGCCGTTAATCCTCCCCTACCTGGACCCTCCCCTGCCGAAAAGAGATCTACCGATCTGCTGAACACGGTAAGTGACCTGCTGGAAGAAGAACTGAAGTTAAGGATAATGATAGTGATGATATTCATGATGAATTTATTATGCTAATGCTTATGCTGCTGCAACTGCTGATAATGACAAATACAATGATTAATTATTGAAGGTAATGAAGATGGATTTGGTAATTGCAGTGGTAAGTGAATTTATAAATTGGATATCAATTAATAATTTTCGTACTTTCTAAATTATCAGGGATCTGCTGACAATCCGGCCGTTAATCCTCCCCTACCTGGACCCTCCCCTGCCGAAAAGAGATCTACCGATCTGCTGAACACGGTAAGTGACCTGCTGGAAGAAGAACTGCAGTTGAGGTTAATGATGGTGATGATATTCATGATGAATTTATTATGCTAATGCTTATGCTGCTGCAACTGCTGATAATGACAAATACAATGATTAATTCTTGAAGATAATGAAGATGGATTTGGTAATTGCAGTGGTAAGTGAATATATAAATTGGATATTAATTAATTAATTTTCGTACTTTCTAAATTGTCAGGAATCTGCTGACAATCCGGCCGTTAATCTGCCCGTACCTGGACCCTCCCCTGCCGAAAAGAGATCTACCGATCTGCTGAACACGGTAAGTGACCTGCTGGAAGAAGAACTGAAGTTGAGGATAATGATGGTGATGATATTCATGATGAATTTATTATGCTAATGCTTATGCTGCTGCAACTGCTGATAATGATAAATACAATGATTAATTCTTGAAGATGATGAAGATGATGAAGATGATGAAGATGGATTTGGTAATTTCAGTGGTAAGTGAATTTATAAATTGGATATCAATTAATAATTTTCGTACTTTCTAAATTAACAGGGATCTGCTGACAATCCGGCCGTTAATCCTCCCCTACCTGGACCCTCCCCTGCCGAAAAGAGATCTACCGATCTGCTGAACACGGTAAGTGACCTGCTGGAAGAAGAACTGAAGTTGAGGATAATGATGGTGATGATATTCATGATGAATTTATTATGCTAATGCTTATGCTGCTGCAACTGCTGATAATGACAAAGATAATGACTGATTCTTGAAGATAATGAAGATGGATTTGGTAATTGCAGTGGTAAGTGATTATATGAATTGGATGTTAATTAATTTTCATACTTTCTGAATTATCAGGGATCTGTTGAACCCCAAGTCTTCGAGTCTGCATGGGGGCCTCTTTCTGGGTCTGCTGGAACCTCTTCTTCCTGAAGTCTCTGTGATGGTTCCGAATCATTGGTAAATGTTATTGAGCGGTAGTAGGCAATGCTTTGTTGTAGATTGAATTCTTGCTTTCTGTCAGAGTCTCAATAAAACCCCTGAAGACAAGAAATTAAATTTATATAAGAAAATCAAGAATATATGATGTGGTAGTCATAAAATCTGTACTTTGTTAAAAACTCCTTTTTTTTTGGACTGAAATTGGCCCTTATTTTTCGACAACCAATCAAATTATGTGTAACAGCAGACGGCAAGGGATTATATATACCCTCTGTTTTGGCGGCCGAGACCTACCAATATCAAGTCATAGTTACAGTGTACAAGCATTAGTATACAACTCCCAGTGAAAAAGTCGAATTTTCCTGTAACGTCCATAGAGAATTCACAAAGTGAATGATTATTGTCCACTCTTAAAGACGAAAATGCCCTATTTTTCAGGACTCAAATCACTTCGAAACTGGTATCAGTGGAAAGAACAGTATGATTTCCACCCGAGATGGTGTGTAATCAAAGTTTGTTATCCTTGTAGGAGCATTTCTTTACACACTTAGTGCATTTTTAAAGAAGATTTCATGTGCTGTAGACCGCGGAGCAGCGCGGAGCAAGACCGCGTTAGCAATTGCCTGAAATTTGTTCACATCCCGTAAAGCAAACGTGGGATGCAGTATGCTTTCCAGAGCTGTGCACAGTGGTGTGGTAGAAGTCCTTCTGACTATGCACTTGCTCCAGTGAAGGCATAGAAGGTTTTTGTGCCTCTGGAGATCATTAGATCTGTTGGATCATATTTGGAGGAGGATTTTATGAAACCTAGATGTGGGTGTTGGGTAACTGTTTCAATTGCCATCTGTCCGAGGATCCATGTGGGTTGAGTTTTATGCACTTTGTTATTGAAGGTAACAATCTTGCTTTTCCTTGGGTTGATGCGATATCTCCCAGTCTCTGCATATTTACATGTGACATTCAGCATCTCGTGGAGCTCTGTTGGAGATAAGCTCACTAGCACTACATCGTCGGCCAGGACCATTACACCAACATACTAGCTCACGGACTGGCAGCCTAGCCTCTTGTCTCTCAGCTAGCTCCTTGATAATGCCACCTACAAAAACACTGTTGTCTTCGATATCGACCAAATGTCTGACATTTTACTACTGTGCTTGTCATCTAGCGTTCTTCAGGGCCACCATGTTTTCGTCATACAACATAGTTATAATATTGCAAATATTCGAATTCAAATTTATCGAGTTCGGCTGCCTCTGGATGATCAAAGAGAGCATCCCTTACCTCAGCCATTCTTGGAATTGTTTTTCTTTGTAGACATAGTCCAAAAATGTCAAATGCCTGACTTTTTACTACCGCGCGTTTTGTGCCTTCTAATGTACTCAATGTACGTCATGAACTCCTGCTACACCGCAAAACACACACAATCACGCACGCACGCACACACACAAACACACAGGCCTGCCTCCAGTAGATCGATTCACTCGAGCATACTTGCTTTGGAGTTCTTCTGGAGAGGAGTTCGGCTGCCTCTGGATGATCAAAGAGAGCATCCCTTACCTCAGCCATTCTTGGAATTGTTTTTCTTTGTAGACATAGTCCAAAAATGTCAAATGTCTGACTTTTTACTACCGCGCGTTTTGTGCCTTCTAATGTACTCAATGTACGTCATGAACTCCTGCTACACCGCAAAAACACACACAATCACGCACGCACACGCACGCACACACACAAACACACAGGCCTGCCTCCAGTAGATCGATTCACTCGAGCATACTTGCTTTGGAGTTCTTCTGGAGAGGAGTTCGGCTTTCTCTGGATGATCAAAGAGAACATCCCTTACCTCAGCCATTCTGGGAATTGTTTTTCTTTGTAGACTTAGTCCAAAAATGTCAAATGTCTGACTTTTTACCACCACGCTTTTTGTGCCTTTCAGTGTCGTCAATGTATGTCATGTACTCTCCGCTACACCACAAACACACAAACACACAGGCCTGCCTCCAGTAGATCGATTCACTCGAGCATACTTGCTTTGGAGTTCTTCTGGAGAGGAGTTCGGCTTTCTCTGGATGATCAAAGAGAACATCCCTTACCTCAGCCATTCTGGGAATTGTTTTTCTTTGTAGACTTAGTCCAAAAATGTCAAATGTCTGACTTTTTACCACCACGCTTTTTGTGCCTTTCAGTGTCGTCAATGTATGTCATGTACTCTCCGCTACACCACAAACACACACACACACAGGCCTGCCTCCAGTAGATGGATTCACTTGAGCATACTTGCTTTGGAGTCCTTCTAGAGAGGAGTTCGGCTTCCTATGGATGATCAAAGAGAGCATCCCTTACCTCAGCCATTCTGGGAATTGTTTTTCTCAAATGTCTGACTTTTTACCACCACCCTTTTTGTGCTTTTCAGTGCCTTTCAGTGTCGTCAATGTACGACATGTACTCTCCGCTACACCACAAACACACACACAAACACACACAGACACACACACAGGCCTGCCTCCAGTACAGGGATTCACTCAAGCATATTTGCTTTGGAGTTCTTCTGGAGAGGAGTTTGGCTGCCTCTGGATGATCAAAGAGAGCATCCCTTACCTCAGCCATTCTGGGAATTGTTTTTCTTTGTAGACCTAGTCCAAAAATCTCTAATGTCTGACTTTTTACCACGGCGCTCTTTGTGCCTTCTAGTGTCTTTAATGTACGTCATGAACTCCAGCTACACCACAAACACACACACACACACACACAGGCCTGCCTCCAGTAGATGGATTCACTCGAGCATACTTGCTTTGGAGTCCTTCTGGAGAGGAGTCCGGACTTGCCTATTGGAAATTTTGTCATTCACATAATAACAGTTTACAAACAATTAATCAAGACGTAATGAAAACATTGGAAACATCACAATATTTAAAAGGCATTTACATTATGCTCTTGGGAGTGTACCGCCCTCCTGAGCATACTGATTTGTTGATCTTTGCCATCAAGGCTTTCCTTCCAAAGCTTGATATCCTTTTGTTCCTCTCTACAGTAATCTCAAGACCAAGGGTCCCAAGTTGCCTCCTGCCTTCCTATAGACTCATTTAGCTTTCTCTCCCTCTCGGTGGAGGCATCTTTTGAAGTGCAGAGTAATGGCCGCTTGCTCACCGTTTTGCTTTTGAAATTTTGCAAGTCTTGAGTCATTTTAACATGTGCTGTCACCAGCTGCAAACATTTATTCTAATGTAGTGTATCA
>CP137673.1:8272769-8540802 GCA_037976565.1 Mesocentrotus franciscanus
ACCGCACGAAAATTATAGACAAAGGTATAGGAGACTCGATTCGGAGAGTGTATGGTAGGTATAGGAATGACGCTCACTAAATTGTTTTGGTTTTCACCAACTGACACAACAATATTAGTAAGGCAGCCTAGTATAGTCTAGACCCTCTGATCTAGGCCGGCAATCGCTAGCATAAAGTCAGAGCTAGAGCTACCTTTGGCTTTACATCGTCAAGGATCTACTCCTCTAACTCTAACTTCAGTCTAACTTCTAAGGCTCTAGCCTAAACTTAATAAAATTTAAAATGGCTCAATTTAACCTAAGTTTAATTTATCAGACTAATAAACAATTTTGTCTCACCTACACTGTAACATTATGCCAATGAAACATCATTCCCCGTCTCCATATTTTAATTCCAAGGATTAAGAGATACTTTCTTTGCAACAACTAAGTCATACTTTACTAGTACAATATTAGCTTTTGTGTATACTATACTAGCGTATAGCCGACGCCGTACGTACGCGTACGCGAAGCTTACGTTGATATCTAGGTCAACTAATGACCTACATCATGGACCTACATGTATGTACGCTCGCGCTGCATGCATCGCATTCGTATTCTGAAACAACTATACAATCTAAGGCCCCCTCTCGAAATGTAACTGAAACGGAGTTGATAGGCCTATGTGAACTCTGGGAATGTAAATGTGATTAGTGTTGATTATAAGCAGTCGAGGGATTATTAGACGGGGTAGAGTCAAGCCGGGTGACGCCCGAAACAATCAAGATGGATAAACAAGCGTGTAATAACGGATATTTTATTTCTGTTGCGTAACACCTAAACCAACGAGTTACTTTTACAAATTGCTTGAAAAAACACGAGCCTCTTTAATCGTTATCCTCTTTTTTTTTTTAAGGGAGGGGTGATGGGATGGAAAAAGAGAAAGAAGAAGGGGGAAATGAAGAAGCTGAGAGGGGGAAGAGGAGGAGAAGAAAAGGAAGGAGAAGAAAAAGAAGAAGAAAATCTCAATAGAAAATAAAACAGACACACACGAAACAAGCAGAGAACTTTATCAATTGGAAATTCCAATTTTTCGCCAATTAATTGAATGTTTAAATGACAAAAGAGCGGTCATAAATTTCATATTATGTTTCAAGTGTTTCTAAACAAAGGGCTTGGAGTCAAGGTGTCTGGCAACATGTTGTTATCTCAGAAGTTATTTATAAACAGATCTGTTCATTCTGTTGCACGCGGTAAGATCACGTGATCTTAGAAGTGATGATTGAACCTTCGAGAGGGAGAGAGAGAGAGAGAGAGAGAGAGGGGTTGAAGTTCTGACCCGAAAAATAAGTGCGTGCATTAAAAAAATCTTTACTTCATCATCTTTTCTGTTTTGTATTTCTTTGTTTCACCTTCTCTCCAGATATATATATATATCCTTCTCTTGTTCCTTACGGTTCTAGGAGATTTACCCCCTGGGCAATCATCCCCGGCCAATTACCAGCGGACAATACCCGTGGACATTTACCCGAGGACAATTACCCCTTGCACAATCACCCCCCCGGGATTCCTCCCCTAAAAAAATATTTGCTTTTATTACCAACTTATTATCGGGTGGACTTCCTTTAATGAACAGGGAGGGGGTTGTCTTCAGGGTGTAATTTCTTAAGTGGTGGGGAAAATTGTCGCCTGGGGGTGGTCACTTTCCGGGGTTCATTGTCCCGGGGCGGTTGTCTTTGGGGGCAGGGTAGTTTTCCGGGGTAATTGTCCTGAAACATTATTTGTTTCAATTCATTTTAACTTTGTATACGTTGTTGGCATTACTGTGAACATCAATTATAATAAGTAACATCATCATCATCATTGTTATTATTATTCTTTGCTTGTCAAATTGTCGAAGAACTGAGACTCCCACCCCCCTCCGATTGCAACAAAACGGAATTGACATGTAATTAAATGGACTCTGGGGATGGGTAGATCAGTTGTGCGTGTGTGTCTGAGTGAAAAGAATTATGAGGCACCGTAAATGGATTTAAGTTGGCATCCCATGGTCCGTATATGTGCATGTGTGTCCGAGTGAAAATCATGAAATATGCTTCTTTATTTCTTGACAAAATAATATTGATAATCGTTATGAAACTACTATACAACTACCCTCCTCCTCGATATGCAACTGAAACGGAGTTGATATGTATTATGTGAACTCTGGGAATGTACATGTGATTAGTGTTGATTAAAAGCAACCGAGGGATTATTAGACCCGGGGATAGGATTCAAGCCGGATGACGCCCGAAACAATCGAGATGGATCAAAACAAGCGTGTGATAACGGATATTTTATTTCTGTTGCGCAACACCTAAACCAACGAGTTACCTTTCACAAATTACTTGAAAACACGTGCCTCTTTATCCCCTTTAAAAAAAAAAAGAGGTGGGGGAGAAGAAGAAAAGGAACGAGAAGAAAAAGAAGAAGAAAATTTAAATAGAAAATAAAACAGACACACACGAAACAAGCAGAGAGCTTTATCGATTGAAATTCCAATTTTTTCGCCAATGAATTGAATGTTTAAATGACAAAGAGAGTAAATTTCACATTATGTTTCAAGTGTTTCTAAACAAAGGGCTTCGAGTCATGGCAACATGTTGTTATCTCAGAAGTTATGTATGCGCGCGGTAAGATCACGTGATCTTAGAAGTGATGATTGAACCTTCGAGAGAGAGAGAGAGAGAGAGAAAGAAGTTCTGCCCCGAAAAATAAGCGTGCATGTTTTAAATCTTTACTTCATCATCTTATCCGCTTTTTCTTTGTTTCACCTTCTCTCCAGATATATATATTTTATATTTTAATTGTCCTGATACGGTTCCTTACATGTATATTTATTGATGTACAATTATTCTTATTTATCTTTCCTTCTCTCATTTTCTTTCCTCATGTCTTTTTCAAAGTCTTTCCTCCTCTCGTTCCCTGTATTCATGTCTTAATTCCTTGTTCCTTCTCAATTCTATCAATCATGTTTTTTGTTCATATCCTTATTTCTGTCCATATTTAGTTCTTTGTAAATCATTCTTCTGGTTTCCTTCGAAAATGTGTTTACTTTATGTATTTCTTAGATTTCTTTCTATCATTTTCTCAATCCTCATGTATTTCTTTATTTCCTTATGTATTACTCTAATTTTGATTTTTGATTTTCCATCTATATTACGTATTTCATTGTTACTATGTTTATCGTCATGCTATCTTGACTTGTGTGTGTATTTATATACAAATATATTTTTGAGGGGCTCTCTCTACACCATCATTTCAATCATCACCATCATTATATGCAGCCATCATTTTCATCATCGTCCATCAGTATCATCATCATTATCATCATCATCATCATGCACTACGGTCACCATCGATGAATCGGCGTCATCAGAACAACGCAACATCTCTTCAGTAACTGGGCAATAACTTTCCTTTTCCACACAAAGCGATCCCCTTTGAAATTTGAATTTGTTTACTGAAGCTTTGTTCCGTGAAGTTGCCCACCCCCTTTAGACATGCCGCCGCGGTTTGTACAAAGAACAAAAAAGGCGCAAACCTTGATAGTTGTAGCAAATGACAGATCTTCGTCGTCTGGGTAAAAAAAAATAAGCGCATCATGACCTGTGATTGGACCGCTCATATAATTGACGTCACATGATAATTTTATGAATGAAACTGTTAAAACGAACCTCCTTTGCTTTCGCGCTGGATTGCAAGTAATACCGTACATTTTCCCTTTTAGAATAGATGGATTATGACAGACAGCCAGACATGATTTTGAGTATTTATATTACAATCATTATTTATATCGTCATGTATTTTGACTTCAGAAGGTTATTGTATCTCGAATCTTTCCTAAAATTTCAAGAAATTGCAAGGACCGCCTCGACCTCTTTGATGATTTGGCGCAAGAGAACGTGATGGTATTTATACTTTCAAGCGTTTCAAGCCGTCATTTTGGCACCGACCTAAGAACGCATGGGGATCGAGGGGAGTCCGAGTCCTAGCCTTGTTCGCCTAATGGACAGGGCTATCTGCATGACTTCGTTTGAAACATTGATGATTTTAAAATGTAGTTGAGTGAGGCATCACTAGTTTATCTGCATGAATTGGATTTTATCTCCACGTATAATGGACTCCTCCTTGATAAGGGAATGTCAAGGAAATTATAAACATTATGTATGCCTTATTACTGGTTGTAGTTTGTCACTTAATAAGCTTCATAAGAATCATAGATCGGGTAATTATTAACGGCCATGTGATTTTAAGAATTCATTATTTTAATATCGGATTTGTGTGTGATTTTCAATCTCATCGCGTGCAGTTGCTTCAAGAAAAGACAGATTAGCTGAAAGTAAGTACTTATATTTATAAGTTATAATTATTTTGATGTTTTACAATTATATATTTTATTTTTTTTCTCAATCATAACGGTAAGGTCCAGATAAAGAAAAGTGAAGGCAAACTTTAGCCAGATTTGGGGAGGTTGATGAATGTCAGTTTAATTAAAAAATTGATCCTCATATCAGACAGTTATTTTTGTCAATTATGTAAATAGCCGACTGGAGAAAGAAAACGGCGGTACACGAAAGTTGACGTCAAAGTGAAGAGACAACTGCCCATTTGATTGACAATACAAACCAAGAAAAATAATTGCCACTTACATTGTAAATTGATTTTATTTATTTCCTTCCGTTTTGTTTATTTCAACTTGGTCAACTGGGAATCAAAGCAATCAAATCAACCACCCTTTTGCTTTGCAAAGTGAACTATTATGACGTTTGTAGATAACCATTATGACGTCACAAAGCCTCGTGGCACTGCACGCAGATGCGCATCCTTCACAAACATTGCGCGCATAGTAACGGCGCATAGCAACGAACATCGTGAACTTCTCGCAGTTCGGTGCTTACCCGAATTCCGCGCGTGCGTTATGTTTAGCTGCCCGAAATCTGCCCGAAATCTACCCGAAATCTACCCGAAATCTGCCCGAAATCTGCCCGAAACTTTGCAATTTGACGCTGAAAAGAAGAAACGAACCTCGGGTAGCGCCCGAGCGGGCAATGGACTCCTGCCCGCGCCCGCAGCCCGCTGCCAAAACATTTAGGCAGTAGTGTAGTGTATCAGACATGACTGCCTGAATGACGGAGGCGATCTCCTTCTTTTCCTTAGCCAATTTTGTTTTGTCAGCCATAGTTTGTAACGGGTTGATAGTTAGAAACAAAACAGGCAAAATTGCTTCAAAAATTCTACAAATGTGGGTTTAAGCAGTAATTGCAGCAGCATAAGCATCAGCATTATGAATATCATCACCATCATCATCCTCAACTTCAGTTTTACTTCCAGCAGGTCACTTACCAATGATTCCGACCTATTACGAAATCGAATACTATGACTGAGAAATTGAGCTCAAATTTTTGTTGCCCTATAGAAAACAAATTTGACTTGAAAGATGATGATCATGCGGCAGAATCATTGGATATCATGGTCAAAATGGAAACAAATTTGTATAATCATTCATTTCAACTCGTTCTTTTTTTTATAGCTGAAAGTCAAATGACATCAGCTTTTTAAATGTAACCAGGACGCATCTCTCTTTTTTCTCTTACCTAACTTAGTTCAGTTCACAGGGTGACGAATCTACATCAGGTTCGAGGAAAAGATTCAGCGAGCAAGAGATGGAGGCAATAGACGAAATCTTTGGACTGAGTCTACAAAGAAAAAAGATTCCCAAAATGGCTGAGGTGAGGGATGCTCTGTCAGATCATCCAGAGGCAGCCGAAATGCTCTCCAGAAGAACTGCAAAGCAAGTTAAGGATAAAATCAGAAATATTGTAAACCATCTTTGAATTTTGTACAATAACTCTGTTGCACGGCGAAAACATAAATTACAAGTTAGACATTTCGTCGATATCGAAGACACCGGTGTTTTGTAGATGGCCTAATCAAGGAGCTAGCTGAGAGAGCAATTAGTATTTACATAAGCTTGTGTTTTTAGTTAATGTGTTTGAGTTTGAGTTTTACACTAAATAAAAAGATAAATATTTATATAATTTTAATGTTAGTGCTCATTCATGTATAAAATTTGTACTTAAATGTCACTAATTGAGATTAATGTGGTGTAGGCTGGTATAAGCTCTGTGTATTTCTTTTAGGCCTACGTTATCTTGTATCTGCTCCTTAGTATTCATACCTTTGGATATTAAGAGATAGTCAAACGGTAGTTTAGTAAGGGTAGTGCAGTCATGGAGATTATCTATTAGAAAATAAATCTTAAAATAATAATAAATGCCGAAATTATTGTTATCATAGTTTTTATAATTATTATATTTTGTATTATTATGATTATTATAAATATTTTTATTATTATCATAATTTTGTAGTGTCATCATTATTATTAATGTTAGTATTACTATTATTATTATTATCATCTTCATTATAATGACAAAAGAATAAAAGGATACACAAGTGGATGGAAAAAATAAAAATAAAAGGATAGGTCTATAGATAGATGGAAAACAATTATCAAGAAATAAGAGATAGATAAATGGAAGGATATCTAAAAA
The DNA here is from genome assembly GCA_037976565.1 of Mesocentrotus franciscanus. NCBI lineage: Eukaryota > Metazoa > Echinodermata > Echinoidea > Camarodonta > Strongylocentrotidae > Mesocentrotus > Mesocentrotus franciscanus. Next base: position 8,279,342 of record CP137673.1, read on the forward strand.
TGGATGTATAATGATAGAAGAGCAGAATGATAAAATATTGGAAGGTGACAGATTATTTATTCCATAATAAATCTTGAAAGAATGATGAATACAAAATTTGTTGTCGTCATTATTATCATTATTATTATCATTATGACGAAATAATAAAAGGATATACAAATGGATGGAATGAAAGAAGAACAGAAACATTTAGTGATGGATGGATGAAATGATACTAGAATGGAAGTTATGGAGATGGATGGAAGATGGCAGAGATAGATGGATGGAAAGAAAGAAGAATGGAAGGATATAGAAAAGGATGGATAGATGTAATGATACAAGAACAGAAGGTTATAGAGATGGATGGATGAAATTATAGAAGAATGACAGGTTACTGAGATATATGGATGGGATGATATAGAAGAATGGAATGATAGAAAAATAAGATACAAAGGTTAATGTTTGAAATGATACAAAAATGAAAGGATAAAAGATGAATGGAAGGAGAGATAGATGGATGAAATTATAGAAGAGTAGAATGATAGAAGATCGGAAGGTGAAAAAGATAAATGTATGGAATGAAAGAAAACTGGAAGAAATATATATGGATAAAATGATTGCAGCATGATAGGTTGCAGAGATAGACGGATGGGATGATAGGCCTATATAAGAATGGAAGGATGGGATAATAGAATGAAAGGTTACAGTGATACTTGAATGGAAGAATATAGAACTGGATGGATAGCATGATAGAAGAAAGAAAAGTTAGAGTTAGATGGATGGAAGGATAGCGTGATGGATGGATATTTTTCTTTCATTCCACCGATCTATTTCTGTTACTTTTCGTTCTATATTATCACATCCTTCTATCTCTTTAAACTTTGATTCTTCTATCATTTCATCAATCTATCTCTATATCCTTCAATACTTCTTTCATTCCATTCATCCATCTCTTTATACCCTTTCATCCTTTTATCATTCCAACCAGATCTCTGTATTCTCCCATTCTTCTTTAACTTCCATCCATCTATCTCTATACGTCCGTTCTTCTATCAATCCGCTCATTTATCTTTTCATCCATCCCTCGCTATACTCTTCCTTTCTCCTATATTATCCCATCCTTCTATCTCTTCAAAATCTCTATCTCTACTCTATCTCTCTATCTCCATCCATCGTTCACAACTCGATCTCACTCTATCTCCATCCATCTATCTCTACTCTATCTCTACTCTACTCTATCTTTTATCTCCATCTATCTCTCAGTGGTCTACCTCTACTCTCTCTCCATCTCCATCTATCTCTCTCATCTCGATCTCTACTCTGTCTCTCTCTCTCTCTGTCTCATCTCAATCTCTACTCTATCTATTTATCTCCATCTATCTCTCAGTAGTCTACATCTACTCTATCTCTCCATCTCCATCTATCTCTCACTATTCTATCTCTACTCTATCTCTGTCTATCTCTCTCATCTCAATCTGTACTCTATCTCTCTATCTCAATCCATCTATCTCTCTATCTCCATCCATCGTTAACTACTCTATCTCTCTATCTCCATCCATCTTTCACTACTATATCTCTACTCTATCTGTCTCTATCTCCATCCATATTTCACGACTCTATCTCTACTCTATCTCTCTCTATGTCCATCTCTCTCTCTCTCTTTCATCTTAATCTCTACTCTATCTCCCTATCTTGATCCATCTATCTATACTCTATACCTCTATCTCCATCCATCTATCTCTACTCTATTTCTCTATCTCAATCCATCTTTGACTACTCTATCTCTACCCTATCCCTCTCTATCTCCATCTCTACTCTATCTATTTATCTCCATCTATCTCTCAGTAGTCTACCTCTACTCTATCTCTCCATCTCCATCTATCTCTCACTATTCTATCTCTACTCTATCTCTCTCTATCTCCATCCATCTATCTCTACTCTATCTCTCTCTCTATGTCCATCTCTCTCTCATCTCAATCTCTACTATATCTCTCTATCTCCATCCATCCATCTCTACTCTATCTCTATGTCTATCTCACTCTCTCATCTCAATCTCTAGGCCTACTCTCTCTCTCTACTCTATCTCTCCTCTATCTCTACTCTTACTCTACACTATCTCTCTACCCATATCTATCTATCTCTACTCTATCTCTATTCTATCTCTCTATCTCCATCCATCTATCTCTGCTCTATCTCTATATCATCATCCATCTATCTCTACTATATCTCTCTATCTCCATCCATCTTTCGCTACTCTATCTCTACTCTATCTCTCTATTTTCATCTGTCTCTTACACGTTCGGTTCTTCTATCAATCCACTCTTTATTCTTTTCATCCATCCATCAATCTACCCTTCCATACTCATATATTTCCCATCCTTCTATCTCTTTAAACTTTCACTCTTCTATCATTTCATCCATCCCTCTCTGTCACTAATCCATTCTTCTATCATTTCATCCATCCATCTCTTTATACCCTTCCGTCCTTCTATCATTCCAACCAGATCTCTATATTCTCCCATTCTTCTTTAACTTCCATCCATCTCTATACGTTCCGTTCTTCTATCAATCCATTCATTTATCTATTCATCCATCCATTGCTATACCCTTCCATTCTCCTATATTTTCCCGTCCTTCTATCTCTTCAAACTTTCATTCTTCTATCATGTCATCTATCTTATCTATTTCCTTCAATTCTTCTTTCATTCCATCCATCCATCTCTGTCACTATATTCAATTCTTCTTTCATTCCTTCCATCCATCCATCTATGTAACTACTCCAACTTTCTATCATATATGACTGCATTGATGTTGTGTAAAGATCAGCGCTGCCCTCTACGTCCAAATACAGCACAACTGAATTTCCCTGATATTCTGGGGTTAGGGCCAGAAGTAGACCATTAGGGTTAGTCATATTAACACCCTTTCCCATAAACACACGCAATAATGCTTCTAATTGTGTGTAGATCTACAGTATAACCAATCATCACTTTTCCAAAAAAAATAATATCATTAGAGCTAAGAATAAGAAAATAGAGACATGCGAAAAGAGGCTGGGGTTAATTTTTGGCCGACTTTGGTAAAAAATGAGTAAGGGATTTTGTCCAGAAAATGGCCATATCTCAGTCAAAAATGATGGGATTTTTACTATATTTGGATATGTTGGGTTTTAGGGGATGGGCTTTCTGCCTATAATTTTTTTAATTTTTGTAGATGTACATTTCAAAATGGTTATTACAGCCCTCAAAATTATACTTATAACCCTAACCACTTAATAGACAACTGCATCTTTTGTCCAAATTTGATTTTTACGAAGTTTTCCGGAAGGGTTAAAGGTCAGCTATACGGGGTTGAGTTACTAGCGGGTCGTATAAGAAGCTAGTAAATAAAACTTCGGTGATTAGAAGCGGGAACCATGCTAAGTAGGAAATGGACCTGCGCGTACCCTCAGCAGCTTGTTACGTCGATATCTTTGACGTGAGACAAATTTTTTTACCCTAACTGCTATTTCAGCCAAGGATCCACCGATATCTACAAAATATCTAGCCTTAAGGGCTTGGTGATAATTAGACCGAAAGCTTCAGTCTCTGATATCGACGGTTGTTCCGCTGAGATTGCATCTGGCTCCTCTGACCGCCTCTATACATAGACTGAAGTACGGCGTATGGGGTAGTGTGCGGAACGAATGGTTCGGTTCGGCCGGACCGCGATGAATGAGTTATGCAACGAGTTTTTCACTCTTTACGTCTTCATATATCCACTTTGGCTGCAATATTACACTGAATCTAAATAGCCATAATAAATAACCCGGAAATATATACTTTGACTTACGATAGCTTGCTCATTTAGATCCTATATTAATGATTAATCCGAGAAAGTCTTGTAGTCAACAAGATTTGTTGTCAGCCATCTTGGTTTAAGTTGATGAATATTCATTTTTTCTTTTCGAACGTCCAATAGCTACGTATGAGTCAGCCCGGCTTGAGCCGGTGATGTTTGAATATTCATAAGCCCAATATCAAACACGTGCTCTGATTGGCCATTGGGCTTGTTTTGGTCGGTTGACCCGAAATATATCGGGCGGGTCATGTCATAGATTACCAGTTCGAATGCATGAACGTACCGTTTCCTTGGTTCTGAGATAAAAAATGGATAACTCATAGTCATATACGTAAGTCCGTAAATTTCGCATTTTGAAATAGGTAATAAAACTTTGAGAACTGTACATAGGAGAACAAAAATACATACTATTTTTGTATCTGATTTATAAATCAGAAAATTAGATCTAAATAAACAAAATCGTGGGAGAAAGTTTCGGGGTAAAAGTGTGTCACAATCGGCTCAATCTCTCCCCGTGATGCGAGCCGTATTGGGTACCGTCTGTGTATGGGGAATGTCAACAAATGTCAGTTTTATTAAAGAATGACCCATACCAGACGGTTATTTCTGTCTAGATGTACATGTACAGGCACACACTAAACAAGTACAGTAGGCCTATAAAAGACTATAGCAGCGCAGCATATATCGGGGTTTCTCAACTCCGAACATGTGCTCGCTTGTTTTTCCTCACCATGCGCACCGCCGAAGGATCAGGAGGAATGACCGCGTCGGAAGCCTGGGCTGGAGGCCGAGTCGGGCCGGAGCCGGAGAGATACATATTGAGACGCTGTCCTGCACAGAGCCGATGCGAAAGCAGTGCTTTCAGAGCACGAACCATTTCAAATAACGATGTCGATGCTGTTTCACTGCCCCAAAAATCACCACTGCTGTTTCAATACATCATTACATGGCTTGTTCATGTTACAGATTGAGTGACGTGGTCATCTAACGTTTATAACGACTCTACCTATGCCGTATACTAGTCTATAGATCTAGAGAGTCTAGAAAATAGCTCATTAACGTAACGTACGCGTGACGTGCGCATGCCATGCACCGATACCTGCACCGATACCTGCACCTGTACTGTCTGCTCTGCAAAACGTTAAAAAGCTCAGTACGTAAATTATTTCATCCAGCGCGCCCCTTTGGCGACTATGAGGCGCCGTTTGTAGACTTATTATTAACATCAATTAATTCATTATTTACCTCACTACATTGTATACAAAATATTTTTGTATAATGCAATTAAAAGTGTAAAAGTATTTATGAATAATGATTTCATGATATCCATTATATACAAATAGCAATTTCCACGTTTTGAAATATAATTCTTTTAAAATAAATAAATAAAGATTTGTAATGAAATTACTTTGTAGCTTTTGTTTGATGTCTGCCTGACTTGCATACTTGGCTGGCGCGGATCCAGGATTTTCATATAGGGGAGGGGATGGAAATTTGAAAATCGCGCAGACCGTTATTTCAACTCATACTGATATACCGGTATACCTACAAGCGGCACAATTTTGGGAAGGGGGCAGGTTCACGTCCCGTCTCTTGTCCGATATCAACATTGCCCATTTTTAACATGACATTTTCATCAGGGGGGCTGAAGCGTTTTACCCAAATATCAGTTTTCTGGTTTCACAATTTGGCGAGCAAACAAAAATTTGAGCATATGTAAATTGTGAAAGTGATATATATCACCAAAATATACGAGATAAGATTTTAGACATTTTCATCAGGGGGGCTGAAGCCTCGAATCTTGCCCGAAGACTACTGTATATACCTTTTTTTGGGTTCACAATTTGGCGAGCGAGCGAAAATTTGAGTATATGTATATTGTGAAAGTGTTATTTATCACCAAAATATATGAGATAAGATATTTAAAAAATACATATTCGGGCAGCTCGCTGCCCGAATATTTAATTTTTAAATTTTCGGGAAAAAGAGGCTGCAACCCCATCCCTTTCACTGCAGGTGTTATGAAATGAAATTTGAATCCTTGTGGAGTAAATATAGAAACAGCTCGTGCTACAACCATGATTGCAATGAAAACTTCAATTTATTTGGAATTCCAGAACAATAACTTTAAACTCCTGTGGTACTATATATGTGTTTTATGACTGTCAAAATATATTAAACACTTTCTTTATATCTGTTCATATTCATATTCATGAGTGACTTTATCACTCTCGTTCGCTTACAAAATACCAACGTGCTCATATTAACTCAGTATTCCATATGAATACAATATAAATATAAGTTTTTTTTTTACAAACCACTATAAGAAGCAAAGCCGTCGATTCTTGTTCATTGTTGGGGATGAATTATCTTAGTTAAGAACGCTTCATAGGACACAGCCCAGATATTATCAGAGGCTACAGCGCAAGTTCTATTCTTACTGAGGCCCTATATTCGAATCTTATATCTTTAAAGGAAAAATAACATATGAAACAATCATGTGACAGCACACAATAATTATGTTTGTAGGAAAAGTAGGAGACCAGCCTGTAGGTCCCGTGACCAAACTCTGGGAACAAAGGTTTGAAAGTATTTTTGTGTTCCCTGATGAACACCGAACAATTTTTACTTGGGCTGCCCATATGAAAATGTCAGGCATTTCAGGGAGGGGTCAACAAAGGTCAAACAGGGGTCAAAATTTAAATATATTCCAATCGTGTCGATATGCATATCAAATTACTCGCCCAGTCATGACGATTAAACAAATGTATAGTTTGATATACCTCCGACCTTAAATGAGGGCGTTAGATTCAAAATCGTTGAAAGTTCAACACACTTTTGAGTGGTGGTCAAATTCACCAACATAGTTAAAGGTATTACAAAGTTTTGGTATGGGGCTATGAATTTGGTTCAAATGAATATATTGGAAGCATATGTGATTTTACAATATTCAATGATCGTTGTCGCGGTTGAAATCGAGTCTAAAGTGATGCAATTGTAAATAATAAACTCTTTATCAAAGGGTCTCAACTCCGCTTCTGCATCCCTCCAGCCATGGGGAAATTTGGGAGGGTCAAACTCAAAAGTGCACACTGCTTCCACTTTTCATGTATTAGCCTATGAAGACGACAACTTTTTAGTGCACCAGCGAAATAGGGAATTTGGCCTGCGCGCAGCGCGTAAAATATGCAAATTAATTTTTTGAATATTGATGAGCTCTTTTCCACTAGCATATTATAGCAATGGAAAAAAGACAATGCGCATGCGTTACTGTCGACAGAATCCTGGGGCCGGACCAAATATCGACCCAAACTAAAAGTGTAGTAACAAAGCCATAGTTAGGGATAGGGGTAAATAAACGTAAATGGGGCAGAAACTTCACTGTCACCAGGATTGAAAGTACATTAACAAAATTTAGTTCAGTTAGGCAAATATAATGACCCCATTTCATCTTTTAAAATCAATGATTATCAATCAAATTGCACAGATCATTTATAGCCCACTTAATAAGTGCTATTTTCACATTTTTAGTGCCCAAATAATTACTCATTCTCGTCTCGCCTTCAATGATCTTTGATATTGAGCCCCCTCCCCAATGAAATTTTAATTTAGCCTCGTTCTTTTCATTTTTGCATTCGTCGCCACTTATTTTGTGACATTTGCCTCCCCCCCCCACCCCCCACCCCCCGGACAGTAATATTTTCAATCCAAGACCCCTTCCAATACTGACATTTCCATAGGCCCTATTACCCTCCCCTCTCCCCACCCACCTCCACGATTACCATGCTGTCATTTTGGCACTGACTATATCATTCAACACCCCCTCCCCTCTCTATTGTAAACCACCTTTTATACTGCATTTATACTTTAGCTTTGCCCACTCTCTTATTACATTTCAGGCTTCTCTCTCATGATTAAATCTATCTCGCTGATGCCAGATCTAAAATAGATCACAAGGTCGCACACCAATTACTCAATTCTACACAAGACTGCATCAGCCCCATCACACCTCATTCATACAGCATTATCATTAGAGATCGAGTGCCTACATCATCATAATCACCATGGCAGCATCATCACATACCTTCATACAATAAGAAAATGAAAAGAAAAGAATTAAGCAGTATTTAACTAATTTTATTAACATTTATGAACCCAGTGATCAACATAATTTTATCTATAATGATCTTTTCAAATGCAACATAACATAACATCACATCAACAAAAGAAAGGTAACAAATGAACGGGGGGCTGCTGTCTCTTGAATTCAAATTTTTCAGTTCAATTTTACTAGAAATTTAGAAAATTAGATATTTTAAAATAAAATCCATACGATTTATTCAATTGTCAACATGCTATATTACGATGTAAAGCACAGGTATATACTGAGTGTTATGGGTACTTTTTTTTACATGGACATTATTGTTGTTATTACTACTTTTACAGTACTACTTGCCTCCGAAAATTGAAAATTGGAAAATCGTGCCGGCCGATTTTCCGCTCAGTGGGGTAGTGAGCACAATTTTTAAAAAATTGTTTGCCTTCAAAAATTGAAGAAAAAAATGTTTTTACATGTTTTTTTCTAGGGAGGGCCGGCCCCCGGCCCCTGGATCCGCCACTGCGGGGAACCCACTGGAAATAAGCTCTCGAACTTTCGTGGGTTATCCTGTTCAAGCTGACTTAATTTTGATCTGTTATTCTTGTATGTTGGAAGCTTGGCGAATAAAAAAATCAATCAATCAATCAATGTATAAATCACGACAGCGCGCGGGAGCGTGGGCGGAATGTCATATCATAGTTTTGTGTTATTGGGCGAGGGAGCGTAGCGACCACGCGAGATTTTGCAATTTTGAATGCCGAAATTATGCATTCTAGACAACCCCAAAGCCAATATGTACGTTCTTTCCGCTATATTTCTTTTTAGTCATATTTCTAAATTTCCAGGGGGCCGTGTACGTCCCCAAATCAGACCCAGAGTCACCGCCCCTGTCCATGATTACTACCAACATGAGTTCAAATACAAGCACAAGCGAGTTGGCACGAGCTGATGCCAAATGAAGGGCAAAATAAATATTGTGAAGCGGCCCCTATACCGTTAATTTAAAATTTGACTGTTGAGTGTATACCGCCCCCCCCCCACTCCGGGGTCGAAGGGACCGCATTCGTGTTCCCAAAATTCCAGGAAAGGGTACTTTTTGCGTGACAGAGTCCAGCCCGAGAATTGTAAAAAAAGGTTGATTATTTGACTTTTCACCTGGAGATTTCTTTTAAAACGGGGTGTTTTTTCTCTGTCTCTCTTTGGATTCCTGAGAAATAAAAAAGGGGATATAATATCTTGAATATCATAGATAGGGGTGGGGTACATTGAGCAGTGTAACAGATTTACGGGGGTCTCCAAGCCGCAGGAAAAGCCCGCGAAAGGGGGGTTCAGAAATGTTGGCAGTCCTGAGATAGGGGGTGCTTTCAAAGGGAGGGAACAAGCATACGCGTACCTTGAATAATACTAAGTGGGGGGTATATAGCTTCTAAAGACATCCAAAATAATGTGCCCTTTTCAAATTTTTTACCAAAGAGTGATGACCTTTGTAGCGCAGGGGCTGTTTGAACATTTAACTTCGAATCCGCGGCTTGGGATTTTATGCGGCCGGCCCCCTCTATTCAATAACGTCTCACAAGCCTTCTTGAATGACCCCCTATCTCCCAATTACAATTCTGCTCCTGTTTATAGGGGCCGGGCGCGGCTTTATCATGAGTGCTTTTACATGAACCTTTTTAATAAATATATTATGCTGGATTCCGACCCAGATTGCAAAACCTAAAATGTTAGGATGATCATCCCCAATACGCTTGCAGATCACAATCATGACTGTGCACCCCCTTCTTCTTTATTCCGTTATCCATCGATCGTTACCATCACTGCCATTTTCGTATGGCCGGCCTCCTCTTCAATAACGGCTCTCAAGCCTTTTGGGAATGACCCCAACATTTCCTGATTATCATTCTGCCGCTCTTTGGAGGGGCCGGGCGCCGGGGCGCGGCCTTTTCAGAAGTGTTTTTACACTAACCTTTTCAGGCACTACAGCTTTAATAACATAAACAAGCATGCTTAGAATTCTTGAAAATAAGCTGAATTCCGACTCGGTTTTGCACAACCTAAATAGAATACGGTCAGTCACCCCCTTTCCATGCGCGCACATTTCACACGCGCATACCCCCTACCCCCCAGTTTTTCCCTTATTTGTCGTTACTTACCGTGTTTACACAGTGACTCGGCTCGGGGTTGAATCCTCAAGCAGGGTTGAACTCTATAGAGCGCGCAACTGTGATCGTGTTTACACGGACACAAAAAAGGCGAGTACACCACCAGCGGAGCACAATGACGTAATCACAATGAGAAGGTACGCGCTAGCAAGCTGGGTTCGACACGCGGATCAAGAGATCCCGTTTACATGACATAAAATTGCCGGGTTGAACACGCCTCGCGGGTTGAAAGCTGCCATTCTGGTGGATCCAAAAAGGCGGGTTCGACACGGCTCGCGGATCAAGAGATCCGTTTACATGACATAAAATTGCCGGGTTCAACACGCCTCGCGGCTTCAACCCTCGAGCCGAGTCACTGTGTAAACACGGTAACTGTCACTTTAATAGCGCCATTTCTTTGTCTTTCTCCCTTTCTCACCCGGCCGGCTTCTCTCTTTTTTTCTTTTCTCTCTCTCTCTCTCTCTCTCTCTTTTCTCTTTCTTTCTTTTCTTTTCTCTCTTCTCCTTTTTTCCTCTTCTCATTTTTTTTCTCTTCTCCTTTCAGGGCGGATCTATCAAAAATCTGACCAAAATAATGACGATGTGGAGCATCGTCCACGAGCCGTGAAGCGGCGAGCAGATTTTTGTGTTGTTTATTTGAACCCCGTAAGTGATGTTTTCCTGGCATCTAATAACACAATGGAGACCATAAAAAGCAGTGCATGATAACGTCTTTTTAAAATTAAGTAACAGTTTAAACAGTTTGACCCAATGACGATGCGGAGCATCGTCCACGAGCCGCGACTTTTTTTGTGTGGCTATTTTGAATCCCCGAATCCCCGTCATTGGGTCAAACTGGTTAAACCCCCTACCCCCGGTAGATCCGCGCCTGCCTTTCCTTTTTGCAGTCAGGCAGATTGTAATGAAATGTCTTTGTAGCTTTTTATTGATGTCTGCCTGCATGACTTGCATACCTGGTTGCCTGACATAGCAACCATGCATACATTCAGGTGGTAGATTGCATTACCTCTTATTGTTGTGATGCAAATGTGTGGTACTTAAGCGCTCCCGGGGGCAGGGGCACAGTGCCCCCAACTTTTTCAAGTACCCCAAAAGTTCCCCTTTTTACATAGGAAAAGTGCCCCTTTTACTTTGACAAGTGCCCCTTCCCCTCTTCACCTATGATGAGTGTACTTTTTTTATTTTGACACGTGCCCCTTTTCCTTCGACAAGTTCCCATTTTTCCTTTGCAATAAGTGTCCATTTTCCATTCTCATAAGTGCCCTTTTTAATCTCTAGTAAGTGCCCCTTTTCTTCACCTCTGACAATTACCCCTTTTCCTTTGTAAGAAGTGCCCCTCCCTCTTTTAATAACTACCCCTTTTTAACTCGGATAAGTATACCTCTTCATTTCTATGAGTGCCCCTTTTCCTGATAAGTGCCCCATTAAAAAGAAAGAGCTCCTTCCCCTCCTCATAAATGCACCTTTTCATTTTTGATAAGTGTCCCGTTTATTTTCATATGTGCCTCTTTTTCTTTTTAATAAGAGCCACTTCCCCCCTTCTCATAAAAGCCCCAACTTTCACCTCCTATAAATGCCCCTATACAAATCTGATCGGCGCCCATTTTCTTCCACAAATGCACATTTTCCTTTATTATAAGTGCCCATTTTTCATTCTCATTAGTGCCCCTTCTCATATCTGGTCAGTGCCCCTTTTCACATCTGATAATTTCCCTTTTAACAAGGATATGTGCCCCTTTTTTCTTTCTAATAAGAGACCCATCCCCTTTTCATGAATGCCCCTTTTTCCCTCTTACCAATGGCCCTATCAAAATCTGATGGGTGCCCCTTTTCCGTCGACAAATGCCCATTTCCCATTCTCATCACCGATCTTTTTCATCCCTGGTTTCATTGAATAATAACTTATACTTTCAAAATTATATTAAGAATTCAAAAAACTTAACCTGAGGTTAAGTTTTTGATGATGATGCCACAACATAGTCTAAGTTTGTTGACCTGAAATGACCTTTGACCTTGGCTATGTGACCTGAAATTCTCCTCACATGATAGGGGATACTTAATAACCCTCTAGTCCAAGTTTCATTGAATAAGAACTTATACTTTCAAAATTATATTAAAAATTCAAAAACTTAACCAAGGTTAAGTTTTTCCTAATCCCGCTCTTTCTGTTCTTCTCTCCCTTTCTCTTCATCCAACTCTTTCTCCTTTTCCTAATCCCGCTCTTTCTGTTCTTCCCTCCCTTTCTCTTCATCCAACTCTTACTCCTCTTCCTAATCCTGCTCTTTCTCTTCTTCCGACTCTTACTCTTCTTCCAACTCTTACTCCTCTTCCTAATCCCGCTCTCTTCTTCCCTCCCTTTTTCTTTTTCCATCTCTCCTTCCCTCTTTTCTTTTTTTTCCGACTCTTTCTCCCCTCTCTCAAAAGCTCAAACAGATTGGTATTAATGTAAAGTAAACTTACCATTTCTTAAGACTTGAAGGGCTGTAGGCTGCACCCCACAAGACTGACAGGCTGGTCTTGTGACCCTTTTCACAATTTCTCTAAAAACCCTGACCTTCCAAAACACTGATACTCTTTTTTTTAAAGCCTGTTCTTCTGAAAATGTAAATGTCTGATTTGAGGATTTTAACAAGCCTTTTTTTTAAATACAATATACACATCATGTACCTCACCAAATAATGTAAACAAACCACACATACATATACACACAGCGAATTCTGCAATTTATAAAAAAATGTAATTTATTAAAATTGCCAACCTACAACTTGGGAGGCTTTGAAAACAAATAATCTTTCAGTTCCAGTATTACCAAATCATTTCTTTGAAATACATTAATGTTTATATATTCACTTAAAATGTGGGACCATTACAATAAATTATGTAAGCTGAACATGATTTCTATGGGATGTACAGTAGGGCACTAAAAGTGTCCTTGAGTTGGTATTTCGAAATTCTATGTGTAAATATACTGTATAATATATTCATTGTTAGATCATAGTAAAACACCACATAATCAGTATCATCTGTACATGTAATGAAAAGCAATTTTACACACACATAAATACATGAATACATTTTAACAAAAAACATTTATACCACCTATAGGATTGCATCTTTTAAGACATGGAATGTGAAATAATAATGGTCATTTTTTTGTGCATGTTTGCCAAATAGAAATTGAAAAGAAGGAATAAATATAAATAACAACTACTTTGACTAAAAATGATCTTATAACTGCCTATCTAAAATGTTGGCTTTCATATTCATAACACTATATTTCATTCCTATTATTTTTTAAAGGATTTAGGCACCGGCACTGATTTTGAAAAATTATCTGATTTAATTTTAAGTACTTTGAACTCCATGGTGACTAAACTGTCTGTAGTATAATGATTCCTTACTCAATGATTTTTTTAAAAATTGAGTTCACAAGAAAGAGCAAAATCACTGAGTTAGTCAAAACAGCTATACAATAGAAAAGAAGAAAAAAAGTTACGCAAAATTAGTAAGATCAAAACACATGTAATATCATTGTTGACAGTAAGAGAGATCTTTGATATCAGAAAAAAATGATCAAACTACAAACAAAATGCAGGTTTCTGATATAAATTGATTACAGTCATTCCATAATATTTTGTGCTCTTCATGGACTACCCTATACATTTTTTAAGTGGAGACAAATACATGATTCAACTGTTACTAATTTTGTATGGATCACATAGTACTTTAGTGTGTAATTACAAGCAACAGAAAAAAAATGGAAAGATCATTCTTATTTTCCTATTAAAAAAGGAGGCAACAAAATTAATTACTCATACATTAACATTTAAAGTAGAAATGTATATGATTTAAAAAGTGATATATCTTAGTAACAGAACTACACCTTTAAACAAATGTAACAGTTTTACAATCATAAGAATTACAGACAAAACAAATTATTAGACATTATTGACCTGAGTAATCAAATTCCAATGATGAAACATATTGGTCAGGAATTTAAAAGAACCCACACTAAACATACATAAGTGATTACCAAACTATTATTCAAAAAGACAACTGTAAAACAAGAAACTTATGAGCTCATTGAATCTTTGCAAATTTCACAAGTGGCTCTGACTTGCGAACATTTCATGTCACAAAATTATACAATGAAAACTGACACAACACTGAATATTTTGCAATTCGCAAAAGCTTCTTGCTATGAAAATGTCAGACGCTTAGTTTTTGAAATAGTTTCACGGCTCTAAAGTTTTTGGTTTTAGGGTAGAAAGATTTGCATCAATCGCACAACAAAGATATCTCACATCCTTTCTATACATATCACACCAGTGCACATACACATACACACACACACACACTCACTCATCCACAAAAAAAACATCCCCCACACACGTTCACACCCTCCAGAAACATCCTACCCACAAAATGTGATACTCCCCCTATAGGCAATTATGACATATTTCCTATGGGGTTCATTAAAACATGTCTAAAATGGACAAGCAAATTTTATCTTTAAAAAAAAAGACGTCATCAACTGGTCAACCGTGACCTGTCTATGACAGACATGAATACGACATGATTTGTATGTCATATGTTAACAATTTTTTTTACCGGAGTATGTTTTGGTCGACTATATCATGCCAGTATTTTTACGTCAGCATTTTACCATTTTGCCTAATGTTATGAAGACTAGAATATGATGTAGTATTAGTAGTAATCATGTTACTTGCATGACAATTTTACAACCAGTTATAATGCCTATTATATAATGTATGTTTTACCTATAAAAAGTGTTGAAGACCAGTAGAGACCAATATAAACCAGTAGGATCTAATTTTAATGGTTTGAACAGGGGTGTAAAAATACTAAGTCAAACCAGTACAAAACTTTACAATCCACTATAGTCTAGCGGTTTGAAGACCAGTAACTAAAAAACTAACAACTATTCTTGAAGGTACCTTGCAAGCAATTGACTAGAAAACACTTGTTGACAATATGGTAGAGTCAGCAGAGCTCAAGTAGTCGTGCATTGGATACCAGGGGAATCTCGCAAGGAGATACTTTGAAAGTTGATTTTCCGTACTATAAGCTAACTGTTTCATGCCTAAGATAGAGATCAATTATTGCAAGCCGGAAGAGCTATTGAGAGTTCCCAACATTGGCAAGACCTTGGCCGAAAGGATCCTAGCTCTTAGGGAGGCGAGCGATATCACAGAGGAGTCACTTACAGAAAAGACAATCTACTTGGAGATCTGCCTGGAAAACACAATCCAACCGGAGATCTGCCTGGAATAGATAATCCAACCGAAGATCTTTCTGGACAAGACAATGCTACTGGAGATCTGCCTGGAAATTAAGAGGCTGACTGTCTTGAAGATACTGGCAAAAATGGGAAGAAACTAGATGGAACTTCAACTGCGCGCAGTCGAAAAATGCCTCCGCCATAGAGCAATTTTACAAACCAAAATGGAAGCAATTTTTAAAATTCAAGTTTGATTGTAATCCATCTGTTGGTTCTAATGATAACACGATCACGAGCTATTTTAGGATACATAATGAGCCCTGTGACCTTTGACCTCGTGACCCCAATTCTAATCAGTTCATTGACTCTGCAAGATACATACATGACCCAAGTTTGGCGGTAATCCATCAATCGATTCTTGAAATAACGTGATCACAAGCTATTTTGCATACATAACGAGCCCTGTGACCTTTGACCTCGTGACCCCAAAATCTAATCAGTTCATTAGCTCTGCAAGATACATACATGACCCAAGTTTGGCGGTAATCCATCAATCGGTTCTTGAGATAACGCGATCACGAGCTATTTTTGCATACATAATGAGCCCTGTGACCTTTGACCTTGTGACCCCAAAATCTAATCAGTTCATTGGCTCTGCAAGATACATACAGGACCCAAGTTTGGCGGTAATCCATCAATCGGTTGAGATAACGCGATCACGAGCTATTTTTGCATACATAATGGACCCTGTGACCTTTGACCTCGTGACCCCAAAATCTAATCAGTTCATTAGCTCTGCAAGATACATACATGACCTGAGTTTGGCGGTAATCCATCAATTGGTTCTTGAGATAACGCGATCACGAACGGACGTACGCACAGACGTATGTACGCACGGACTGACAACCAGAAAACATAATTCCCGGCTACTTTGTAGCGGAGGCATAAAAAGTAACCATGTATTGCCATTATAAAGAATTAAAGCTCGTTTTCATTTGATTTTTTTAAAGAATGACATGCGCTGCATATGAAATTCAATTGTCAGTGCCTTTGCTTTTCTCATGAACTGTGTACCCATAAGACATTGAGTGATTTCAAGTAAGGTGTTCGGTGTTGGTGTTGGTGTTGAGAGCATGGAAAGGCTGCTAAACCGAGCTCCAACACCGACGGTCAGTTTAGAAGGACGATACCGATCGCGTTATCGATAGCTCAACACCAGCCTCAACACCGAGTGACGTCATACTCTACAGGCGAAAAGTCTTGCAATAAAAGCATAATCCTTTCAGAAATTCCATTAAAATTACATCATATCGAATATCAAATGTAAAGTCATATTAAACGAGCTGAAGACATGGAATTTCACAAGTTGACCTCTGTGACCCTTGACCTACATGCTCCAAAATCTAAACAGATCGTCTTCCTATGGTGATACATACTATCATTAAGTTTGAAGTGAAAATTCTCCAGTGGTTCTTGAGATATCGCGATAACGATCTCAATGTATGGAATTTCATAAGTTGACCTCTGTGACCCTTGACCTTTGACCTACGTGCTCCAAAATCTAATCAGATTGTCTTCCTATGGTGATACACACTATCATTAAGTTTGAAGTTTAAATCTCCAGTGGTTCTTGAGATATTATGATAACAATCTCAATGTATGGAATTTCATAAGTTGACCTCTGTGACCCTTGACCTTTGGCCTACGTGCTCCAAAATCTAATCAGATCGTCTTCCTATGGTGATACATACTATCCTTAAGTTTGAAGTTTTACATCTCCAGTGGTTCTTGAGATATCATGATAACAATCTCAATGTATGGAATTTCATAAGTTGACCTCTGTGACCCTTGACCTTTGACATACGTGCTCCAAAATCTAATCAGATCGTCTTCCTATGGTGATACATACTATCCTTAAGTTTGAAGTTTAAATCTCAAATGGTTCTTGAGATATCGCTAACAAACTCAATACAAGGAATTTCATAAGTTGACCTCTGTGACCTGTGACCTTTGACCTACGTGCTCCAAAATCTAATCAGATCGTCTTCCTATGGTGATAAATACTATTCCCGAGTCTTAAGTTTAAATCTTAAATGGTTCTTGAGATATTGTGATAACGGTAAACGGGACGGACGTACGGACGTACGGACGGACAACCCGAAAACATGATGCCTCCGGCACCACCTTCGGTGGCGGAGGCATAAAAAAGCCACAAGGCCATACTCCAGTTGGCATAAGTGTAAAAATGATAGAAAAAGTTGTGGAAATTGTTTTTTTTTTAATGTACTTGGGCACAATGTAGCCAGTACTATGCATAGTGGAGAGTTATATATATATATCCTGTGACATTTTCAAAACAGCCATAAAGAAAACAGGATACAATAAAGTAGACAATATCTGTCTCGGTATTTCACAGGAAAGAACGTTGTTTATCTAATAGAGTAATTGAATCAGCTTTTGATACCTGCTTGAAAGGGGCCTCAAGGAAAATCATAACTGTTCAATCACTTCAGGTACTTTTAGCATGCCTTCAAGCAGATAAACCTGAAAAGAAGATGCAAATGCTTTGGAGAGTTGAAACACCAGATTAAGAACTTATATCTTGCTGGTTTTCACAACCAACATGATTTGTCTGAAAAGTGTTCAAGAACAATTTCAGACAAAAGACGGATATTGATAGAGAATTTGGCTAGGCAAGACATAAAACCAGAAGATGTAACACACTTCATTGAGATGTGTCACACATAGTCCAAATCTGGAAAAGAAACCGTGCATACTTTGCGGGAGAGGATTTAGTCATGGACCTACTACGAATGGACATTCGACGGCGAGAGTAGTAAAACTAATGATAGCTACCACCTGTTTTCAGTCTTACTTTCCTCTATGTTTTATGTCCGACCACAACGCTGCGGGCATGTTTTGATAAGCTCTGATAAGGGGCCTTTGTTCCAAGGAGATCCGCCGCGAATTTGCAGCCCTCTATCGGCGGAATCGCTTCACACTGATCAACGCTTCGCACAGTTTGCCCTTCTCTTTTCATGAATGAATCGTGACATGAGAGCCTTTTGCTCATGCGCAGTACAAATCCACTTCCGGGGCATCCCTATCGTTCATGTGCAGTTTATCTCAACATCACATTCGCCAATCTGTAAAAAAAGCTATTGAAATCGGTGATTTCTTCGATTTTTCACGAATTTTTGTTTGTGTGCAGCATATTCATCGTATAAACAAGGTAAGTGATCACAAGAGCTTATAAAATACGGTTTTAAAAGCGCTTTTTTCTCCTGTTTCCGTACATTTTTCTGTGAAAGCAACAACAGTGTCATGATCACAAATCCTTTGATTGTCGATCATTAGTGTTTGTTGGTTGTTGCGTTTGCGTGCGTTTTTTTTATACTCGTTTAAAAAATTGGTTGCTTTTTCATGATAGCGCGGGAAATCTGTAGTAATGCATGATTTCGTCGCATCTGTCGTGCCGTTGCGCGCGTTATCTGCTCATACTTTACTATGACTATGTATCAATGTGTAGTCCCATTAATAGACATCGGGTGCATTAATATAGTCTAGTCCCTACTGACCCTAGGGCTAGGGCTAGGCCTAGGTCTATTATTAATATTAGTAAATATTTTAATTTAGTTTGGTCTTGGACTCTTGAGTCTTGGTGTTGAATCTGAGCTGAGCTGAGACAGTGGGAGTGAGAGTCTGAGACTGCTTCTTTTCCTCCTCAGATTTTATCTTGATGTAGACTAGCCTTAGGCTTAAGTTAAGTTAAGGCCTAATAGTAATATTATAAGGGCTTGCGCTTGGTGATAATGACATGTAAATATGATATTGATATCACCAAGCCTCAACTGGCCCCCATAGATCTTCCCGCACCCGACAAATATTACACAGTGGCTTAAAACTTAGGTAGTGGACTAGCTCTTCTTTTTTCTCATAGAAAGCATTTTAAAATCAGATTTTGCTAATGGAGTGGTAGCGATTTGCTTAAATACCGGTACCTTCCATGTTCCTGATGATAATTAGTAAAGATGCGATTTACATGACAAAAATGCTGACCTCTTAGTCTTACGAGAGTTCACGATGTTAGTTCCGGCTGAAATGCAAAGACACAAGGTAAACTAGACTATACACATAAAAACTGTTTTTTTGCATTGCCAATTTGATACTTACTTTACAATAATATTGATTACCGGTAGTGTAAAAAGGCGTGCACGCAGGGAGTTCGCTAAATTCAGCGACCTCTGTGCATGCGCCTTTGCATGCTATACAAATAACTTTCATCGTGAAGTAAATATCAAATTGGCAACGCTGAAAGCGGTTTTTACGTGTATACATGTACCTCGTGTCTTTGCATTTTAGCCGGAACTAACATCGCGAACTCTCGTAAGACTCCGGTAGCAAAATCTCACATTTTATATTTATTTTTCGACAGATTTTAAAATGCTTTTTATGAGAAGAAAGAAGAGTCCACTAAAGAAGTTTTAAGCCACTGTTCAATATTTTGTTGGGTGCGGGAAAGGGTGATTTCGGACGCATTTTAGGGTTTGTTTACCTGCCTCTCCACGCAGGTGTATGGGGGCCAGTTAAGGCTTGGTGATATCAATATCATATTTTACATTATCACCAAGCCCTTAAAGCCCAAGTCCACTCCAAAAATAACTTACTTTAAAGTTTCAATAGAACCAGAAAAATCGGACAAACCAATCAAAAAAAGTTTGAGCAAAATCGGATATTAACTAATAAGAAAGTTATGAATTTTTAATGACATGAAAAACTTTGAAAATCACTACACAAATTGGCAACTCACTCATGAGTCTGTGACGTATGGTCCTCACTATCCACTAATTATTTTCTTTGTATTGATAATATAAATTTCCTATTTCACCCTAAGAATCTTATTTCTTCACATCAGCATCCAAGTTATAGATTGTTAGTAATATGTTTTTGTGTGGATGCACATATAAAGAGTAATTTTTGTCCAGTTAAATCATGAAAAATCGAATTTTGATAAACTATTTATATAAAAATCAATAATTATGAAATACAATATTCAGAAAATAGTATCAATTCTTCAAAATTCATAAAAGTTTTTGGGAAATGTCATGCACGCAACTATGATACAAATCATATAACCTGGGCAAAGGCATGGGGAAACCAAGTTTTGGGGGATAAAAGGGGAAATTAATGGGATTAAACTATATAAAGCAATTGATAAGTTGTGAGGACATGACGTCACAAACTGATAACCATCTTGGCAATTTGTGTTGTGATTCTCATTGTTCCATAGTTTTACATACTTTTCAAAAATCATAACTTTCTTATTAGTTATCCGATTTTGCTCAAACTTTTTTTGATTGGTTTGTCTGAATTTTCTGCTTTTATTGAAAGTAAGTTATTTTTGGAGTGGACTTGCCCTTTAAGGCTACCGGGATGCATGTAACGTAATCTGCTTGAAAAGTCGTGACTTAATTCATGACCTAAATTTATTTGGAAAGTTTTCATATTATAGTTGAAATATCATACTTAGTACTGCACAAATCTTATGTTTTGAATGACAACTTTATTGATATTAAATTTCCATATTGAAATATTTATTTTTCTTCTTCATTTTTTATCTTTCAGTAATTGTACGGTCCTACTGTCAATATGGCAGCTCGGCATAAGGAGAACCTGAAAGGACATTGCCGTTTATGTGGTATGAAAACCGCTATGCAGGCAGATCAGCAACCCTACAAGAAAGAGACCTTCAGCAAAGTCATATTCCAGGCATTGAATATTGAAGTTGTCGGAGAAGACGATATATTTCCACCCTTCATATGCAAGGTCTGTGAATGCAAGCTTGCTAGGTTCAAGACAAAGAAAGGACAGAAACAAGCAGCTACTATTAACATTTCCTTGCCTACATTTAAGGACCATTGTGAAGATTGTTCAATTTGTGTTGATCAAAGTGTAAACATGGATGCTCTTCTGGGATCTTGTGCTGAGGCTGCTTCATTAGTTGGCTTGACTATGGTCAAGCAGGGAGATAGAACATTATTTGTGAGCATGTGTACCAAAAATGAGAACCATTGCACAGTTCCTAAATGTGTGACAGTCTATAATGACGCGACATGGCATGTGTCGATTGTGGGGGAACATTTGAAGCATGACAACTCTTTGCTCCGAGATATACCTGCAGTCTTGAACAATGATTCTGGAAAGAAACTGATGACGGCAGTAGGCACCATTACAAAAATTGGACAGTCTGCAAAAAAGAATGAAGGTCATGTTTGAGAAGGAAAGCTTTCAAGATCCAACGAAAGAAGACATAATGGAAAGCCTCATTGAAACTGCCTCTAACGAGTTGGAAGAAGTCCTGCCTCCAAAGTCTGCTGTGCGATATCTGTGGGAAGAACAGAAGAAGGCACTTAAAACGAAGGACAAGAGGCAGATTAGGTGGAGCCCTATGATTTCGAGATGGTGCATTGCAATCCACCATAAGTCACCCGCCACCTACAAGCTCTTAAAGGAAAGCGGACTCTTGGTTCTACCATCGATTAATACTGTACATAGCTACACCCACTTTGCGGAGGCCAAGACTGGAATCCACAAAGAAATCATTGAAGAAATGATAAAGGATATGGACCTCAGTGAGGATTTTAGACGCAATGTTTGTGTTCTGTTTGACGAAATGAAACTTAAGTCTGGTTTGATATTCTCTTCAACTGGAAGATTGATGGGATTTGTGGATACTGGAGACATCAATAGGGAATTAAGGGTTTTTGAGGAGGGTGTGGATGGAGCAGTGGAACCACCTCTTGCTACACATGCCTTTATGATTATGGCAAGAGGAATTTTTTCTTCTACCCAGCAAGCAATAACCTTTTCCCCGTCAAGTATGCTTCGTAGTAGTGACATCTATGACTGTGTTATGGAGAGCGTCATCGCTCTGGAAGCTGCTGGACTGAGAGTGAGAGCACTTGTCTCCGATGGAGCATCTGTAAATAGGAAATTCTACAAGATGTGCACTCCATCATCTGATGTTTTCCATTGGACTGTTCATCCCTTGGACTCAAAAAGAAGAATATTCTTCTTTTGTGATGTTCCCCATCTCCTGAAGACGACACGGAACAACTTGGAGAATTCTGGATTTGCTCGTAAGAGTCGCAATCTAAAAGTAAGCAGATAAATATATGCTATATGTTCTAAAAACATGAGTAATCAGAATCACATGTACCGGTAAACCATTTAATGTAAACATCATGGTTTCTTTGTAATAAACAACCAAAATGCTTCTGAAAAATCATGCATAGAATAAAGAATAAATAATTTTAATTGCTTAAGAGATCTACATGTAAGTGATGGTTATCGTGAATCCATATCATGTATGCAATCAAGTTTTTTGTTTTGAATAATTCTTTTATTTCAAATTTCCTTTTTCAGTTTCGAGGTAAAGAACTACGATGGACCCATCTCTTTAGCCTCTTTGAGTGGGACACAAAGTCAGACCTCCGCATGCTCCCAAAGCTCTCCCACGATCACCTGTATCTCAACCCATCCCTTAGGATGAGAGTAAAGCTAGCTAGCCAAGTGAGTATAAAACTAATTTGTATTTTACATGCAAATTAGTAAGCAGAAAAAGTATTAACATTTTACATCACCAAAACAGTTCATCATGTTTCATAACTAGTTTAAAAATGAGGATTATTATTTTGTAAGTGTTTTAAGTTATATGCTACGTGCTAGTAATAAAATTATATTATATCAGGATAGATATAACTTTCATTTTTTTTTTTTATATTCATCGATCTCTAGATTAGTCTATGAAATAATAACAGAATTTATGCTTTTCACACAATCTTTTACTTTAAAGCACACTATCCATATAAGACCTTTTATCACATTACAAGCAATCTGCTAGTAAACCTTTTCAACCAAATTTGTTTGCCAGATTTCATTTATTTGTAGCTCCGTGGACTTAGTTTAAATTTAGATTTGTTCTGTGATAAATACATTTTTGTTACTAATTTCCTGTATGTATTTTTCTTTCTTATGACTTCTAAAGGTTTTGAGTCAGTCTGTCGCCAATGCATTCAAGGCCATGAAAGAAGAGAAAAGGGACATCTCTATGGATGGTACCTGCGAATTCATAGAGCTGATGAACAAGTTCTTTGACTGCCTCAATGTTTCCAGTTTTGTGGAAGGAAGGAGGAAAAGAAATGCTAACTGCGAATTCATAGAGCTGATGAACAAGTTCTTTGACTGCCTCAATGTTTCCAGTTTTGTGGAAGGAAGGAGGAAAAGAAATGCTAACTTACTGCCATATGAGAGCATCTCAGACACTAGATTTGATGTGAGTAACTAAGTATACATTTAGTTTTTATTTTTTTTCTCAGATGAAGTTGGACCGATCTCAAATCACACCAGCTTTCTCATTATCCCATGAAGGAAAGAATTAGTTAAGTTATTCTCATTCTCTTTCTCTTACAGTGGCTACAGAACGTCTTTCTCAAATACTTTGAAGACTGGGAAAGAGAGATCAGTGAGACACCAAATCTAAAGGCTATAGAAAGGGAGCGACGGTGCATCAGCAGAGAAACACGTGAAGGCTTCAGGATAACAGGTAAGTTGTGCATGTGTATGTTAAAGAATAGCAACAAATATAGATGTACTAAAGCTTCTAAATTTGCACTGAGTTTGAGTAAACCGCAAGAATGAACAGAAAGCCAAAATCAAACAATACAAGCAGAAACTAAAGAAACAGCATAACAACAATTATGGGCTGTGATTGGTTGCCGAAAAGGAGATATTATGCTACCCGTTCAATGAAAACAGGCTGTAGCAATGCTAGCAAGAATAACATGGGATTTCATTGAAACTATTTTTGTCATGCATTGTTGGTTCTTCAGTTAGTGGTGTGCAATAGAAGAGTTGGCATTGTCTGTTAATATCGGCTGTCATTACATCTACTTTCTGCTATTCTTCGATTTTGTAGTCCATGTGTATACATGTATTGGTATATTACATGTACATGTAGTATGTTCTAGTAATATCTTTTTTTCCCCAGCCATTAAAAAAAAATTCCATTGAATTTGTTAAATTCATTTACATGTACATGTATGTTTTTATTAAAATCCATACCCCCCCCCCTTCTTGCAACAAAGAAAAGTGAGATTCTTTGTCATTATATCCATGGCAAGATGATGTTTCCTATACGAATATTGCTGTGTTATGTTTTGTATCACTTACATATATGAAATCAACCTTATTTAACAGATTGGAAAGCACTTGTACATCTATATATTGGAATGGACAGCAGTGAATAGCAAAGAAGGGCTTTGATGTCTTTAACCATTAACTATTTATATTTTGTGCACATTTTTCTTAATATACACCTGCAGTTTCATCTTTCATCAAGTTGACAAAGGACTTGCTGCAAGAGGATGGAGTTCAATATGTGCTTTCAGAGAAATTCACCCAGGATCCGATAGAGGAATATTTTTCCAAGCAGAGGAGAGCTGGGGATGTAATGACAATCCATCAGTCCAGCAAGTTGCTAACAACATGCTGTCCATTCAGGTTGCTGGGTCAGCCATCAGGGCATCAAAGGCTGGAAATGTTGAGCAAAGAGATCATCTAATGCATCAGACTGCCCACTGCCAAAGAAGAGGAAACAGGAACTGAAAGACTAATCGCGATAGCTAATTTGTTACCTGTTATCATGATTTTACCATTTCTTCTTCCATTTCCTTTCATAGATGTCTGTAGGTATAATTACAAACAAAATATTTGCCTATCGTTCAGGCTTCTGGTGGGAATTAAATTTTGGAAATGGAGACAGGAATTGTGACTATGGAAATCAAATGTAGAATATCTTGATATTAATATGTTTTTTGGACCCAGTCTGAAAATTTCGACCTTACTTCTGGGTATGGTGCAAGTAAAAATTATGAATGCACAATGCGCATGCATGTAAATGCAATCTGTAACCTCTTGTCATGGAGAATCTATATGAAATTTTATTAATTCTGTGACAACTTTCTTATGTTCCAGGAAATTACGATGAGCTTTGAAATTAAATACTGTTCAAAGGAAAATAGCTTGCTGTTTTGGAAATATGACAGTCTATATTTATTCTTCAATAATTTCAACAATACATGTACAAGTAACAGCAAAATTGGTTACATATATCTTATAGTCATGATTAGATTTCATGTTGCACATAATTTTTAGATGTTTGAAATGAGTATGATAGATGTACTAATTTTTTTAATATGTCGATTGTTAATGACAGAAGGAACTCCCTGTGTCAGTAGATATTTTCTTTTCTTCATGACAAACTCTGTTTCATAACTAATTATTTATAACCACCCAAAATATTTTCCAACTTTCAAACAATATAAACTTGTACTCTCTAGGTGTATATACTTAATTAAAGATGATTAAAAAGCATAAAACTTTTAGCATGATTTGACACACGAGTTGGAATTATGCATGAGAATATATTTAACCTACTGTATGTCAACCATTTAAATATTTATAACATTGTCCAAAGCACAACTGTATATTTTCGTACAATTAACTTTGCATAACTCGCAGTCTGTAAACTGTATCATATCATAATAAAATTTGTCTGCTAAACAACAATAATGTGGACAAATAATACAGAATGTACACGTATTCATGTTTAATATTGTACCAGTATATGATTTATTTTATATTTTATGATGAACTTACTTGTAGAAAAAAGAAGTGGAAAACATGGGTCTACATGTATATTGACACAGGAGAAGGAACATTAAACAGGACAAAGTCAAAATGAATCAAAGAGAGAGAGAGAGGGAGAGAGAGATGAGTGTAAAAGTGATTAAATAAAAAATAAATCCCATAGCAGTTGGAAGCTGGAGACAACATGTATTCTCCTAAAATGATACAACAAATATAATAAGGGAGAAGAGCATTATTACCATGGCATGGAAAGAGGATACATTTTGTGTAATTTCAAGCATTTAAATGAAATCTTCAGTATAACATGTCACTGAATGTACTAATAGCACTGGATCAAACTATAAAAATGGTATAAAATAACACACAATAACCAAAATACGAGTAGAAAGAAACACCAACAAAATATGAGATTAAAAACTCAGAACCAGCAAGGCACTTCTGGAAAGCTCAAAGGAATGGCAGCAAGATTCTTTTTTTTTTTTCGCAAACTTTTTTCGCCTTTCTTTGAAGCCTGTTTTTGCTGCTTCTTTAGGATATTAAAAGCTTTCACAAATGCATTAATACGAAGTTTTATCCATTTACTAACAACAGCATTGAAGAGGCTTTTTGTTGATACTTCTCTGGTGATGGTAATATCATTCCATGTCTTTGAAACATTGGGACATGCTGCAATTTTTTTTTTGATCATTTGGTTGAGGTTGGTGGTATTCATCTTTGTTAAATTTTGTTTTTGTAGTAAAATCCTGGATACCCTTTCCAGTGTAAGAAAAAATCTAAACACATCGTCATGCACTTTAAATAGCCCCCCGCGGTTTTGTAAATTTATCCATGTGACTGTGTACGTCAAAAATGAGGGTGCAACAATGTTGTTGTCATCATTCAACTGCCATTTCTTCAAGATTTCAGTATAGTACCGTGCTTGTTCTGATTTTGATTTTTTAAACCTCTTCAATAGTGAGAATGGAATAAAGCCAGCTATATACCGCAAAACTTGCATGTCATGATCGCTATGTTTGGTGGGAACTTTCTTTTCGTCTTCATTTTTGGAGGATTGGTATAGTACAAGTTCACAAAGAATGGCTCTAAGTACATATTGATACAAAAGGCTTGAAACAATATCTTGCGCGTTTATTCTAAGTGATTTCAAAAACGATGACCACTTTTCTTTATTGCCTACATCAGTCCTTATTCGATGAAATTCCGTCCATATCAAATCTTGGGCTTTGTTGCTAATGAATCCTTCACCAGCATCAACGGATTCTGCAACTATGCCAACCAACTCCTTTGCAAAGTTTTCAAATTCATCCTCACTACTTCTTGCTAATATCTGGTGGGCAATTTCCTTGACTTTATGTCCATACCCACAGTTCATTCCGAATTTGGCATCTAGTTGCGCTTTGTCCAAGGCGGCTTTTGTTGTGTCTACAGAAATTTTAGAAATGCTCTCCTTATCCAGTTTTGAGCTGAAAGCTGTAAATAAAATGTATAATAACTGCTTTCAGATAATGGAAAATATGTGGATTTGAGACAATCAAGGATCATCCTATTAATTTCATTGAAAAATTATTCAGAATCTTTGCAATTTTCTTTTTTTAATCTAACATTTGAAAATATATATGAATGTTAAATAGGGTTTACGAAAATATAACAAATGTAACAAATAAATAAAAATTCTCCAAGTGTATAGCTCAACTAGCAAATCAATTTGATCTCTTAGCAGTCCATATTCTTGTGGTAAAATGAAACCAGTGCTTTATATTGGAACAATTCATTTTAATATTCTTTGTTTTTAATTCTAATGGTATTTCACCCCCTCCCTTTTTATACAAGTTATTTCACTGATCAAGCAGTCATGTTAGAATCATATCTACAGACCAATATTATTTTAGAAAATAACCTTCTAGTTTTGACTTCTTTGCTTTCTGTTGTGATCCTGAACTTCCTGTCGTGGATGGCTCTGAGGTCGATGTTGTTGGTCCTGAAAGAAGGAGCGATACATGTGGATCTTTAATTTAAATGGGACAACGTGCTATTTCAATAGGTGTTAATGTTATATCTTATGATCAGAACTGGTATACATGTAGTGTGACGTGTTGCATACATTGAACCACTCATTAGGTCATGCCACAAAAAGAGATTTACTAATACTAGACTGGTGTCAACAAACTTCGCTGTAAAACTGGTCTAGTAGGTCTAGTAACAGAAACAATTCCTGTAGATCTAATCCTGAACTCCAATTTTTTTATTATTTTTTTTAATTTTTAAATCGAGCCATGGCAATTAAATAAAATTATCCTGGAAGATATGTAAACGCCGATTCGTGCATGTACGAGGTTATTTGAGAATCTAGGAATCGGGATAAATAACCTCGTCCGTAATTGTGGGAATTGACGAACATTGCAAAATATTCAACATATGGGACTTACCTTCCGTAACTTCCGTCGTCTGTCTCGATATGGACTGCTCATCCCAGTCATACAATTCTTCCATATTTATATCATCTAGGTATGTTGCAATCTCCGCGGTCAGCGGCGGCTAAATTGTGTCAGTGAGAGTGTTCGCGTGCGTAGGAGGGGCTATGGGGATGTCCCCTAAAATGCAGATTTGTCATTGGTTATCGCAGGAATTTTCTTACTACGTCATATTTTTTACGTAGAGGTAAATATAATCTTCAAAATGATGTGCGTCGAATTTCCTGAACTTCTTGGATTAGTTTGATACCATCATCCTGAAAGTGACACTCGTTTTCAACGCTTTCCAAATCACCCATCGCAAGTTCTAACATCAGAAAAAGTAAGTCTAATGTTTAATTTATATTATAATCTTGTATTTGATAAAGTTTCATGTCATTCCTATGATGCAAAATATGAAATTTTGGGCCCGGAATTGTGCTCTGTCACTGCCGAGTCGATCGCAATTGTGTTTGATTGTTGTGGTCCGTGCGGGCGGATAGCGTGCATTGACCCACCTGTGATAATACATGTAGTGAGATACGATATACGTGACGAAATACGTGCAATGAAAACAAAAAGTTGTTTTTCGTTCAAGATTTTGCATATAAATACTTGTCATAAACTTACAAATATGCAATATTTTATCTTCTTAACTATTATGATTGTAATATTTCTCGTTGATTTATGAATTTAACTATCGTGAAATACGATGTTTGTCGATTCTTGAATATATGTCGTGTGGGAATTTGAGTGTATTTCGTATTTTGATTCTGTGTGTGTTAGTATGCTGCGCGTTTTCGTGCAACGGTGTGCCTTGAAATAAGACTGTATAAAATGCCTATTGCTGCATCAAACTTGTCCGTAATTGCGCTATGATATCTTTTCGTCACCGTAGCTCTACGTGCTCTATGAAGGGATATTATAGCGCGTGATCTCCTTGTGCGTTAGGTTTGTTGTTGTTTTTGTTCATAAGGATTTATTAAACAACTAGTAATATTATAGTCTCGTTTTCAGAGCTGTTTCAATAATTGAATACAATTATAATTGATCAATGCAAAAATAAAATTGTAATCATGAATTATCGTCCTCCTTTCTTACAAAATAATCAGGGAACACATGTTTTTTTAAATATAAAGAGCGCTAGAGCAATATATTATTCACACAATATTTTTAAAAGCAATATAGTTTATGTAACTGTCAAACTTGAGATTAATTTCCCCCATGACACTGCCCTAACTCCCAACCCACCCCCACCCCACACGCACGCACACACACACACACACACAAATACAGTTAAGTAATGACAGAAACTTTGCAATAATATTTATTTTCCATTTCATTACATTTAGATGCCTCCAAAGAAGCGACACAAAACCGGATTGGATCTCGCTGCCCAGCCTGGCGTAGCCAGAAGTCATCTCGAGTTGAATTTCCCTGACCTGCCAGCATCCCCGAGTGATCTGAAAAATGGACATGTGCTGTGCTTGTATCTTTTGAACGATAAAAGTCAGACTACTACCGAGAGACAGCTGAGCTCCCATTTCTCCTTGCATCATGGGGAAGGCTATTCGTATTCAGCTATATCAAGTGTGCAGGTCCTTGTTAAAAAGACTTTGCTGAAGTTTAAAAACTGAACAATCCAAAGGAATTTGATGTGTTCTCAAGTATCTGTGATGAAACTTTCAAACTCAAGAAGAAACCTGAAATAATTGCATCCAATGACATTGCTCAATCAGCTGCTATTGGTACAGACCCTCATCCTCTTCTGCTTCCCATTCTGAGCCCTCGACATCTGGATTGCAAGAGCCAATTCGCCATGAGAAATCTCTGGACACAACAGCCAGCAGTCATGATCTGCCTGATCCAAATGCAGCAACACCAACATCAGAAGACACCATTCCACAGCCTACTCCAACAACTTCTGGTGCATCGACAAGAAGCAGAAAAGAACTTCTCACCCCAAGAAAGGAAAGACTGAAGAAAAGACTAGAGTTTGCTTCTAAATCCAAAGCTATTCTTGCAAGAAAGTACCAAGAGAAATTCAGTGACCTTAAGACAAAGTTAAAAACTCCAAAACGTGTTATCAATCAGTCATTGAAAAGAAAGCAAAAGATCATTGAAGGCAAGGATACAAAAATCACGGTACTGAAATCGAAACTACAGGGTACTGAACTGGCTCAAAAGCTTGCTGAAACCAAAGCTGAACTCTTGAAACTAAAAAAAAAACACAGAAAATTGCTCCAGATCCGTTATGAAAAGAAAAAGGAGACTGTTCCAATCCGCAAATACAGGAAACTGCAGAAGAAACTGAAGGACAGAGAGGAAGACGTAAGACAACACGAATTTAATAACCTTCTCCTGCAGGAATCGCTGGAAAATCTCGAGGCTGCTGGTAGCACTGTCAGGGCTAAAATTGACAAAAAGACTTACTCTTCAACAACAAGAATGACTGTGTTTGACTGCATTGTCAGCAACACACCAACTGCCAGCATTCCAGTTCTAATAAACCAGATCTACCTAAGAAGTGGACGAGAGCTCGACCAAGTTCCACAAAGGAGCACCGTTGAACTAATGGCGAGAGAGCTTGGGGCAATTGCAGAGCTGCAAGCTGCGGAAGCTTTACTTGCCACGAAGGATGCCACTGTTGGTTTCGACGCCACCACACAGGAAGAGATGCATATAAACAGCATCCATTTCACCACACCGTCGACATGCATATCTGCAGCTGTGGATGAGTTGGCTGGCGGCACAGCAGACGATTATGCACAGCATATCTGCGACACTGTGGATAATCTAAGCGATACATATTGCTATTTCAATGACAACGCAAACGTACAAGAGACTAGAGAACAATTGATTAATAACATTACGAATACGATGTCGGACAGGTGTGCTGCCAACCACGCAGCAATTAGAGTGGTGAACAGAGAATGGGGCAAGACATTAAACGAGCTCAATTGCCACCTTCACCCTCTTGACTCCATTTCCTCTTCTGTTCGCTCGGCCTTAAAACAGCATGAGGAGACGTCACAAGGCAAGGTCTTTGGCAAGGACTGTCTGGCAGCAAACGTCATCCTCCAAATGAACAAGCTACGCTACAAAAACGCCAAAGGGGACCCCAGAGGCTTTGTTGCCTTTTAGATGACAGGCACATTCCTCGTGGTGTCCTTCCTCGCTACCGTGGTAACAGGCTTCACATCATCTTCCACATCGGTGGAAAGTTACTGGAGTACTACGATGACTTTGTTGCTCTCCTACGTAGTGGCACATCATGTGGTGGCCTAAGAAATGCCATTCTCCATGACTTTACCATGGATCAAGCCCAATTAGAACTCCAGGTGTTGGGCCTTCTTGGGAAGCACTTGACAGGCCCATGGATGAAGAAGTTTTACACTTCAAGCCAAAATGAAATCAACCATGTGGATGGAATTCAGGTCGTCAAAGGTGTGATTGGCACCTTGAAGGAAGCGGCAGAGCATCCAAGAGACATGTTGACAGCCTCTGAGGATTTCTTCAATGAAGAACTTCATGTGGACCCAACTCTACAGGCATTACGAGAGCGTCCAGCAGATGACGAGTTCAGTTCTACGATGAGCAAGTGCCTGCAAGCCATCATTGTTGTCTTGGAAAGGCAATATTCAAAGTATTTCCAGGTGGACATAACCGAGAAGTTACGTGAGGAGGTGGCTTCTGCGAGGTCCCATAACATCGACTCTGAAGAGATCATGGGGATGTTCAGTGCCATGAAGCAGAAATGCCCCAATGCGACAATGTGCTATCTGTCGTGCAGGATGAGGGCCTGCAAGAATAGAACAGTAAAATATCTCGACGAGTTAGAGGAGGCAAGAAAAGAAGATGTGCTCCAAAAAGCAGTAAAGTGGGGCAGGATGCAGAGGAATAAGCGGAAAAGGAAACAAAGAGAGCTGAGACAAGAAATCATCAGGAGACAAAAGGACAAAGAACAATCACACGAAACGAGGAAAGGAAAAAACTTGAAAAAAAATTGAAAGAGACTGACCTGGAAAGTGTTCGCATTGCTTTTCCTAACTTGGAATACTCAGAAGCAAAGTGTGCCATCGTAGAGGATATCCTGGGTGGCAGGATAGTAGGTAGAAAAGCATGCCATGCATGGTATGAAAACCAAGTACATGCTGTCTACAATGCTAAGTGTGAAAAACTTAAAAATCAAACATACAGAGTAGCATATTGGTCACAATCTGAGATGTACGACGATGCTACTGACTATGACATCTCAATGTTTCAGATGGCTGCTGATGTCCTGTATGGGGATTTGGTGTTTTGCTAAGCAGCTGTAAGTAAATGCCACATTCTGTTGATTAAAAGGTTAATTCAATTAAGTTCAAAATGGGTTACTCGTTGTAGAAAATTTCTTCGAGATATCTCAATTTTCTGGAGTCTGTCTGGAGTCTTATCAAACAAGGACTGTAATTACCAACAAGGCAACACATTGTTTATTACTACATATCTGGGACTCTAGTGTTACTTTTTCTTATCCAAATTGTTTATTACTTCATATCTGGGACTCTATTGTTACTTTTTCTTATCCGAAGAATACCACATTTTGTATTCACAACGGTTTCTGTCACAGTGGCCATTCACGTAATTAACTAATTTGACCTAATTAGTTAATTAACCATTTTAATACTATGTCATTTTGTAAGAGATGTATCCCATTTTGTTCGAAATGGGTAAATCTATAATTGTAGAAAATTTCATTAAGATATCTCAATTTTTAAGAAAGTTATGACATTTTAAGTCGTTCAAGTGGTTATTCTCGATCACAGCTTTTGTCTTTAGCTCATGTTGAAACAATAGAGAACAAAAGGTCCATTTCCGAACATTAAAATGTCCATAACTTTCTTAATACATATGATATGAAAGTGTATTAGGTATCAAATGAAAGGTATTGACAAGCTCTATATGATGAGATAGATTACAAGCACTGTTTTTAATATTTAATTTTTTTGTAACATCCCTATATCATCTAAAGATAATCCAGCCATTCTTAATATATAAGCAACACATGAGTATGGAAAATAAGTATCATGAAACAATACGCACAGCGAAATAAATAATGATTTTGATTAAATACAGCGCTGAAAACAATGTGAAATAACACTTTAACAGGCGTAAGACAAATACATGTTTGCTACGTTCGCATCGCGGAGAGCACTCATTCAATTTAACATTAGGTACTCAAAAAGATGTAGGAGCAGCGAACAACCCAAGATCGCGCGCCTGCAAGAGTCGCTGCTGCGATTATGCAAGATTACGCAAGTGATCGCATCCAGCTGTCAGATTGTGGTGGGACCACACGCTGTGTTTTTGCATCGGCGCAAAATTTAAACCAAGCGGCGGAACTCGTTGGATCAAAGGAACTGCTTCGTCGAATGTCCATTCGTAGTAGGTCCATGATTTAGTTCACTTATGTGACAACTTCAGTGGCACAAGGTTATTCAACCAGCTGAGAAAAATAATCCCTGGTATTTTGCCTAATGTTGCTTCTCAATTAGAGACTAAAAGGCAGTACCTTGACACTGTCTTGCTCTATTCTCCTTCCACGCCGTACAGCAACAGGGTGGATCATAGATCCTGCCCGCCTGTCGCAGGTGTTGACTTTCAGGTACCACTTCATATCTGACAAATTGTATGTGAGAATATGGAGTGATGGGAGGGAGATAGGGGGAAGACATACTACTGCTCTAGCACTGTCCCTTCTAAACAACAACTTTCATTTACATGGTATTCCTTACCAGAGCCCTGACCATACTTACCCATTTGTCATTTCTATGAAAGTGATTCAAAAGAAAACTTAGAAGAAAATTTAGCTGCCCATAACATCTGTGAGAAGTTGCTTACATCATGTGACCCATCTAACCTGTACTTGTGTGGTGATGAAATGTTCATAATAAAGATTTTAGAAGGATCTTGCAAGTTGAGTCCAACATCAGAAACAGGATGGAATTTTTATCATGAGTGTAACAAAGAAGAACAAAAAAAGGAATTGGTGCCAAGTGGGTTGAGAACAGACAGCGACGTGTTACTTGATTAAACTCATCCCGAGTCTCTTCTTCCAGCCATCATTTTCGATAATTATGCAGGGTTCACAAGAATAGTTGAGAAGCTGCTTAACCTTGAAGTTCAGGAAATACTTTATGAAAGTAACAAAAATGAGGAAAAAACAGGAGTAGGTGGAGAAGGTTCTAGAAAAGTACCTACGGAAAATTTGATGTGTAACATTAATCAAAGAGGAGTCAGTAAAGGAAATTTCTATATACACTTTGATAAAAGTGGTCATCCAGAGCCTATCTCATTAAACAAGGGTCATGCCTTGAGCATTGTTGGCATTGTTAATGGGAATGATGATTATCCACATGTATTACACAATGTAGTACCCAAACGGGAGTTGCCTATTGCGACACAAAACAAAATTGAAGCATATTCTGTGGAGTTGTGTAGCATAACTGAATATGACGTAGCATCACAAATATTTAACACAATTTTCCACATGATGTACACTGTTTTAAAAGAAGAACCACAGCCTGTTCTATTAGATGGCGAACCCATGCAATGGCTCTCTTAGACCAGAGGACTACAGCTGGGGTTATGGCCATGACACTAAGGCAAGGTACAAAGATCTTGCAGAGCAGTTAACAGTTATGTTGTGCATGCTAATTCATGGAAAAACATAGTGCCATTTTTAAAATTTTGAGTGATGTCTTGGCTCATATCTTGAAAATTTGTTATTCACTCTCAAAACACTGGTAAAATTTTCATATATTAAAACTGGTTGGTTAAATTAAATAACCTATCGTTAGTTAAAGTGACATGGTTGATTAAAAATGGTGTTTGTTAAAGATCGTTTCGCACGTGCGGTTAATAACGTTGGTTAATAATGTGGAAAGTACCGCCGTTCGACAGTTGGTTAAAAGTTTTGAACATGTGACATGAAATTAGCCAATGAGAAACATCGAATCGCAGCAATATAATTTTGGCCAGAAAAGCATCATGGACATGGAAGCAGTAGCAGAAAGGCTCAAGCAGTGGGGTTTTGAATACCTCATTAAAGTGGTAGCAGGTAAGCCAAACAAATATTTTCTATACCAATCTACTGATGTATTTTTATAGTACATTTGAAACCGTTAAAATTCCCACAATATTTTGAATAATGTATTAAAATCGCCCTGACGTGACCGCCAATTTCCTCATGCATGCAGCCTCTGGCAAGTTCCCAGTGACTGCTGCATGCATACGTACGTAAAGCGCGGCGCAGTGCCAGCCTGACGACTATACTCTGCAGCAGCGCAGGGAATAGGCAATCATAATGTATTCCTGTTTTTGATTGGAATCTTTAGTGTACAGTATTTTTCTGTTGTATGATTGCTAAACAACATTTATCCATTGCATTTTTGCAAAATGATCTTTCACTTTCACAAGATAGGAATCATTTTCTCACTCTACCATTTCCCAAGTTGCACGGAAAGGATGCCTAACAAATAACAGTAAGGCCTAGGCTAGGGCCTACATACGTAATACTATAGTCTATGGCCGTATGCCTACGTGATGTGTGGATTTATTTTTGGTAGGGAAAAGTATGTGGTATTGACTGTATTTGAAATCCAAGGAAATCCGTTCAATCCTGGTTTATTTTTCCTTTTTGTGCTTAAATATTGTATTTTTGATACCTTTTTGTTCAGATTATTGATGATTCGTTCATTTTTAATAAATTTGGTGTGAGTTTAGTTGATTTTTTTAATCTCGGAATTGTTAGAGACTTGTGAACTCTTTAAAACTTTTCGGAAAGCAGCAGACTGAAGCATCGTGCGTCTTTTTTTAAATGTAACCCAACCATCCTATAGCGCTGCATTTGTGGCTTGGGCTAGCTGGCTTGGCTTTGCATATTGTGGAGTATTATCGAGCAGGGCCAGTCTACTCAGAGTCATGACATGAGTCGTGACATTTTAATAGATTTTAGATGTTATTGTTAATTCTTGATCTAGTAATACCGTAGTAGATCTGTTTAGAATCTAGACTAGATCTAGAGTAGATCTAGAGTCTACTACAGTATTATTAGAAAGTCTAGACCTATACTAGACTCTGATATCTAGATCTAATCTAGCTCTCTAGTCTAGACTAGAGTCTAGACTGAGTCTATACACTACAGATCGCATCAGATTCTGTGTGCCTGCGTATTATGAATATGTATGACTAGCGCATGACGTATAGGTTTCTTTTGAGCTAATCAAATGCAGCGATAGAATGGTTGGGTTACATTAAAAAAAGATGCGTGCGGACATTGGGCCGCCTTCGTCGGCGGTGAATTCCAAGCGTTGTTCGATGCTTGGCCTAGCTAAAAATGCCTAGTCCAATGTACGCGCATTTCGTGACACTGGCTTGCAGTTTTATGGTTTGTAATACCAATTTAAAAGTTGTTTGGATATTTTTGCATAACTTAATGCTTATCAAATGTTGAGAAATATTATTAATACATTCAGATAAGCAACCTTCAAAACTATATTCAACGTACATTTATAAACCTAAAATGAAATAACACTGTTGAAACGTCACAAAGTTTCGTTTTGACATACCGGTATGTGTCGGTCAGCTAGATATTAACTTCTCTTCATAAATTGACTCATAATAATAATTCAGTCAAATTTAGTCTATATCTAACAATCCCTAGTCATATCTGTAATGATTGTAAATTATTGACTAAATCAATTATTTTCAAAAGATGATGAAAAGGAGTAATCCAGTACATAACTGAATGACAAAGTCATCACAAAGAAACGCAAATAAGAAATTTGTTTCGTCTTTAAAAATGTTGATTTATTATAGCTGGAAAGCCTGCAATCTGGAATATTAAAAAAAAAGTTTATACAAAGATAACAATATATCTCGACATCTGATACGCATGAAGTCCAACAAATATAATCAAGTGTTATTATAAAAAAATGTAGTGAACATCACAACAGATACATTCCAGTGTCCTATACGAAATTGGAATTCATCCCCCGGAGGCGGTCTAATTACAGCTCCACTTCCGTACGGCATTTCAGTATGTAGACCAAAAAATGTTACTGTAATTTGTAAACTGTTGTGATTTTTGTATGTAAATGACTGGTAAATATGTGATGAATATACAATTACATGTACATGGTTGATTTTTTTTTTCCTGAGTAAGAGTGTTATGCACTTGTCAATTGTATTCCCGACCCCTTGGTACCCTGGGGATGGCCGGGACATGCATCCAAGTTGGCTGCGGATTTTAGCATTTTTTTTGCCCGGGTGGGTCGGGAATATACCAGGGTTTGTCTAGGGAGATTCACTTATTATGCCCATGTGGGTTGGGAATATACCGGGGTTTGTTGTGGGAAATGCGCTAATTTTGCCCGGGTGGGTCGGGAATATACCGGGATTTGTCGGGGAATTGGCCGGCCGGGTGGTGTAACATCCTAAAAGAACACTATAACGATGGTTCTTGAAACGAGGGGACCTTTTTGGAAGCACAAGAATTATCCAAGTCTTTGAAGAATACATGCAAAAAATCAGGGACAGCGACTGAATATAGTTGGAGTAAGCGTCTAGTGGCAAAGGGGGTTCTTGTGGTGCTGAAAGAGCGTTTCTTGGGTATTTGCCATGCATAGATAGATCAACAGGCCGTGTAAAGCAAGTGCAAAAAAGAGAAACCTTCCAGTATGTACCCATTGCAGATGTCTTATAAGCCTATTTAGAGCAACCAGGAATGATAGACAGCATTTTGCAGTCTAATGCTGACATGTCAGATGACGGAATGTTAGCATCATTCGGAGATGGTGAGTACTTCAATGGCAGTTTCAAGGAAGATGGAGATACAGGTATGGTGTTACCTATTCTACTATACTGTGATGACTTTGACTGTGCAAACCCCCTTGGATCTCGTAGAAAAGGAAAAGACTCATTAGACTACTTCGCAACAGAGGAAACAACATTCATAACTGTAGAGTTTTGAAAGAGAAAAAAGGACAAATGTTACTCTCACGCAGAATAGGCACTGAAGAGGCAAGATTCAACTGCATGGATTACGGACCTTGTCCACACTGTTTTGAATGGTTGAGAAAAACCATTATACCACGCCACAGCAAGTCTTGTCCAAGCAAGAGCAATGACAACTCAAAAGCTGCTTGTGCTACAACAAGCACAAAAGGAGCTTTGCTTGTTCAAAGCAACATTATATCTGGACGTGTGTCAGATTGTGCTAGTCAGCTTCTTATCAAAGAGGTTTTTCCGATTATGACAAATGACAAAGTGAGTCTCCTTGCTCAAAAAGTTCCACTGTTCATAACTTTGGGCAACCTAAAAACCACGGCTATTGAACCATGGTTGAACCATTGGATAACCATTGCTAAAAAACCATGGTTAAGAAACCATGGTGAAACCATGGTTTTGCCATGGTCGAAAACCACTGTAACTAAACCATGGTTAAAAACCATGGCTTTACCACAGTTGAAAAACCATGGCTATTGAACTGTGGATGAAACCATGGTTTTACCATGGTTGAAATACCACGGCTATGAAACCATGGTTTAACCATAGTTTTACAACTGTACAAAAAACTAGGTAACGAAACCATTTTTAAAAGTTCTACCAAGATACAAAAACCATGGTAAAGAAATCATGTGCAAACTATGGTTTTGCCATGGTTGAAAACCATGGTAACGAAACTATAGTTAAAACGATGGTTTTAGAATTGTTTTGATACCATAGTTATAAAAACATGGTTAAACCATGGTTTTACCACAAATCAAACAACGGTCTGACCGTAGTTAACTACACTTTTGACATGGTCTCAACACGAGTATTAAAAAAAAAAAAAAATAACTTCTATCATGTAACCAATGTAGTTATGACCACTATATACATGTATGACCAGCACTTATTAACTCTTCTTAAGATGGAGTGTGATCACTTTTATTTTTGTTTAGAACCCCGTCATCTTTATTCTACATATGTACATGTATACGTATTTCCTTACCCAGTTCTTCATCAAATTCGTTCTCTCCCCATCTTTCTTCCCCTCTTCATGCAATTTCTCTTTCACACGAGTACCTGTCTGAACATTCCCTCTCTGAACATTCCCTCTCTCTTTCTTCAAAATGTTTCTTTTCTCTCTACCACTGCAAAAATCACCTTCTCCATAAGGACACTTTTTTCTCTTTCAAACTCTCACGTTTCCATTGTTTAGTATGTGTAATCTCACAGATAATGTAAAGACACTTATACTTGTAATAATGGTTTTACAGCTGCTTTTTAATAAATGCATTTTATATCCATGATTTGTAATTTATCAAATGGAACCCATGGTATATAACAATTATAGTGTGCAATTTGAACTATTTTTGTACTGGAATAAATCATTTCATGTTGATTGTTATAAAAGCGTGTTCAATTTGGTCTGTGTACTGTGAAACTTTTTTTTATTGAAACTACACCATTACTGAAATAAATTAAATTCGAATGGATACATAACTGTCTTGTCCATGTACAGCGAACTGATAGACTTTGACCAAATTATAAAATATACAGTCACTTGGAGATCACATAATGCAGGGTCAATTGTTTTTTTATTTGCGGAATAATGCTTTGAAGTAAAAGTATTATGAATATATCAATGCATGATTCTTGACCATGTTTCAAAATGTCTCTTAAAAATTGTAACCTGAGCATTGAACTTCACAAATTAAAAGAATTACAGTCTGCATGAATACAATCAAACAAGACTACAACAACAGTTTACTCCAATGTTCACAGGCCTATTTGTAATTTGCACAAATTTTGTTTAATATGAAAATGGTAGATATGCATCATATCATCTCAAGCATATTTAAGCTTAAAAACATTAAACAACTATTACTACATGTACATGAGAGCAGAAAGGCTATTCAATTTGTACCGATTTTCTTACATGTCCAGCAAATTCTGTCTCTTGTCTGATTATAAGGACTTGCTCGCAGCTAGTTTTAAAAATTCATAATGTAGCCCCAAATCAAACAAATTTTCAATCTATAGTGACAAGAATAATAGGAACAGTGACGATGGTGACATTACAGTAGTTTCTATCAATGTAAATAAGACCTTGAACACTGTGATCAGCGCATACTTGCAAGAACTTGCAACATCAAAAGGAACACATACATGTTGGCTTGGCATAGGTGCATAAATTGCATACATAAAAGTACATAAAAGTAGCCATAAATTAAAATGAGGAGT
This sequence comes from Mesocentrotus franciscanus, assembly GCA_037976565.1. Lineage (NCBI taxonomy): Eukaryota > Metazoa > Echinodermata > Echinoidea > Camarodonta > Strongylocentrotidae > Mesocentrotus > Mesocentrotus franciscanus. Next base: position 8,320,096 of record CP137673.1, read on the forward strand.
TGAGGACCTCAATTTTTATCTGTACATGTATTTGTGTCTGTTCACTTTCAAAAGAATTTGAAGAAGGCATAGGTTCTCCCAAACAACAATAGGAATTTTAATTGAAAATCTTTCACCCAAAAGGACATATACAGTAATGTCAATTATTAAAAAATAATCTAAAGAAATATACAGTGATCGTTTGGTTGCTGTTTTTTATGTTAATATCTATATCAGCCATACAGTGTTAATGGGGGGGGGGGGCTTCAAGCTTGCTGAATAAAAAAATAAAGTGCGTGCGCCACATATACGCACTGCTGGCATATCATCGGTTACGAGAATCAGTGGTGAAACGCCTGTGTTTTTGCCAATAATTTTGTCCAAAATGTACTTTATTTCCATCAAATGAACAAGAATCACAGAGACTTGGTACATGTGTATGTGACTATTTCGACCATTATGATTTTGAACATTAATTAGAACTGATAGTGTACTGAAATTATCTGGTCCCCTATTCCCTGCGTTGCCCAAAATTAATGTCATTAATTGTCTAGAGATCATAAGATACCCTGCACTAATAAAGCAGGTGAAAACTGATTCATACTAGCCTGACTCTAGTCTCTAGACCTTGATCTATGTTTGATTTTTTTATATTAACAGCCTCTATATTCTTTTGTATTAAAGATCAGGTTCATTGATTTTAAAAACTCACTTTATTGTCATTATTGCAAAGGTAACACTTTGATTTGACAAGGTTATCAAAATTCCATGCTCGGAAACATTCGAAGTAATGATTATTATGAATTACAAAACTCTTAAATACAGCCCAGACATATCACCTGAAATGAGATGTGTGACGTCACATGTTGAACATGATTTGCACAAGCAGACGATGTCCCATGACATCTCACACATTTTCAGTGCCTGTTTCGTCGTCTTCTCTTCAGTTATTTCTCTTACTTCACTACCGTCACACTAAATGTTTAATCTATTGCCTCACTCTAAACCCCGCGCATGGTATTATTTTGATGAAAAATGCAGCGATAAAAAATAAAGGAATCCGTCGCTTGTAAACAAAATAAGACGCCATTGTATTTTCAGCTGCATACACCGCGGTATGTTCGGCGTTTCAAGAGGGAACAAATGCGTCCATGCTTTCATTCCAGGGGTTTTAAATTTGAAAGTGTGGTTTCTTTGATTGTTCATTAACCCCTATCCTGTGTATTTACAAACAAAAGAATTTAGTTATCAGAATCGGGTCATATCCCTTTTGAATGGTGTAAAATTCCATCACATTTATATACACTAAACTCATTATAATTTGAGAAATAATAGCATTGCAATTATGTTCATTCTTTATGGGATGTCGTCTGCTTGGGCAGGATTGGTTCATATTGTGACGGCATTAAAACATCGTTATTTTTCTGGCGAATCTCTCGCATATCCCAGATGCTATGGAGGTGGTTTTATTTGTATTTTTATAAATCATCCGATTTGAAGTTGACCTACAACTTGTACGATGGCCATCTATTAGCTTACCAGTTTCTAGTAATATGTTATTTGCCATATTTGTGATTTTCTTTGAACCCGCCCTTTAAAATATTATTTTAAAAATCACACGTAGGTGTACAAAGACTTGACTGTATGTGACCTTGTAAGGCTTGATTCAGGCAGCTGAAAACTGCCTCCTTTGTAAGCTTTTGAACATTTTTGCTGTTGTCATAGAACTATCTTTTAGTTTTACTGTAATAAGTGGCATATCTTTTATGTTAAAGGTAATACAAAGTTTTGGGAATATTTCAATTTTTGTGGATAATGAAATTTAAAATTTTCATTATCATTGTGAAGCCTAGTGTTAGAACACTCAACTCTACCAAAATTGGGCTCTAAAACACTTTTGATTTGGAGAAAAAAATTGTTTTTTAAATAAAAAAATTTACCGGTGCTCCCGGTAAATTTGGTATAGCTCCCTCTCAGTTCGAAAATTTACATGTCATCTGAAGAGCATAACACATATATAACACTATTGTCAAAGTGTAATAATTAACATGTTTTGACACCAAATCGTATTACCAGACTAATCAAATATATATAATCATGAAGATAAATTTTTAAAGTCAAGTTGCCTTAGTGTATGATTTTTATTCTGTCTCGTTAATTAAAAGAAAAATACTTGTCTGTACACTGTAATCGTAATATATAATTTTATAATCGATCAGGCCGCCATCTTTACTGCAATTACTGTACTTAATTCAGTACGTAAATCTATGCATTTCATGCTCGGTGCTGCCGGAATATTCAGTGTTGTTCTCTTTAACTTATTTTTCCATTTCCATCTCTTAATCGTTTCTGTGTTTTCAAATTGAAATGCATTTGTTATGACTCGGCTATGCTGTTTCGCCAGCTCTGTGAACGAACGGGCCGTGTCTGTATGTTGTGGGAGTGATTGTGCATTGACACGCTGGCATTGATCCCAGGCCCAGTGCAGTGTAGTATAGTATGTGCGTTGGCTTGGCCCGAAGACGCATCCCAGGCTTGCATTTTCTGAGCACATGTATTTCGGGGATGATCTCAAAATACCCCGCAAAGTCGTTGTACAGGGACGGTTTTGGGTAATCATTTATAGACAGAACGTAACATTATTTATTTCTTTATTTCTTTATTTAAAAAAGAAGATACGTGTAATCATACGAACAAAGATTTAATAATCAATAATTAGGTCGACTTGACGTTTTCCCCAACAGTCAATCATGTACTGCACATTCTTATTTTGAGATCATCCCTTATTGAGGAATGTTGTTCTGCCACTGACCTCGGGTAGAGGTCAGAGAGGTCAGTGATTCGTGAATTGCTACACGTGTTTTGGACTAATATCTCCCTTTCCGTATATAATGTATACTATACGGCTATAGAAAGAGAGTCTCTCTTCTATAGCCGTGGACCTATGTTACTCTCACTTGATATTCTCTCTCTCTCTCTTTCGCTTCTATATCCCTCTCATCTCTCCCCTCCTCTCTCTTTCTTTCTCTCTCGATATCCCTTCTCTCCTCTCTCTTCTCTCCTCTCTCTCTCTCTTCTCTATCCCTTCTCTCTCTCTCTCTTCTCTATCCCTTCTCTCTCCCTCTCCCTCTCTCTTTATTTCTCTACCCCATACCATTCTACTCTTTCTCTATTTATTTCTCTTTCGATGTATATTTCTGTCTCTCTCTCTCTCTCTCTCTCTCATCTTCTCTCTTTAATTTATCACTCATCCCCTTCCTCTTTCTTTCTCTCACTATTTCTCTCTCTTCTTTCTGTACCCTTTCACCTTTTCCCTCTCGAATTCGATCTCCACATGCTTGCACTCTCTCTCTCTCTCTCTTCTGTATCCCTTCTCTCTCTCTCTTCTGTATCCCTTCTCTCTCTCACTCTCTCTCCTGACTATCCCTTCTATCTCTCTCTCTCTATTGATCCCTCACTATCCTGTTACTCTCTCTCTCCCTCTCTCACCCCCTCTCTCTCTCTCTCTCTCTCTCTCTCTTTCCCTCTCTCTCTCGACCTATCTCTCTCAATTATTACTCATTCATCTTTCTTTATCTCCAACTTTCTTTCTCTCTCTTTCTGAATTGAGATTGGGCCTAAGCCCTAAGTGAATTGGATGCACACAAATACAATAAAAATAAAAACAACAACTGCATATTATTGTGAAGCTCGAAATAATCTAACTTTCAAATTTGATAGGCCTATTATTATGCGGCCTGGTGAGTAGAACAATTCACACTATTTTTTAATGCCATTATGGTATGCCCACTAAACGCATATTGAAAAGCATTTGTTTTTGCTGTCCAGACTGATAATCTTCAAGTTGACATTGGACCTTCTTACCCATTTCTCAAACTGAGAGAATGGCACTGTCCACTGTCAAGTGAAAAGATAAAGTAATGTAGATGTATTCAGGGGCGGATCCAGCCGGCGGCAAGGGAGGGGGCCTAAAGGCGCCCACTTCGTGCGAAAAATTTGAAAATCGTGCCGGTCGATTTTTGCTCAGTGGGGTTGTGAGCACAATTTTTTTGGCACCCGAAAAAGGTTTTCCATCCGGGAAGAGTTATTTTTCCACGCCACCACCCTTGGGCGCCAGGGTAGTGAGCACAATTTTTTTTTTTTGGGGCATCTAAAAATTTCCCTACGGAAGGGTGATTTTTTTCCACCACCCCACCGCCAGGAGGGGCCCATCTTCTTTTTCTTCAAAAGGGTGTTTTACCTGTTTTTTTTTGCTAGAGGGCCGGGGCCGGCCCTGATCCGCCACTGGATGTATTGACATACATTCTTGTTCTTCTTCGCAATATAACGCTGAAATACATCGGAGACAATTTGATAAATCGGAATCCATCATGAATATTCTGATGATTATCCCTTTTTTGGTTGTGGTTCATGTAAATGAGGATGATAATGTATGGCAAGGATAATAATCACCAAAACGATAGAAGATGTCATTCGCGTGAAAGGGCCGTATTTTTTTATTGGGGGCATGTAGATGAGGATGATATCACAAGGATAATAATAATCACAAAAACGATAGAAGTTCTCATTCGCGTGATAGGACCGTATTTTTGGGTTTGAGACGTTTCGTTAAATTATTAGAGAAAGAAGACGATTCGTTGTACCGTTCTCGACTCTTAATCCTTGTCTGAATTGAGTTTCCCCCTCTCGCGCGGAAGCTTTGACGTTTCATTAAATTATTAGAGAAAGAAGACGATTCGTACCGTTCTCGATTCACTTCCCCTGGAAGCTTTGACGTTTCATTAAATTAGAGAAAGAAGACGATTCGTTGTACCGTTCTCGACTCTTAATCCTTGTCTGAATTAAATTTCCCCTCCAAGCGCAGAAGCTTTGACGTTTCATTAAATTATTAGAGAAAGGATCTTTCGTTGTACCGTTCTCGACTCTTAATCCTTGTCTGAATTCAGTCCCCCTTCCGCGCGAAGCGAAAGCTTTGACGTTTCATTAAATTATTAGAGAAAGAAGACGATTCGTTGTACTGTTCTCGACTCTTAATCCTTGTCTGAATTCAGTTTCCCCCGAGCGCGGAAGCTGAGGTTTCATTAAATATTAGAGAAAGAGGACGATGCGTTCTACCGTTCTCGACTCTTATTTCTTGTCTGAATTCAGTTTCAACCCCTCCCGCGAAGCGGAAGCTTTGACGTTTCATTAAATTATTAGAGAAAGAAGACGATTCGTTGTACCGTTCTCGATTCACTTTCCCCCGGACAGAGGCGGCGGAGCGACTTCCAAAGTGGGGGCACCAACAAAGGGCACTTTCTGGAAAAAGGGCACCTTCAAGGAAATCTCAAAGCGAAAAGATACAAGTTTTTAAACATTGGTATATACCCCTATATTGTGATTACATTATCAGGGTGATTTTAATATTTGTTTCTCTTTATACATCATATAAGATATTGGTTAAGCATCATACTTTGCAGTTGGATGCTATGGTCTGAAAATTCACTTGCGAGCGAGGAAAATTTTAAAGATTTGTGAGGTACATTTACCGGTACATCTTATAAAGAGGAAAACCCCAATCCTGATGGGATTATAAACACATTCTCATAACGGAAGACTGAAAAGGCCTTTGATAAGTAACATAATTATAACATCTATGATGCGGCGAGCGTAGCGAGCGAGCTTTAAATTGCTCTTAGTCGCTGGAAATTAGGGGCACGTTTAATAATGAGAGGAAAAGGGGACACTTACCAAAAGGGATAAAAGGGATTAGAAAAGAAAAGCAGCACGTGTCAAAGTACAAAGGCTAATTACCAGAGGTGAAAATGGAGCACTTCTTACACCTAAACAAAGAGGCACTTATGAGAATGGAAAATGGGCATTTGTCGACGGAAAAGAGGCACCCATCAGATTTTGATAGGGGCTTTTATAAGAAGTGAAAAGGGGCATTTATGAAAAAGGGATAGGTTCCTTATTAGAAAGAAAAGGGGGCACGTATCATTGTTAAACTGGTAATTATCAGAGGTGAAAAGGAGCACTTATCGCATCTGAAAAGGGGCACTGACCATATATGAAAAGAGGCACTTATGAGAATGAAAAATGGGCGCTAATAATAAAGGGAAATGTGCATTTGTTGAAAAAAGGGGCACCGATCAGATTTTAATAGGTGCATTTATCGGAGGTGAAAGGGGGGCTTTTATTAGAAGAGGGAAGTGGCTCTTATTAAAAAGAAAAAGAGGCACATGCTAAAATAAACGAGGCACTTATCAGAGATGAAAAGAGGTAATCATGAGAAGGGGAAGGGGCACTTATAAGAAGGAAAAAGAGCTTTTATTAGGAAGGAAAAGGGGACGTGTCAAAATAAAAGTGGCATTTATTAGAGATGAAAAGAGCACTTATCAGGAGGGAAGGTGCACTTGTCAAAGTAAAACGAGTATCTCTCAGAATTGAATAGGGTCATTTACAAGAGATGAAAAAGGGCACTTATTATGAGAATGAAAAGGAACTATTTTCATAGGTAAAAGGGGCATTTATGAGAAGGGGCTCTTTTAATGGGGCACTTATCATAAGGAAAAGAGGCACTTATTAGAAAGGAAAGGGGCACATGTGAAAAGATAAGATGCGTTTATCCGAGTTAAAAGGGGTAGTTATTAAAAGAGGAAGGGGCACTTCTTACAAAGGAAAGGGGCACCTGTCAAAGCAAAAGGGCACCTCTCAGATTTGAATAGGACAGTTATCAGAGGTGAAGAGGGCGCTTATCAAAAGTGAAAAGGGCGCTTCTCGTACCTGAAAAGGGGCACTTACTAGAGATTAAAAGGGCACTTATGAGAATATTGCAAAGGAAAATGGGAACTTGTTGAAGGAAAAGGGGTAAGTGTCAACATAAAAGGGGCACTTATCAGAGGTGGAAAGGGAAGGGGCACTTTAAAAATTAATAGGGCACTTGTCAAAGTAAAAGGGGCACTTTTCCTATGTAAAAAGGGGCACTTTTACAAAGTTAAAGGGACATTTCTATGTAAAAGGGGCACTTTTGGGGTTCTTGAAAAGTGGGAGGGCACTGTGCCCCCTGCCCCCGAGCGCCGCTCTGCCCCGGAAGCTTTGACGTTTCATTAAATTATTAGAGAAAGAAGACGATCCGTTGTACCGTTCTCGACTCTTAATCCTTGTCTGAATTAAATTTTACCCCTCCCGCGCGGAAGCTTTGACTTTTTATTAAATTATTAGAGAAAGAAGACGATTCGTTGTACCGTTCTCGATTCAGTTCCCGCGAAGGAAGCTTTGACGTTTCATTAAATTATTAGAGAGAGGAACGATTCGTTGTACCGTTCTCGACTCTAAATCCTGGTCTGAATTCAGTTTCACCCAAGCTTTGACGTTTCATTAAATTATTAGAGAAAGAAGACGATCCGTTGTACCGTTCTCGACTCTTAATCCTTGTCTGAATTAAATTTTCCCCTCGCGCGAAGCGGGAAGCTTTGACGTTTCATTAAATTATTAGAGAAAGAAGACGATTCGTTGTACCGTTCTCGATTCAGTTCCCTCGCGAAGCGCGGAAGCTTTGACGTTTCATTAAATTATTAGAGAGAGGAACAATTCGTTGTACCGTTCTCGACTCTTAATCCTGGTCTGAATTCAGTTTCACCCAAGCTTTGACGTTTCATTAAATTATTAGAGAAAGGAGACGATTCGTTGTACCGTTCTCGACTCCTTTTCCTTTTTCTTCCTACGTCCTCTTATTTTTTCTCTCTCTCTCTCTCTCTCTCTCTCTCTCTTTGGCCTTTTTGGGGTGGCGACTGCCCCCACCGTCCCCTGGCTACGCGCCTGAAGCTCAGGGTCTTACGCATTCAATTACGGTCAGATGAGCATATTTTGATACCTTATTAGTTTGTGACACCTGCAGGTTACTAATTGGCTTGGGGTACAGGGGCGGAACCCCAGAAGCTCAGGGGTTTGAGGGAATAAATTACGCGGTCAGATGAGCATTCAGGGGCCGGCCGTAGCGCCTTGATGGGATCCAGGGGCCGAGCCGGAAGCTCAGGGTTTTAGGCATTTAATTACGGTCAGATGAGCATACTGTGATAACTTATTTGTGACACATGCAGGTTACTAACAGGCGTGGGGTCCAGGGGGCGGAGCCCCCACAAGCTCAGGGGCTTTAGGCAAGAAATCACGGTTAGATGAGCATCCAGGGGCTGGCCTTAGGGCCCTGATGGGGTCCAGGGGCAGAGCCCCCGGAATCTCAAGGTTTTTAGGCATTTAATTACGGTCAGATGAGCATATTGTGATAACTTATTTGTGACACAGGCAGTTTACTAATAGGCGTGGAGTCCAGGGGGCGGAGCCCCCATAAGCTCAGGGGCTCTAGGCAAGAAATTATGGTTAGATGGCTGGCCTTAGGGCCCCTGATGGGGTCCAGGGGCAGAGCCCCCGGAATCTCAAGGGTTTTAGGCATTTAATTACAGTCAGATGAGCATATTGTGATACCTATTTGTGACACAGGCAGTTTACTAATAGGTGTGGGGTCCAGGGGGCGAAGCACCAAGAAGCTCAGGGGTTTCAGGCAATAAATTACGGTCAGATGAGCATGCATATTTTGATATCTCATTTGTGACACTGGCAGGTCGCTATTCTTTCTTTCTTTCTATTACTCTTTTTCAAAAGGTGAGGGGGTTCGAGCCCCACCCCGAGCACCGCCGTCCGCAGGTCCTGACATGAATGCTTCTAAATAAGCATATTTTTTGCCCGTCTGTAAATTTGGGAATGAGTCATTTTCCAACAAACGCATACAAAAGTATAAATTGTTTAAAAAAAGTGCGAAAAATCCAGGAAAATCATGTCATTTCAGCAACATTTGTAAATTACTGGTATCGAATTAGAAATAAACCACGTTTGAATTGTATTTCGGTGGTCAAATCCCGGAAAAAACATGTCATTTCAGCAACATTTGTAAATCACTGGTATCGAATTAGAAATAAACCATGTTTGAATTTTATTTGGATGATATAATGACAAGGATAATAACCACAAAAACGATATACGTTCTCATTACCGTGAAATTAAGAATTATATTTGTTTTTTTGACTGTTATGTAGATGTTGATGATATGACAAGGATAATGATATAATCACAAAACGATAGAAATTCTCATTTTCGTGAAGTGACCATATATTTTTGTGGGTTTGGGTTATGCATGTAGATGAGGATGATATATATGACAATGATAATAAGGGCCTATAATATTTCGGAGAGAGATCGAGAGAGAGACGCGGTGAAATATAATTGGTTATAATCCAAACGGTACAGGAAAAAACACACGACGCTAGTTCAGAATCATATCCAAATTTTGACCCGTAACTCCGGGTGGAGATACCCTAAGTATTACGGTAGATAACTTCACGCAGGCGCCGACCGCACGCAACCCACCATGTATTGTGCAGCGGTTTGCTGTGAAACCTGTGAGAAAGTGTATACTAAAGTGTTCATTTTTCAGAAAAATACTCCTCAATAGATAAGAAAATTGACAAAAAACAGGTAAGAAACATAACGGCTTTTAAATCATGACCATTATTTGAACAATCGATGAACATTTAGTTGATTTTTGGTATGTTTTAGTTAGGCCTGAGTCATCACGGGTTTTGCCGAACCCGGGTTTGACTTGAAAATTTCGGGCGGGGACCGGGTACCCGAACAGGAATTTTCACCATACTAAAAATCGCGTGCATGCAGCGGCGGGAGTTAAGATCAAGTTGCTGTTCTAAATAATGCGACGGAAAAGACAGTTACTGCTTTCAAAACAATTAAATAATCAATTTAATTAAATAAATATGCTTTAAAAATAAATGGATATCGTTGACGGTAGGTTTTTATCGCTCTAAAATTGAGGCTGCAAAATTATGGAAGGAATCATGCCAGCGGTACGAGCGTTCACAAACGCAAGTCAAAATATGACCCACTGAAGACGAGCAAGTTACGATAGTAACACCACAAGACCAAAATACTGATCAGAATATTAAGATTAAATAAAAAGGCATTAATTTAATTGTCAAAATATCCACAATAATGGTTTACCCTGATATTATGATGTAGGAAATTAAAGCTCTTGAAATAACATCGGTTTCTCGTTGCGTGTATATAACGTCAAGCTGAAGTTAGGAGTCAAGTTCGCACGCCATGAATGCAGACGAGTATGACTGATCTGAACAATAAGCATTAAACCAATTAAAAACATCACGTAACTCACTTTAGGGGACTACAGCTAACAACTAGTTACCGTTAAATAATAATTTGCTTTGACAAACAATACTATAGATATTCATAATATCTTACATAAATAATGATATTTCATGAGCTACGTACGATATCGAGTTCAGCTAGCCATCATTTTGAATGAGACGTATTGTCATGCAGCGCGTAGACTGTAAGCAGCATGCAGCAGAGAGGAAAATATCACGTGATCTATAAGGCCCGCGATTTTTTCCTCTCTGCTGCATGCTGCCCTACAGTCTACTGCGCTGCATGACAATTACGTCTCATTTCAAAATGATGGCTATAGCTGAACTCGTAGCTCATTAAATATCGTTATTTCTGTGAGATATCATGAATATCTATAGTATTATTTTTCAAAGGAAATTATTATTTTACGGTAATTTGTTGAGCGTTAGTCCCTTAAAATGAGTTATGCAATTTTTTTAAAATTGGTTTAATGCTTATTGTTCAGATCAGTTCGTACTTCCGTCTGCATTCATGACGGTACGGCCTTGAAAAACTTGACTCCTAACTTCAGCTTGCCGTTATATACACGCATTTTTAGAACGAACGAAAGGCACTTCGATGTTATTTCAAGAGCTTTAATTTATTTTCCTTCATCATAATATCAAGGGTAAACCATTATGTTGTGGATATATTTTGACAATTAAATCAATGCCTATTAGTATTACGATTTAATTGTAATAGTCTGATCAACATTTTGGTCTTGTGTGTGTACTGTAACTTGCTCAGTCTTCAGTCGATCATATTTTGACTTCAGTTTCTGAACGCACTCGGTACCGCGAAGTGTGGTGATTCCTTCCTTGCAGCCTCAATTTTAGAGCGATAAAAAGGCCTATCGTCAACTGAAACGGTATCCATTTATTTATAAAGCATATTTATTTAATTAAACTGAAATATAAGTTTGTGAATTGCATATTTTTAGTTCTATATTTCAGAATATCAGTGTGAAATTTAATTTTGAAAAACCCGAAACTCGAATATTCAAACCCGGGTTTCGGCGTGACGGTCGGGGACCGGGCGGGGAACCGTTTCGACTCAGGCCTAGTTTTAGTAGGGTATCTTCACGCCGGAGTTAGGGGTCGAAGTCTAGATATGATTCTGAACTAGCTAGCGCCAAACAAACTACCGTGTTTTAGGAAAGAGAGAGGGAGAGGGAGAGAAATAAAGAGACAGAGAGAGACAGAGAGAGACAGAGATAGAAAGAGAGGAGACTATCTAGATAGACATATTTCTTGTATTTCTTACATGTAGGCCTATATCTGAACGATTTTGTGGTCTTTCATTTTCATATTGCTTTCTTTCCGATATTCTTTCCTGAATACATTTCAGACATAAGAATTGAACAAATAATAAGAGTTCATGTATCCCGTAGGCCTACTGGAAACTTGTCTATTATACATGTATATAGATCCAAGAGCTGTATCAGTCGAAGCTGAGACTAGATTGAGACAGTTGCCGAAGAGGGTTTTACCATGGACCTACTAATCACGTAGGTCTATGCATTGTGCATATTGAACGGCAACGGAGATGTGTATCTGATTCATACACTACACAGACACACACTGTACCATGGATATAAGCCATGCGAATACAGTCCCTTCCCGCTCAGCGAGGTCACCGCGGTGTTGAGGCTTGCGCCGAGACGTAACACAGTTTCAACATCGATTATACCAAGGACCATGTACGACAGTAGATGGCGCTAGTAAACAACACCAGGGGCTGTTTTATATACAGGCAGCTTGGAACTAATAATTGATTTATTAATTACTGTTTAATTTACTAAAAAAAAAATATCTGTATTTCAGCAGTGGAGATTGGTTAAAAATATTCCTATAACATCTTTTTATAAGATCAAACAGTTTCAGAGGAATTCAATATTTTTACCAACACTTTGTAATACCTTTAAGGAAGCATCGTAATATTCAAATTGGTTTTTGTTATTTATTTAAGTAAAATCTACAAAAAAAGCTTAAGTAGCTGAGAAACTCCTTCTTTCACTCGAGTCTATATCAAACGTAGACCTAGCTTGGATTCTATTTTTTTTTCAGACTCCAAGGAAGAGCTTCTTGGAAAGAGAAATAGATTTTGTAGTGGCGACAGCCTGAAGACAGACACCGATACAGGAAGTGGTAGGGAAAAGGAAAAGGAGGCCTCGGCGTGGACATCAGAGGAAAGTATGAGTGAATCAGAGGATGATATTGGTGTCATGACAACACAAAAGGAATTATCTATTTTCATTTTTACAATGGTAAATCCTAAAAAAGCTCTTGGAAATAAAAATGATTTTTTTTTTTCTCACTACTATAGATCTAGATCTATTTTCTTGGCTAAATTGGTTTTGAATGCATAATAACTTTGACATTTTGTTTAAGTGTTACAGACCCTACTCTGGTCTAAAGTACATGTACCAGGGCTCTACACTAAACAATTCACAAGGGGTCCAGATTAAAATTTTTGAGGTTTGTATGGGCCCTGTGTTAAAATTTTAAAAGTTTGGGGTCTGATCTGAAGTTGAAATGTTGGGCCAATGTGTACCGGACCCTGTTACTTGTACAAGGTCAATTATAGATTGACCTCGTACATTAAACCGCTATACAATGGGGATTTCCTTCTACGGGAGAGTGTGTGTTAAACCCCAGACTAATTGGAGGCCAAGGAGGTAGATCGCCAACTGGCATGGTAAAAAAAATTCCACATAAAAATGACACAAAAAAATGCTACATAAACAAGATAAAAATATTCAATCCGAAGTATTATAATGGAATAAGATATTGGATCATCCTACTTAACTAAGAGGTAAATTTATCACTGATTACGATATTGCAAATTATTCTGATGCAGTTTCCTCAGTAACTGAGATATCGACTTTATTTAATTTTAACATCAACATTCCATCTGCTGAGTTTAAAGCTCAATTCAAGTTTTGGGAAAACAGAAAAAAATAATTGTCGTATTTTGCTTCCATTGTACAATGATATGGAAGATTATCTCATTAAACCCCCATGAACAAAGGGATTTGCCACCAAATGTATTCTAAGACCGAATTTGATCAGCAATAACACTGACAAATAATTTCGATCTGGGCCCGAGCCTTTTAGTACTTCGCGCCGACCACAAGCAACACAAATGATCGAGCTGCATGCCCGCTGTTCGCACCGAACCGTGGTGATTTGCCTTGCCCAGATCTTCGGCTGAACAGCTTAGCAAAATTAGCCTCGGTTTCGTCAAACCCATCAGATATTTACACTAAATTCGTTGGAAATTTGCATGGACCATAGACATATTTGGCACAGGTATATTTTATATGTAAATGGAACAATATGAGGACATATTTGGCACAGGTATATTTTATATGTAAATGGAACAATATGAGGACATATTTGATAACATTCATTCCAATTTACCTTTTGCTACTAGAACTAGAATTGAGCTTTAAGTGAAAAGTATCCTCTTCATTGTCTCAATAAAACCCACATGAAAAATGTTTGAGAACTCACTTGTTTTGAATCATGATACCAACTTTCATTTAACTCACACAGGACAGGAATTATTTAAGGGCTAAATTGATTAGGTTTTCTTCTTCAAATTGGCAACACTGGTATTTTTCTTTTATTGCTACATACTTGAAACAAAAATTCATGTATCTGAAGTAAATGTACAAAGATAAACACGATGTTTTAGAGTTTAAGTATTGCCAATTTGCATGGAAAAACACTGATTTTTAACTTTTCAGAACATTACCAATTTAAGGATTTTCATGCTTAATTTCCTTTTTAAAATTCCTGGTGTAAAATGCCATGTGATAATGCATTATAAACAAATACATCATGAGCAGAAATTTTTGCTCTTTCTGCTCATGCATCTGGTATATTTTTCAGGGATCTTTATCAAAAGTTATTGAACCAAACCAAGCTTGTGAGCAATGCTCAATTTGTACAATGATTAAGATTTAGTTTTGATAAACAGCCCTTATACCTTTTAATACAATGTTTGGCAATATATGTCTCAATAAATCAACCAATGATGGGCTTTGCATCAAAAAACGGGTATGTTTGGAAGAGAAATAATACTCCTTTTATAGTGGTATGTATGTTGTAAAGAGTTGCAGATATATTTGTAATTATTCACCGAGTGGGCATATATTTTAAGACTACGAGATCAGAATGTTTCATCCTGGGAAAGCTGACGGGAACAATATGAGTAGTTTAGGACTCGAGATGGAGCTATTTCTGAGTAGTGGGGTAGTGTGGCTTTAAGGCCAACTCTGTTCCCTGAATAGCTTGTTTTTAATGAGAGCAGATTTTTGAAAAGTTCATAGGAAAAGTGGATGACTGATAAGCATTGCTGATAAGAAAGCTATGAAGTTTATAATGAAATAAGAACCAATTAATGTAAATCACCATGCTATTGAGACAAATTGGTAATTTGGTCATGACTCTGGGACATTATTCCCCCATTATTAAGGATTGCTTTTTATGTTGTATCCTTAATTTTCTCCTTTTTTATGTGTCCTAAGAATACAAAGAAGACAAAAACAAAGGACATCGTGCACTGCAGCAAGCTGGCAACAGAGTTGAGAAAGAAACTTGAGGATCCCGTGATCATAAAGCCATGCCAAGTGAGTTAATGTTAGCTTGTGTCATTACATATTGTTTGCTGGGATACAGATAAATTTTCAGCTCGAAACCAACTACAAGTCAGTTGTGTAAAATAATAGAATAAAATATATGTTGCATGTAGTCATTAGTCAATTAGCTTGTGTCATTACATATTTCATTTTTTTTTTTGTCTATGATGATTAAAAAAGAAGTCCAAGTCATTCATAGCCTTCAATAACACTATGGCCAAACTTAGTTTGAAAACAAACTCCAAATACAAATATTTTTCTCAAAAATGATTTTTATTTTTTAAAGGAAATTTATGTATATTTATGTTTTTTGCACAAGTGCATTGTAAAAAAAGTACCTTAGTCAGGTCTATTAGGCCCCCATTTTTTAGCTTTGGGGACACATTTTACAAAACCACTAAACATTTGGCCTAGATAGCTTCATTTTATTAAATAGGATACATCAAGTAAAATCACGTCTTCATGCAAAATTATGCAAATGCAGTCATACTTCAAACAGGTCATAGAAATTTGAAATATAAGAAGAGTGAGAAAATGTGTTAAACTTCTCACATTTTTGTGTTGTTGTTTGTTTGTATTTGCCTCATTTTCTTTCAAGAGACCCTTCAAATCAAATCACACCCTCATGCAAATTTTTGCATACTGATTTTCATAAAATTTGCATAAATTAGCAAAAAATTAGCAAAATATTAGCAAAAAATGATTCAAAGGGTCCTGTGGAAGAAATTGCGCTTATTTCAACTCGATCTATCCCAAAATTTTATTTAAAGACTTGCACAATTTTGAAGATTATTTGTGGTTTAAACTATATGTAGCCATATGATTTTTTTAAATTGAAACTATTTAGTAAAAATTACCATGAATGTAATTGAAAATTATTATTCTTTACCATATTTTTAATTTACTGTTGACAAACTATTGTCAATTATCATGCAGAAAAGGAGTAATTTTGAAGTGATACTGAAAGTGATATTGCACATGCTGACCATAATCCACAACTAATCAATTCATTTGTCTGCTTTGTCCTTTTATTTTCTTTTTAGGGCCAAGACAAGAGACATGCATCTTCCCAAGTTTGCGCTGAAAGTGGGAATCAGGTATATGCATAACCATGCTGTGTTTTCTGCAGACTCTGTAAAACAACATGATGTCTCCAAAGAAACCATTGACATCTATAAAGACTTGTTCTCCAGAGGTCATTCCCCCTCCTCAGCACTTAACACACACAAGCTTAACCTTCAAGTTCAGTATGGACTAGAATATGTCATGAAAGCAGCTGACAGAGCAAACTGCCCTGACTTGTACTTTTGCCACAGGTAATGGTCATTTCAACAACAACAAAATCTACAGAAGTGCACATTTGTTTGAAATGACAATGAAATTCTTTCAGTGTACATCAAACATCATATGCAACCATTCTACTGAAGGGAAAATGGCACTATTAAAGTACATTTCGTTGGGGGGGGGGGCACTGTGCCTTTAATGCAAGAGGGTTTATGGTCTGATGTGAAATAATAAAATAAACTTTTTCAATTTCCCGAAAGTTTAATATGAACTTGCCGACATATCAAATAAAATATGTGGGGCGGTCTATAGGGACACCTATAATCACAACACTTATACTGCTGTAATTGCTCTAGGTGGATAATCAAGACCTCATGAGCCGAAATGGGTTTTTATTATTTGTTTAGCATGTATAACTATTGATTTGGTCAAAAGTCATTTTCCAATGACTTTGTCATATGGCTTTAGCTTAGTCCCACCCCAGTGGGGATTAAAGGAAACCAAAACCCTCAGGACAACTCAATTTTAATGAAAAGAGGGGACAGAGAGAAGCAATTTAAAAAGTTACATCAAAATCGGTTGAAAAATGAGAGAGTTATGTTTGAAGTCTCAGTTGAGTTTCTGTGGCGATCCTCAAATTGGCAATATTGCTTCAAAATGGCAGGCTTTTGTGGACAACTCTCCATTTGTTTTGTATTACAATTTTCAGATTTTCTCCATTTTCTTTGAAGATGCTGCTTCTCTCTTTGTGAACCCAACATATGTTGTGTAAGATACATTTTCCCATGATATATCTTGAGCTTAGAAGGAGACAAGCTGCCCCTTGAGAGAAAATGGAGAAAATCTGAAAATTGTAATACAAAACAAATGGAGAGTTGTCCACAAAAGCCTGCCATTTTGAAGCAATATTGCCAATTTGAGGATCGCCATAGAAACTCAACTGAGACTTCAAACTTTCAGAACTCTCTCATTTTTCAACCGATTTTGATGTAACTTTTTTAAATTGCTTCTCTCTGTCCCCTCTTTTCATTAAAATTGATTTGCCCTGAGGGTTTTGGTTTCCTTTAAGTGCATTTGTAATTGGAGCCCATGTTTAAGTTATGACAGTTAGGGGAAAAATACTTTTAGTAAAAATAAGGTTATGAACATATTCCTTGAATCCAAATGCATTGGTATAAACACCATGGCAACATCTTCACCAGTCTCAGATTTGGAGATATGGGCAAAAGAGTCTTGAATGGCAGCCATTTTGAATTTATGCAAATTGAACATTGGTTCCTGTTGCAATTTGTTTGGAATTATTTCACATTTTGATTGGACTAATTTGCAGAAGTTTCATTTCTTAATTTTATTCATTACTTTTACCTTATTTTCAGGCTATACAAGAAGATTTATGAACAGACGTATGGTGCTTCCTCTGGAGAGCAGATGTTGGTGGACCTGGACTGTGCCATTAAAGCGTACAATAAAGAACAAGGGCTGCAGTGTGCCAAGATGTCAACACAAAACAGCAAAGTAGCAATCGCCATCTGCACTCCACTGATGCGTTGCATTCTTTCCAAGCATCCACATAGTGCAGAACTGGTTTTTGTAGATTCATCTGGTGGTATGGTATATGGACAGGTACGATTGCCGTATCTTTCTCCTTTTAACCCACAGTGTGGCCGGAGGCCTACCTGTGGGTTGCCTCATTACCACCTCAGAAGCAAAGGAGACAATTTCTTCAGCTCTTCAACTATACAAGGAGATGCTTCCTTCAGATGCCTTCTATGGACGTGGTCAACGGGGACCTGCAGTATTCATGACTGATGACTGTGAGGCTGAACAACAGAGCCTGAAAGCAACATTCCCGGAAGCAACATGCCTATTGTGTATCTTTCATGTGCTTCAGGCAATGTGGCGTTATCTGTGGGATGCGAAGCACACCATTAAACAGGAAGATCGCCCACATCTGTTGGGGATTGTGAAAGACATGATGTACACTAGTTCTGTGTGGTGATAAAGTCGCTTCTTGTTACAACAACTTTCTCACTCATGTAGGGAGACTGTTCAGCAGACGTACAGAGTGGGCAATTGGTCTTCGCAACAACCTGCCGATGAGAGGGAACAACACAAACAATTATGTTGAAGCTGCGATGCGCATTCTTAAAGATCATATCTTTGAACGCGTCCGAGCATACAGTCCTGTACAGCTTCTGGACTTTATCCTCGTTCGGATGCAGGGGTACTATGAGCGCAGACTGACAGATCTGGCAAATGGGAGACTGGACGTGATGTTGTCAAAGCGGTACCTACCAGATCAAGGCAAAATCACTCAGGAGATGATCTCCGTGTCAGTGACACAGCAGAGATGTACCAGGTGGAGAGCGAATCAACCGCAGGTCAAGTATATGATGTGGATATGGTGCATGGAATGTGTACCTGTGCCGTAGGATTCAATGGGGCTCCATGCAAGCATCAGTATGCAGTCACCAAGCATTTTCAAGTCAATTCCTTCAATTTCTTCCCACTTACTGATGAAAAGATGAGACAACACTTATTCTATCTGGCCTCCGGATTAGAGAGTGGACAGTTGCCTCGGAACTGGTTTCGCCCATTAGGGGCTGGATGTGGGCCTGAACTGGATGAACGTGAGCAAGCTCCCTTTGATATCGTACCAACAATGGACTTACAAGGTCAGGCTGACATTGACACAAACATGACTGGTAGTGCTATCGAATCCCTCAATGCACAGAGACAGTTGCAGAATATGTTTGATAGAAGGCATTGTGCTGGAGCGCGTCATTCCAGAAATAGGGATGCTGATGGCAGTGAGAAGACAAACAATGACATAGAAGCGATATTGGATGGAATTCAAAGAACAGCTGACAATTTGAAGAACATGGTTACGCTTAGTCCTGTGGAAATGGCAGGGCCTGTCGAAACTTACATTAGACAATTTGACAATCTGAAGACACATGCAGCTGTCATAAGTGCCCTGAAAACTTTTGGAAAGTATACCGGAGCAGCTCGGGCACTATCACAGTCAGCACAGCAAAAAGAAAGAAGTTGTCTTCAGAAAAGGATAGGCTGAAATGTAGGAGGGGGAAGATGATTCGAGTTCAGCCAACGGCAGTTAGTAGGAGAAAGACTCCTTTGGGAGGCAGGAGGTGTTTGCAAACCGGTAGAAAGTCAAGTACATGTACATCTTCTAAATGCAAGGACAATAATGAAGGAGGTTCTCGTCTATGTCTGAAAGGAAGAAAGAGGAAAGCACCTCACAGCCTTAGTCAATGCGTGGTAAACAATGAAAGCATTGGAAAGTCCCATTCTTCCAAATGGTAGTTTGACAAAGTTTTTCCCTACGGAACTACATGAGTCATACATGTAGTATTAGAAGTAAAAGTAAACTGAGAAGAATCAAGAGTGAAAGCAGACTTATTTATTTTAGATTTTATATGTTGGGCCAAAATTGACTGAATATGTAACATTTCATGATGAAATAACTTCATTTTAAAGTTCCTAATGTCTAGTTTTGTACCTTATACGAAGAAATATAGTCAGCTGTCATTGTCAACATGGAAATGGTGCACATATACTTTTTGGGGGGTTCATGCATCTACATTGTAGATGATGTAAGACCTCATACATGTTTAGTTTTCTCAGAATTGAAAACAGAGTCTACCAATAGGCTTATAACAGAATAATTATGTGTTTAATCATCACAGATTAATATTATTTTTTCATGTGAGTTCATTTCACAATCCTCCTTTGTTTGTGGGTACTTGATTCAAACATTATTTATAGATTGCTCAGAAACAATCAAAGAATCACTGAAACACTGAACTTAATTTCTCAAAAAGACAGGCATTTCAAAGTAAATGGCATTTGGATTATACATGTATTTTTTTTTATTGTACTCTGATATGTGTGTGGAAAATTTAAGTAATCTGATGTGACCCCACTTTACAGTGTATCAAATGATATTTCTGTCTGTTTTTGTGCTTGAGCAATTTATAAGACTGTTTACTAATGTTTAGCCGTTTGAAATACAATTATGCTATGTTTCACATTGAGGAAAACTAGAGGGATAGTACACATTTCTAACAAAGTTGGATGGAAAGGAATTAGAGATCCACTTTTTTGCATTCTGAAATAAACCAAGCTCAAATTTCAAATGTAAATATTGAGTAATTATTCAAAACAGTTACAATGTATCAAAAGCAATGATGATATGGGTGGTGATATTAAAATGAATCGCTTTTAGATTATTCCTCTGTGATATGATAGTTGCTAAATTTTGATTATATACTTTTTCTCAAAAACATCATGGGACACTTTTTTTGACATATGCTAAGAAATTATAATTATTGATCCCTTTCAAGGATTTAAAGTGCTCTATTAATGTTACAATTTATTCAGGTTTCACTATTGGTCTGACATGCTCATCTGTGGAATGAAGGCCAATAAGAAATTAATCTACACTCGCCACACTCGACCCAGGTGAGGTAAATGGGTACCGGTAGGAGAATCCTATTTAGCTTTAGCACCTTATCAGGTATAGTTCGGCTAAAGCTGGGTAATAAAAGCAGTGCTAATGTAACCTATAGAAAAGGCACTTTATAAATACCCAATTATTATTACTTATGCTAGAAATCATTGGTCATTTCAATATTAACTGCTATTTTGACTATGACATGAGAAAAGATAAGTCCAAAATTGTTGTTTATTGTTGTAACCAAGAAGGGCCAAGAAAGAAACTTGTTTTGAAATGTGCTTCATTATTGCACCTTTCTCCCTGATATTGCATTATACCAGAATGTGTTTGGCCCATTTGTTGGACTTTAGGATACCATTGTTTAATGTAAAAAGTTCATCAGGTATTTTCTTGAAAGATTGTAGACTTGTATTGTATTTGTATGCCTCCACTATAGCCATGGCCTAGGTATTGTGTTTTAAGTTTCTCTGTCCCACCCAATGATGAAAGTCACAACTGGCAATAAATTGTTTTTGATTGTCTAGATATACTTGAATAATTACGATGCTTTGCATCAATGCTTGTTGTCAGTCATCCAGTTGATTTTACTTGTCTACATAAAAATGGATTTGATTACATGTACTTTGATCGATGGGGTTTGCTTCTTTTCAAGGATACCATTGATATTGAATGGGTGGTTTGAACATATATCGCCTTCAAAATTAATCTGAAATTTATTTTTCACAATATGATGCACATCCTCTTTATCACTTTAGTGCATAATTATGGTTGAATTGTTTGTGTGTAAATTGAATGACCAGTTTGAGCACAGCCTTTGTCATTGTGTCAAATTAATGTGACAATATGTGCTACTCAGGTTTATGCATTATAATTTTGCGTAACAAAAATAGATTATGTGTGTGTTCTAAAAAGAAAAAAGGGAAAACCTTTGTTGGCATTAAAAAAAAAAAGATCGAACCTTTTGGTGAATGAATGATTTTATATCCTGCGTTATTGCATTGGAGTGATTTTGTTCTGTTCAGATTTGCCGTAAACATCGAGAGAGTTTTTTGTTGTGTGGCATGGCTTTAATAATCTTCCCTTGTATTGTTGTGCTGTGTGTATACAGATCTATTCCTTTTGTGAAAGCATAGAACTGTATATGGTATGGATGGATATTTTATTTATTCCTTTACTTCCCATGTGTGCCAAATGACACTATGCTAGTTTAATTGCCAAATATGCAGATTGGCACAAATAATATGCACCAACTCATAAACAGAATTAAACATTTGCAGTGTCCATTAGATTTTTTTTTGTTTTGTTTTTTTGTTGTTGTTGTTGTAATAACCAATTTCTTGTCTCTATTTCAACATGATATAACCTCAGGCTCACAAGTTATTCTTCAAAATTGAAAATAAGGAAACAATTAAGAAATACAATTGGGCACAGGCATATAATTTGAGTGACCTATAAGGAGTTAAAACCACCGACAATTTGTATTTTCAAATGTTTCAATAGCGTTCTAATAGAAAATCATTTTTATCCATTTTACGAGAATACTGCTCTGTCATTCAGAATAAAAGGCGTATACCATTGTCTGTCATAACACAGGGTCTGAATAATTGAACTATACATTGCACGTATAAGGCCATGTGACACAGCAAGTCGGAAGCTGGACTTACTAGGCTTTACTCAACACTATAAGACAGTATATTTTGTCAAAGTGTCAAATTAGAACTAATTAGGGTCTCTCCTTGATCTGTTCATTCTAGTCTGCAAGCACAGACTCTAATTTGACACTTTGATAACAAAATATATCATGTATGAGGGAAGACTAGTCCAGCTACTCGTCTGTGTCAAAATGGACCTACCATGGTCAAAATAAATATACAATACATGGTCTATTGTAGTCTCATGATTCAGAATCTGTATTATGCACTATGGGACGGACATGGGTATGGGTGCCTGCAAACTATGTGCACCCCTCCTCTCTCTTGTTTTCGTACTTTCCTCTCTCTTTCTCTCAACTTGCATGTGCTCCTTTAAATTCCCTCTTCCTTCTCATTCCCGTCACTTTTTTTTTCTCGCCTCGAGTCTCACTGACCCATCTCTCTCTATGCGTTACTGATACACACCTTCAGTAGCAGAATTCTAAGGCATGTGAGTAGTTTGCAGGCACATACCTGTGCAAAATACAGAGTCTGAATTGTAAGACTACAGTAGGCCATTTCATGTAGATAGACTTCCCTCAGACATGATATCTTTCGTAAAGTGTCAAATTAGAGTCTGTGCTTGCAGACTAACATTGTGAGTGTTTGTGTGTCTGTGTCAGCTGTGAGCGAGCCCGAGCGTGCAGTAAATGACGTAATATTTATTTCTCCTCTCGACCAATCACGTTGCTCATAAAGTCTCCCATAGCTGAATGGTTTGGGAATCGCAAATTCGCAGCCAGGTCAGTCCGATGAAAAATCATCACTTCATCACACTTTTCATCCCGCTTTTGCGATAACTTTTTCGACCACCCTTTTCATGCTCGCGGAAATTCTTTTCCTCGATGAACATGTGCTGAGTACGCAGCCTATTTCGCATACTCGGTATGCAACTGTACGCAACTGTATGCAACTGTATGCAGGGCTCGGTGTTAAATCCCCTTTAATCTGATGTTTAAAAAAGTTGTGGTCTAAGATTTTTATTAAAACGCCTTGATTGAATTTATCTGTGTAACATTTGAATGAAAATCTAGCATCATGTCTACATATTGTAGAACCTTGAAATCATTTTTTAATTTTTTTTTTATTTACCCCCATAATGAACTTTACACAGTAAATAGTGCAACCCTTATTTGTCTTGTTTAATGACATTTAATTTTAATTTCAAAAGAGTTTAATATTACTGTAGATTTTTTTGTGTAATTGAAAAAAAAAAAATGTATTCTTTGTTTGTTCTCTTCTTTTTTTGCACATACAGGCTAAACATTCCGTATGACATCATTGCAGAAGAAAACGGAAATGAGAGAATTTAAGTGGTAGAAGAAACGTCAATAATTTCTGTGGACCTCACGATAATTCTCTGTTCAGTGAGGGTGATGGTTAGGTGTGAGGGCCTCAAAGAGGTAGTCATCAACATGCAGGCTAAACATTCCGTATGACATCATTGCAGAAGAAAAACGGAAATGAGAGAATTTTAGTGGTAGAAGAAACATCAATAATTTCTGTGGACCTCACGATAATTCCCTGTTCAGTGAGGGTGATGGTTAGGTGTGAGGGCCTCAAAGAGGTAGTCATCAACATGCAGGCTAAACATTCCGTATGACATCATTGCAGAAGAAAACGGAAATGAAAGAATTTTGGTGGTAGAAGAAACATCAATAATTTCTGCAGACCTCATGATAATTCCCTGTTCAGTGAGGGTGATGGTTAGGTGTGAGGGCCTCAAAGAGGTAGTCATCAACATGCAGGCTAAACATTCCATACGACATCATTGCAGAAGAAAAACGGAAATGAGAGAATTTTAGTGGTACTCTCTAAATTCGAAAGACTTAGAATTTAAATCTTAATTGAGACTGACAATAATCTAAGTCTTTAAGACTTATTTTCCACGTTCTTTGATTAAATTTTTCTTTCGAGACCGTGAAAAAATCTCCTGTTTAAATCTTTTAAGGAGAATTAAACTTTAAGCCAATCAGATTTACGATGACGCAGCACGTGATCGAACACAAACTACTCGCGTGCGACGACATCTTTCTTTTTGCGGTTGTGTGGAGTGATGATCGTCTTCGAAGATGGAAGAATTCTTATCGAAAAACATGATTGATCAAGAGGTCATTGTCAACTTGAAAGGTATGTTGTTAGTAAGTGTACATTCAAGCACATTTTGAGTAGCTTTTATTGTAATAATACTTTATATTGTGTTGTAAATTAGTATTAGCGCGTAGCGTTGGGCTCGTTGGTAGCTGTAGCCTGTGTAGTCACTCGAATGATCTGATTGAGCACTGCAATACATATCCGCCGTACACAGTGCGTGACACCTCAACATTTTGAGTGGAAAGTCATGGACCTACCGTATCATATCATAATAATAACATTACATGTCACTGCTTTCTGATGGTGAACTGTGTGTACAGTATAATTTTGGATGAATTGTTGATATTCTGGACATGATGTTGTAAAACTGCACATTTGCTTTTGTCCATGGCCATGCATGCACTGACACTGAAGGGTTGACCGAAATATCTGCCGTTATGCCTGGTACTCGTTCGGGCATTTTAAAATAAATTTTGGTTTTTCACTTATATTACTAATAAACTTACTCCCTAACGTTAGAGTAGTACATCTAAGTGAAAAACAAAATTTATTTAAAAATGCCCGAACGAGCTACCATAATTATTTGCAGATATTTCGGTCAACCAAATTCACGAAGGTGGTTACTTCAGATTTAGACCACATAGACTCTAGTCTAGATCTAGATCTAGGTCTATGCAGATTTCATGGCATGAATGGGCTTGATTTAGCGCGCTTAGAAAGGCCCAATAATGAACACGCGTTTTGGCAAAAGGCGCTTAGACTCTAATTTACTCTAGATCTAGTTGCTATGATTTTAGACCACGGCTAATTAGTCTAGACCTAGATCTAGACCTAATTCTCTAACAGTTTATTTCAATAAATTTGAATAAATCATGGTCTAAACCATAGCAACTAGCGTGAATTAAGCGCCCTTTGGTAAAAACGCGCATTATTGGACCTTTCTAAGCATACGCTAAATCAAGCGATTTATACCATGAAATCTGCATAAACCGTGGTCTAAATCTAAACTACCTTCGTGAATTCTGGCCTATATTTTTTTTTGGGGGACCAAATTGCTGTACGCAGCGTTGTCAAAAATGCATAGGTCTAGATCTAGTCGTTTTTATCCACTAGCTGCGAAGGCATTTTACAATATTTTTTGCAAAATTTGGTGTTGCAATATGCAAATGACACGCCTCAACTTCTATGTGATATGATTGCAGCGATGCATATTTTTTATGCGACAGGGTTTCGTAAATCACATAATTAATTTTTAAAATGAAAATTTGGTGATATATTAAGCAAATTGCTGTACGCAGTGTTGTGAAAAATGCATAGCCGCTTTTATTCACTGCGAAGATATTTTTCAATTTTGGTGTCCCAATATGCAAATAACACGTTTCAACTTGTACGTGATGTTAAATCGCTGCAATGCATACTTTTTACGTGATTTTTAGGAAATTGCTTTACGCAGCGTTGTGAAAAATGCATAGCTTTTTTATTCACTGCGAATTTAAGATAAAATACAACTAAAATGAAATAAAATGAAGTGAAATTAAGAAAGAAAAAAAAGTTAATGCAACAGTGAAATAGAATGAAATAAAATAAAACTTTAAAGTAAAATTTAAATGAAACCAAATAAAAACAATGTAAAAGAAAACAAAAATAAAATAAAGTGTAATAAAAGATAAGAAAAGAATAGAATAAAATAAACAAAGTTACATGAAATTTTATGAAATTATTTTTTTCCATGAGGCTCACAAATCAAATGTAGTCCTAAACTGACACAATAAATGATGAAATATTAAAGGTACTATGTCCCATTTGCAGGCCAAAAAAATGAAAAGGTTAAATTCCAACGGCATTTGAAAGACAATACTAATTTAGAACTTCTCTAAAAAAAGGGGGGCTTGAAAATGTCTTTAAGTGGGAAAATAACGACTATTAGTTGTCGAATCGACTTAGGAGCTATAGAGCCAGTAAGTAATAGTCTGATTTTTCAGACCATTGTACCGAATGGTCGTACGTTTTATGCTGCGCAAAGATTCAATCAGTTTAATTTTGGCCATTACAAGAAGTGGGTTATTGATGTAGACAAATGCTCATGTACCCTTTACAGCTCATTTTATGTATGTTATTACCAAAGATGAAAAAGCCAGTCAGTCACTCAATAGTGTCTGACAGTGAAGTCTAGCAAGTAAACGGGTTTCCTTG
Organism: Mesocentrotus franciscanus; assembly: GCA_037976565.1. Classification (NCBI taxonomy): domain Eukaryota; kingdom Metazoa; phylum Echinodermata; class Echinoidea; order Camarodonta; family Strongylocentrotidae; genus Mesocentrotus; species Mesocentrotus franciscanus. Next base: position 8,346,689 of record CP137673.1, read on the forward strand.
CATAATTTGAATATTAGGACACTGCTAACGTTTAAATTTCACAGATAGGACATACATGACATATTCATAATTCCTGCAAAGTTCTACAGAATTTGATGTTGGCTGCAAAAGGGACATAGTATCTTTAAGTAATGACGTGAAATGAAAAGAAAACATCAAAATATAAAATGAACTTACATGTAAATAAGAAATAGAATAGAACACAGTAAAAAAAAAAATATCCAGGTTATTTCTACTCTTTTCCATTTCATTGGATGATTTGAATCCACCAGTTTTGGAAAAATGGGGGGGGGGGGCGGGTAAATTTACTGATCAGTCATGGAGTGTCGATCATATATATATACTGTATATGGAATCTGTAAACACTTGGTCGACGCCTGTGGATGCAACTATGAACAAACCATTTTAGTCAAACTAAAAAATTCCAAATTACAGGTGATATTTTTACAGCTTGTATGGTTTTGTATTTTTGAATTGTTACAGAAACTACAGACATCTTAATTTTGCTGTTGGATACTTGAACATCCACGACCTGAAAATGGAATTTACATGCTTCAGTTGTGAAAAGGTTAAACATGTTAATGGTTTAAGAGGATTTGCTCTCCATCTAAGGGTACAGCATGCAGTTAATGGCAAAACTGAAAGACTAATATGTGCACAGGACGGATGTATGAAGACATTTACGCTAATGAACTCCTTGCTAAAGCACATCAAGCGTGAACATATCCCTCATCATCCTGAGGAGAGACATCAAGATGTAGAAGCCGATGACCATCCTCAGGCAGAAAATGCTTTGGATGATGATGATGAATTTTTTGATGCTGTAGATGAAATCGATGATGATTTGCAAGATGATAGAAATGCCGAAAACGACTATTATGAAAATTTTGACCTTCAAACGTTGAAAGGTCTTGCTTTTTCCATGATAATCAAATTAAAAGCTCTTTCTTCAGTACCATTTTCAGCGATACAGATGGTTATAAGTGGAACAAAGTTGATGTTCGAAGATACACTTGTATCCTTGAAACACCGTATGCTGTCTGTCATGGAAAATCATGGCATTGACACAAATTCTGATGATGTCAAAGGCCTGTGTTCAGATTTTGAAGCATTTGAAAACCCATTTGCCCAGATTGAAACAGTTAAGCAGCAGAATGACTACATGATAGATAATTTGATGTTAGTGCCACCTGTAGAAATGGCAATTGGGACAAGACTTGATCCGCGTTTAGACCGAAAGACTGGTCAAATGTTGCAAACTGTTGTGACAGAGACATTTCAATACGTACCAGTTTTGGAAGTCCTGAAGTTGATATTAACACCACAGGTTAGAAGGCAAATTGAAAGTGAGACGCGTTCACCTCAAGGAATCCTCGGAGGATATAGAGATGGTGAACAATTCAAGCAACATGATATATTCATTGAACACCCCAATGCACTAAGATTTCAGCTGTACTACGATGACGTTGAAGTTGTGAACCCACTCGGTAGTAAAACGGGTGTTCACAAGGTTGGAATGTTCTATTATTCAATTCAAAACTTTCCCAGAGAACTCAATTGCTCTATGAACAGTGTAATGTTGCTTGCAGTTGCATACACTGCTGATATTAAAAAATATGGATTTGACCCTATTTTGAAACCATTCATTAAAGAAATGAACTTGCTAGAAAGTGATGCAGGTGTGAAACTTCTTGTTGGTGGAACAGAAATAGAAGTCCATGGGACGCTTGTTTCATTCAGTGGAGATTCCTTGGCTGCCCATGATATATTGGGTTTCATGAGCCCTTCAGCCAACAAGCTATGTAGAGTTTGCAAGGGGTCTCGAGAACAAATTCAGGATTCATTTTTGGAAGAAGAATTTGAGCCCAGAACTATTGAGGATCATGATGAATGTGCAGAAGTGGCCACTGGGCGAGTAAACGGTGATCCTGCAAGTGGGGTGAAAAGTGTATGTCTTCTAAACTCTCTTCGGTGTTTCCATTGTGTAACTAACTTCAATCTTGATATCATGCACGACATGGCAGAAGGGGTTTGTCCATATGAAATTAAACTTATTCTCCATCGCTTCATTTTTGTTGACAAATACATCTCCATGAGCAAACTGAATTCAAGAATTAATTCTTTTCATTATGCTCATAATGACAGGAAAAATAAGCCCTCAGCTTTGAGGCCTGAACGAATGCGCAATGAATTGGATCATAAATTGGGACAAAAGGCTGCACAAATGTGGTGTCTGACTCGCATGCTACCATTTCTTATAGGTGATTGCATACCAGAGGGAAACAAGTATTATGAATTGCTATTGCTTCTCCTGCAGTGTCTTGATATTATATATGCACCGGTCTCAAGTGTCGCAGAGACTGTGTACCTTAAATACCTCATTCATGAGCACCATGTAAATTTCAAGAAATTATTCCCAGAAAACCGTATGATTAACAAGCAACATCATATGGTACATTATCCATTGTGTATGTACATGTGTGGTCCGCTAATAAACATGCAGTGCCTCAAATACGAGTTGAAGCATGGATTTAGTAAAAGGCTCGCAGCTGTGAACTGTAACTTTAAAAACATCTGTTTATCCATTGCTTGCAAGCACCAGATTTTACAGTGTGCTTTGTGGTCTGCCAGTTGTGGACTGCGAGTTGAACTTGAATGCAATGGGAGTCTGACTTCTGTTAACGTCTTAAATGAATCTGCATTAATACAAAGAAGTCTTAACATAGATGAGGACAGTGAAGTTTTTGTTGCCAGCCAGGTCACTGTGTTTGGGAGAGAATACAGGCCAAACTTATACTTATGCGTAGGAGTACAGAACGACACACCCCAGTTTGCAAAGATTAGTAACATCCTGGTTCGTGGAAGGACTCAAGAGAGCGTGTTTTTCCATGTGAAGATGTGTGACAATTTGGGTTTCTCTCGCCACTATCATAGCTACGTAGTATCTGACCCTGAAATATGTGTGCACAATGTGATGGCATTTGATGATCTTGTTGGACACCCACCACTCTCGTCATTGACCACTTATGAGGACCACTCACCCACATACTTGTGTCTTCGACATGCTGTTAGAACAAACTGGTACGAGTATACTTTCAATTGATTTATCTACAATTTATCCCTCCAGGGATTTATTTTCTCTCACTTTATGGCCTTGCACAGTGCCCTAGATATCCAATGATCATGGGAAACTGAGGATCCATTCATTCTGTGTCTATGAGTGCTTACACTTGAAGGAGACACAGTTGGAAAGGGGGCAAAGGATAGGGGGAGATGAAACAGAAAATGAATTCCTGGGTGTATTCCCTGGTTACTATACTTTTGGGAAGAAAAAGTTTCTTCATCTTGTTCATTTATTACACTGTCAGGTCAAAAGATAAAACTTCTTTTGATGTTCCCACATGCACTCACTTAATACTTGGACCTGTGATTGATATTTTACCGTGCCAGTATCGGTGAGGATTTTGTCGACAGGAGCCCATTATGTGGTCCAATTTCAGGATTGTGAAGGACACATTTGCCTTCTGGGTTTCATTGATCCCTTGTATTCCTGAAAATAGACCACAAAGTGGGCAGTGGACAAAATCTCAATTTCATTTCCGAAAAAAATGTGAAAACTCTGGTTATTAGTTTTAAAGGAGAGAGAACCTAATGAAATGCTTTTTAGACCCAGGGGCGTACTCTAATTTTTTTTGTTGTACAGATGTCCGGCTGGAAATTTCGACTACCACCCAATAATCAACCAAAGACGAACAAAATTTGCGACCCATATTCAAACAAAATTTTCTGTTTTACTGCCCGATCAGAGCTAGATTTTAGCAAAATCTTTCCCATCAATTCAACTATTTTTTTTCCACCCGATCCCTAAATTTTGGGCCAAAATGAAAAAAGGCAACAAATACTCAAACCATTTTTCACAAAAATAAGGACCGGTAGTCAAACCTGAGAGGCTGAAATGGGTACCGTTCTCGGCTGTACATCCGCGTACCCACCTTACTACCAGTATAGAAGGATTTTATGCAGTGGAGTTTGGCTGTCAAAATCAATTCATTGTTGTACTTCTCTCCAACTCATTTTCTTTTTCAGAGAATGACATAGACTTGGAGATTTTATCAACTATGACAGAAGCTGATTTAAAAGAAGTTGGAGTGACCAGTTTTGGAATAAGGAGGAAGATTGTTTTGCTTATGAGAAAGGCTAATAAGGCACCTCCAGATTGCAACATGAACGTGGTATGTATATTTATGTCTATATACTACCGACCAGTCCTCGCACAAAATGAGCCTACTACCTGGGCCTACTACTGGCGAATTATAACAAGAAGTAGTCGTCCTCCCCACTCCCCCAATGACAAAAGAAAGTATTGGACAACATTTTCATATTTATTTATTTATTTTATTTTTTTTTGTTGCTTAAATTACATCTTCATACAAATACCTACCTGTTCATTACAACTTTACCCAAGTTAGGTGGTGGAAAGTTGATAAAATTTGAAATTGAAAATTTGCTTCCTTCATTTTATACACTTTGAATGGCTTGCAACGAACACTCACGTGTCACGTTCACGTATTGCGCCCTTTCGTGAAACAGGTCACCCAAATCTACGAAGTGTTGGGTTACGTGACCCAACAATTTGTTGATTTGCTATATGCAATCTACGAAAGCTCACGTAAATTGACGCTGGCGTTAAAAAAAATAATGCAAATTGTCATTGAGAAGAGACTAATGGAAAAAAAAAAGCTGCTTTAGGCGAAAATCTGTTGTGTAACTCTGTGGTTTGCTCTGCGTATATGTATGCTCGACTAATTCAGTAAATGGATTCCAATATTAGTGTCCCATGCCCCTACGGGATCGGGAGGGGGTGATAATGATGACACAGTCTACACCAGGGGCGGATCCAGCCGGCGGCAAGGAGGGGCCCAAAGGGGCCCACTGCAAAAATTTGAAAATCGTGCCGGCCGATTTTTCGCACATGGGGATGTTGGGGGATCCGCCACTGGTCTACACCATATGCATACTAGACAACAGCTAAATAGTTATACATAATAACAAAGTATACTTACATTCTCACTTTGTGTCATTGATAAGATCTGCCGGCCTCGTCCTCGTCGCTATCGTCGTCGCTAAATCGTCGCGACGTGTTGTTGTCAGCTAGGCGATACGTATACACTGTATTATACATACACACATCACTATAGTCTTAGTAACAAGCGCTTGCAATTTTAAAAATATTGATTAAACACTCAAGTCACGTTTTGGTAGACGTGATCATTCGTGTTTTACCGGCGTGGAAAACAACGAATGGTAGGCCCTACACTTCATAAATTAGAGTCACCTATTTTACGAAACAGCGCAAAAAGTTAACGTGACACGTGACACGTGACACGTAACTGTTCGTTGCAAGCCACTTTGAATAGAGCTTTTCCTGAAAACCCCAAGACAAAAGGAAGTATGGGACATGCAATTAGCAGAGCTGCCAAGTAGTATTGATTTTCAGTATTTCATACTGAAATTTGAGAAGAATACTCAAGGTTTCATACAAAATACTGATTTTCAAAGCTACACTTTATGTGTTATTCTATTGTAATTATTCGAAAATACTGATTTCCTCATCAAAATACTGATTTTCAGCCTTTAGAATACTGACATGTTCTGATGAAAGTTGGCAGCTCTGAATTAGGCTAATATTGATTAATTTGAGAGGATTAAGTGAGACTGTTTAAACACAATTGACTGTAGAATTTGATCAAATGCATTTTTTAAACATCAAATGCCCCAAAAATCTGGCAAATTTTTTATAATGACACAAAATAATGTTTTTGCTTCATATCTCAAAAAAATGAAGATGTTCCATACTTCCTTCTGTCATGGGGGGGGGGACAGGGCAGTATTATTTGTTTTGGTTGGATATAGCCCTAAATTATGAAGAATAAACTTTTTATGTCAAGAAATCCCTCTCATGTCCATAATGTGGGATTGCTTTCACTAATATTGAATATAAATGAAATGCAGTCAGGAAAGTGAGTACTACATTAGTGCAAATAAAGCCTTAAGCTATGACTGGTCACAAATGCAATTCCAAAAAAGGTCAGATGGGCAAATTCAGGCATATTTCAAGCTATCTCTCCCTTGGATCTATTAGCTTTCAAATAGCTACCTTACTAATTGAATTGCGCATGCTCAAATAAATGCTGGAATGCAGTCATTTGTATTTTTTTCTACTTCATTGATTCTGGCAGAATTCTGAAGCAGGATCAGCAATTCCACCTGAACGTACAACGGAGGCTAAAAATGTAAGTTTTTTTATCAACATGCATCTTGTTCATAAAAATGCACAGATAAAAACAAAAATTACCATTATTTTGGTTACTGTATCAAATTTTGTTTTGTTGTTACTTAAACCACTCTAGGATAAGGCAAATAGTACACGATCGTAAACCGTGCAGCATTTTGTTGCATCACGCAATGTGTGTTACACGCATATAGGCACAACAATATGCGAGCGTGCATTCTGCATGACCACATTTAAACATTTTTTTTCTAAAGTTAATATTTTGCATAGATTCAAGAAAATACAGATAGGAAACAACCTTGTGTAGTGTCTGGAGATGAGGCTAGCCTAGATCCCCACCGAGATGCATGTTGTGCCTAAGAAGTTGCGACGCACTCAAGCATAAATGCAGTGTTTTTGCAGGCAGCGCCAATGCAGTGCGTATGTTGTTTTTGCATTTCCAAAACAAGCGTTTGAATAGGGGACCGGCGTGAGCCTCGATTCCCAGTCAAAATACACTTCATTTCCGGCCTTCATTTGATTTGTTCACTTTGATTAATTGACAGGAGTCTGTAGCAGCAGCAGGGTCATCAATTTCACCTAAACCTTCAAAGAAAGTAAGTTTTTGCATGCACATTTCATGTAAATTTCAATTCTCAATTTGTCAGCATTAAAAATTTTGTGCAGTTGTATGGTAAAAAGGGTGGGTGACATCAATGGCAAAAGCTGCATTGTAGTAAGATGTGTGGTGAGAGTTCTATGTAAATTGTTTTATACTGGCTTAATTTTCAATGCATGTTCCAGGTTCAAAATCATGAGTGGTGAATGGATTTTCAGGCTTGCCAGGGATATTCCACTAATCATTATTCAGAGTCTTAAGATACATGTACTGTGCAATAAAAAATGGGGAAAATTAAAAGTGCAATTAATTAAAAGCATACTGACATACACGTTTTACTCAGCTAAAGTCTTATGGCATAATTTGCTTCTTCCACCCACCTAGTTAGTACCTCCAACTTTGATGCTGATATCACCATGTGACTGGCACTGCCATAAAATAAATTCAATTTTAATGTAGACACAAAGTCTAACATGTAAGTGCATTACTTTGCTTTATTGTCCAGAAATCCAACCTGGCATCATATTTGTCACAGACACCACAAGGCATGGCGCTTCTAAAACATCTAAATGCGGGTGGGACACTATCAATACCTCAAAGGCAGTTATTGGTACGGCTGAGCGTTTCTCATCTGACAGAGAATTGTGGTGACTTGTAAGTATGATATAATTGTAAGAGTAGCAACAATTGTAACAACAACATTCTTTGGGGTAGGGGTATTGTAACTTCAAGTCTTTTGGTGTATTTGGAGTAGATAACATAATCATTACAAACCTAAATACTGCACCTTGAAAAATATTGGTATGATGCATGTTACAATATTTTTTTCATGCATGTGTGGGTGGGTGTGGGCGTGTGGAGGGTCTAGTGGGTAAAGTTTGATCTTATTCTTTAAACTAGATGGAACTTCAACTGCGCGCAGTCGAAAAATGCCTCCGCCATAGAGCAATTTTACAAACCAAAATGGAAGCAATTTTTAAAATTCAAGTTTGATTGTAATCCATCTGTTGGTTCTAATGATAACACGATCACGAGCTATTTTAGGATACAAAATGAGCCCTGTGACCTTTGACCTCGTGACCCCAATTCTAATCTGTTCATTGACTCTGCAAGATACATACATGACCCAAGTTTGGCGGTTATCCATCAATCGATTCTTGAAATAACGTGATCACAAGCTATTTTGCATACATAACGAGCCCTGTGACCTTTGACCTCGTGACCCCAAAATCTGATCAGTTCATTAGCTCTGCAAGATACATACATGACCCAAATTTGGCGGTAATCCATCAATCGGTTCTTGAGATAACGCGATCACGAGCTATTTTTGCATACATAATGAGCCCTGTGACCTTTGACCTTGTGACCCCAAAATCTAATCAGTTTATTGGCTCTGCAAGATACATACAGGACCCAAGTTTGGCGGTAATCCATCAATCGGTTGAGATAACGCGATCACGAGCTATTTTTGCATACATAATGGACCCTGTGACCTTTGACCTCGTGACCCCAAAATCTAATCAGTTCATTAGCTCTGCAAGATACATACATGACCTGAGTTTGGCGGTAATCCATCAATTGGTTCTTGAGATAACGCGATCACGAGAACGGGACGCGCACAGACGCACGACGCACGCACGCATGTACGCACGGACTGACAACCAGAAAACATAATTCCCTGGCTACTTTGTAGCGGAGGCATAAAAAGTAACCATGTATTGCCATTATAAAGAATTAAAGCTCGTTTTCATTTGATTTTTTTAAAGAATGACATGCGCTGCATATGAAATTCAATTGTCAGTGCCTTTGCTTTTTCTCATGAACTGTGTACCCATAAGACATTGAGTGATTTCAAGTACGGTGTTCGGTGTTGGTGTTGGTGTTGAGAGCATGGAAAGGCTGCTAAACCGAGCTCCAACACCGACGGTCAGTTTAGAAGGACGATACCGATCGCGTTATCGATAGCTCAACACCAGCCTCAACACCGAGTGACGTCATACTCTACAGGCGAAAAGTCTTGCAATAAAAGCATAATCCTTTCAGAAATTCCATTAAAATTACATCATATCGAATATCAAATGTAAAGTCATATTAAACGAGCTGAAGACATGGAATTTCACAAGTTGACCTCTGTGACCCTTGACCTACATGCTCCAAAATCTAAACAGATCGTCTTCCTATGGTGATACATACTATCATTAAGTTTGAAGTGAAAATTCTCCAGTGGTTCTTGAGATATCGCGATAACGATCTCAATGTATGGAATTTCATAAGTTGACCTCTGTGACCCTTGACCTTTGACCTACGTGCTCCAAAATCTAATCAGATTGTCTTCCTATGGTGATACACACTATCATTAAGTTTGAAGTTTAAATCTCCAGTGGTTCTTGAGATATTATGATAACAATCTCAATGTATGGAATTTCATAAGTTGACCTCTGTGACCCTTGACCTTTGGCCTACGTGCTCCAAAATCTAATCAGATCGTCTTCCTATGGTGATACATACTATCCTTAAGTTTGAAGTTTTTACATCTCCAGTGGTTCTTGAGATATCATGATAACAATCTCAATGTATGGAATTTCATAAGTTGACCTCTATGACCCTTGACCTTTGACCTACGTGCTCCAAAATATAATCAGATTGTTTTCCTATAGTGATACACACTATCACTAAGTTTGAAGTTTAAATCTCCAGTGGTTCTTGAGATATCATGATAACAATCTCAATGTATGGAATTTCATAAGTTGACCTCTGTGACCCTTGACCTTTGACATACGTGCTCCAAAATCTAATCAGATCGTCTTCCTATGGTGATACATACTATCCTTAAGTTTGAAGTTTAAATCTCAAATGGTTCTTGAGATATCGCGCTAACAAACTCAATACAAGGAATTTCATAAGTTGACCTCTGTGACCTGTGACCTTTGACCTACGTACTCCAAAATCTAATCAGATCGTCTTCCTATGGTGATAAATACTATTCCCGAGTCTTAAGTTTAAATCTTAAATGGTTCTTGAGATATTGTGATAACGGTCAAACGGGACGGACGTACGGACGGACAACCCAAAAACATGATGCCTCCGGCACCACCTTCGGTGGCGGAGGCATAAAAACCCAGGAAGAAAATGTGGTTATTTGGGGGGGGAGGGGGAGGGGGAGAACAGGTGATCAGCAGGAAGAACAAAAATACAATTTATGAAGAAGCCCTGGGGACTACATGAAATTAAGGATTGGAAAGATTTTATTCATTACCTATAATGATTTGTTGAGCTGCATGGTTACACTGCTTATACACTGCACATTCCCTGATATTGTATCTTTATGGGGTTTTTTTGCGTGTAATACTTCAGGTATCCAAGAACTGACGAAAAACTGCACTTGCCAAGGAGATTGTACAAACTTGGCCTGCAACAAAAGATGCAACACCAGGGTTACAGGGCCATGTAAGTACAGAAAATTATATAAAATATTTTTAATTCACTTAAAAAGTTGCAGATCCAATGAGTGCACTGCGTTTTGCGCGTGGTATGGGCTATGCATGGCAGTGAAGTATTTCAATAAAGTGAGAACATGGTGAAGAGTCCTGTATCTGCAACTTTTGAAAGTGAATTTTCTAATAAACTAATTTTCATATTTCAATTAAAACATTTATAGACAAAAATAGAGCAATATGACATTTATTTGTGTGCTTTGTATTCCCTATGTTATGTGAAAGAGTCCCACAAAAAATACATTCCTACATCATCAAGATTCTTGGAATTCTATTGGTCAATGAACCAGTGTTGAATATTGAACAATAACCTCATCCACCGTCGGCGAGGTTAAGGCAAAGGCCATCGTCGATGTGAATTTAAGCGGTCTTTGGTTTGGAAGGATTAAGGATTTTCGCTATTTTGGACATTTGCTATATTCTATACAATAATGATCACTGGATATCATTGATATCAGTGAAAATAATCAAAAAATGCAAAGTAGTCTATGTCTATAAATTTTATGTGACGTTTTCAATGAAAAACAGTGAATATTTTACCAAATATTAAGATTTCTTGGGAAAAACTTGATTTTGGAGTTTGTTTTTCCATGAACCTATCAATGTAAGAGGTAACATAACCCCCTGAATCATATCTGACACTTCATATTGCCATTTTTGTGAAAAAAATGGGATAATTTGGACCTACTCTCATGAAACATGCCATATATTGTTTGGTGGTTATAGAAATAACTTTGTATGTAATTTGCAGGGTTCCCAGCCACTCTGTAAAACAGGGAAAATAATTTTTTTTTTCCAGACAAGGTAAACGCATGGAATTTTACTCTGTATATTACCCTTTTCCCAGGAACACTTTTATAGTGAAGGTAATGGGTCAAGTTTTATCCAGTCAAGACTGAAAAACATCAGAAGCTCCCAGAAGGTGAGAAAGCGTGGTCATGATGGTAGCAAGAGACCAAGCCTTCCTGATGATCATGAAGAGCATTTGCAAGATGGGGAGGAAGACGAGCCAGAACTAGATGGTGTAGTAAATCAACAAACACTTGAAAAGGTAAACCATTATATCATGTTTGTATGCCTGAGTTCAAAAAATTTAAACCGCCAACCCCAGGATGGTTTAAATTGATCTTTAAGTATTTAACATTGCCTATGAGAAAGAACAATTTCCTTTTGCAAACTTGTACTTTTCAGATACAAAGGTCAGAAGTTGGGCATATTTTCAATTTGTTATGTGTAAGTCTATGGGGCTCCTCCGCCTCCGGCTCCCGACCCTGACGTACTTGGAAATTAAGTCATAACTTTATTATTACTCAAATAATATGGGACTTTTGCATTAGAAAGAGGATGAAATTAAGCTTACAGCAAATGCTAAACTTACACAAAAATGTTTGATTCTTCCTAAAAATATTTTACATGAAACATGAAAAAAAACCTAAAAAGTAACAGCTCCACCATATTTAACAGACCATTATATTAAATGTGACCATTTACAGGTTGAGTGGATGAAGTATACAGCCCCCAGACAGCAAACAAAAGCTCAATTAACAGAAGTCTTTGTGGATACACATAAATACAGACAGGCCCTGATCACTCAACAAGAAATGACCATTACTGATATTGTAAATCAGTTTCCTCGTTATAGAGATATGCCCCAGTTGGTAAGTATTTCTTGTTGTCTTACAATGAGAAAAGTTAAACCATTGTGGCCTTAACATTCTTTTGACAGCATGATTTTTCTTTTTTCTTCTTTCTTTCTTCCTTTTTCCCCTCTAGTTTCTTCTGATTTTGCCTCAAAGGCGAAAATATTACAGTGCACTTCATGCAGCACTTAAATTGTTGTACACTGAATTGACATTGACGGGTCTGCTTGTGAGATCAAAATAACACAAGGTTCAGAAGTTCTTGTTTTAAGCATTTTTACTGTCACAGTTTGCTTTTTACTAGACTATCAAGTGCTGATAAAGTTAAGTGAAACTGCTCTTGTTATTCTTACACTTATTCCAAGGGTGGATCAAATTTTTTAAAAGAGGGGTGCCAAAATTAAGGACTGATAGAGCTGTAGCACTTGTGGGCACAGTGGGTGTCTGAGGGGGATGTGCCCCCTCAGAATCAGATAAAATTGTAATTGTATCCCCGAACAGAGTTGGGAGGATACTATGGATTTGGTCTTGTCCGTCCGCCGCCAGAGAGATTTTCGCTCTACCGGCTGCAGTTCTTTTTGGATCATTGTAAAATTTGGCATGAAGGTGCGTTATGATAAAGGGAAAACGCCTATCATTTTTGGTGTCGGTGGAGTCATCCTTACCATGGTGACAACATTTTTGTGTGGAAATATTCTACAACATGTAACTTCTCCTGTTTTTACCCGATTGTCATGAAATTTGGCAAACAGGACCGATATAACATGGGGTTGTTAAAAATGGAATTTTTGGAACTGCCACGCCAAGCATTGCTATGGCAACCACACATTTTCTTGCGCACTCTACCGGCTGCAGTTCTTCTCGGATCATCTTCAAATTTGGCATGAAGGTGCGTTATGGTAAAGGAAGACACCTATCATTTTTGGTTTGGGTTGTGGGACGGGTTCGGGAGATACATGTGCTCGGACAGGTACCCTGAGTGCTCTAGTTTCCAAAGTCAATTCGCATGATTTGGTGCATTCTTTTGCCTGCCCACGAAGTCAGGTGCCCTATCTCTGCAAAATAGAGGGGTGCGTGCCGGTGCCCCCTAAATCCGTACCTGTATTCTTCTAACACATGTTCTTCAATTGATCGTGCACATTTCTGCATTTTGTGATTTACCTGGCTATTGACCCCTACAGTGTAGGCTCAGAAAAAGAACTTAATACGTGAGAACTTAATACAATTCACTCTTTGTTTTTCCTTCTTCCCCAGATCGGCATCGAGTTTAGTTTGCTTTATGGTGATGTGTGTGACAACTTTGTAAAGAAGTGGGGAACGTTTTATCGTCCTCGCATCATAGCACTGGCTAAACGAGACTTCCCAACAGTTCAGCAGGTTATTGCAGACTTTGAAGAATCCAATGGAGACAGTAAGTCCTTCCCAAGGAAGTTAAAATGGGAAATCTGTTCCTCACGTCATTTTGCCGTCACACATGGAGGGAGTTTCTGTACCTCCGCAGTTTTTGGTTTCTGGGTTCGGCAATTACAATTTTTTTTCTGCGTGTGTTCCTTTCTTCGCGAGAACTTTATCACGCATGCGCAAATTTACATCACGCACACATTTATGTTATCGTGCGGAAAATGCACAGCAATGGAAATTTGCGCCAAAACAATGCGGAGGTACAGAAACTCGCCTCTATGCGGGACCGTCAAAATGGCGACCGCAGCTATATAGCGTTACACAGTGGTCAAAAAGAGACCAGATTTCCCTTTAAACTTCCTTGGTCCTTCCTTACTTCAAAATACATGGGGTGCATGGGTTTATGTCAACTCATTTATGTATGAGGCTAGCAAGCAAGCAAGACAGCAGGCTGTATTCCAAAATGATCGTAACCATATCAGACAGAAGTTGATGGAGAAAAAGGCTGGCGTTTTGACCTGAGAGATGCAAGATGCAATCATGTGACATGAATATGGCTAAATTCCTTCTGCAATGTTTGTCCAACAGGTTTTAATTCAAAGGAAGAAATAAAACAAAAAATGAATAAATATAAATTTATCAAATTATCTCCATTTCTTTTAAATTTCTGCAGTGGATGTGTGTGGCCTAACTGCCCTCCTGTTCATGCTTCATCGACCAACGTCTCGAAGGAAGGGTAAAGAGATGGCCTGTTCAAGGCCAGGTGCACTGATGTATCTGATTCAAAATCTGCCGGTAAGTATATTTCACACTGCCTCAAGTTAGCAGTCGGGCCAATAGCTGATTAATGTGCATTGCATTTATCTGCTTATGTTCATGTATAGACAAACCAGAGATTCCAAAACTCATACTGCCCGGTGTTATGGCTGTGTTAGCAATGGAGCTCTAATTGTGGGTTTTAATCCTGGTCCTTGCCAGGAAAATGGCATACGTGCAATACCCTCATGCGAAGCTGATAAATGCATGCAACAATTAATTCATGGTACAAAACCTGAATACCCCTAATTATAGCTCCATACTGGTATAAGAAAATGTTGTGGAATCTCTGGTCTATATATTATGCGGCATGAGTCTTAATTTTATTTATATTTATAAACTGGAAGATGTGTGCTGCATTATTGATTTAATTCCTAAAATTGGATGAAATTGCAGCCCCTTCCAGTTGTATTTGCCCCTAGGTAAATTTTGAAGCCTCACATTTACTTTTTAGATGGAAGTTTTGAGGTTTATTCTCACCATTGCGTGTTAAACACTTTTTCTTTGCAAGGCTGGTTTGATGTGGAGGTATCTTTCGGCATCTACTCAAAAGGGACGCATGCATGCATGGGAACAGTCCTATATTTCGAGGTGTTATTTCTCTGAATGGTTTTTATTCCAAATGTTTTATTCGAATATACGTGTCATTTCTCCGAACGGTTTTTATCCTGAAAAGTTGTTTCTGGGTTAGGGTTAGGTTAGAAAACCATTTGAAATAAAAACTGTTTAGAGAAATGACACGTATATTCAGAATAAAAACTGGTCGGAGAAATGACACGTCGGAATATCGACCTGCACACTCCATGCATTTTGTCAAACTTTGTCATCAAAATTATCTATCCAAGGGGGAAGGAGGGGATAGTATAATTTTTTTACATTGAACCTTAAAACTCTGTATTTTGAGCCCATTTTAGGGCAATTTATGCTTCATACATAATTAATTAACACAATTCAGAAGAAAATTTGTGCTGAAGGAAGTGGTAATGTATGGCATATCGCCTTTTCAACTTTATTTTGTGTTATCCTTTTTCAGGTTGGAACTGATGTGGAAGCTGCAGTACAGGGCAAAGAGTCCATATATCGGCAGCCGTTTCTGTTAAGCCTGGGGGAAGAGATGAAGCCAAGTCAGTACTTCTTGGTTGTGGACAAAGTTCCAATACCAGCAGCAACAACTACAGTGGAAAGTTTCGATATGGTCTTCAAGTCCCACTTTGCTTTTAAAGTAGAGTATGCTTCCCCATTGATGCCGTTTTACACTTTCATGGCTGCATTTGTCTACGAGGTCTTGCCGCCATCCCAGGTGGCAGCTAGTATTAGATCGTTGGCAGCAAACATAAGAAATATGGGAGAGATCTGAAACTAAGCATTATAGACAAGGGTAAACTTTATCCTTGGAATGTACTTGACATGTTAAAATACATTTCAGTGTAGTTGAACCTTAAGATTTAGGCCATGTACCTTCCCGATAAAATACAATACATTTCATTATAATATACCTGTAGATGTAGATACAAGCAGCTAATATGAAAGTGTACTTTATCAGCTTTGTGTGCCTTTTTTATTTTAAAAAATTTGACTTCTTGGACCCTTAGATACTCACATTTTTCTGAGGATATAGATCATTCTTGGACACCCTGTGGACATACTTGTGATCTAATCATGAATGCAGGGAAAACATTTTACAAAACCTATGGATCTCTCATTCTCAAAATTCTGTCAGTATAGTAAGCCAAAATAATGCAAAAACTAGAACACAAAATATTTGACCCATTCTGTAATTTAAATTTGACACTCTGGTTGTGTTGGTGTTTTCCCAATTTTGCTGTGTTAATTGTTTCAACAATGTAAAGTTTACATTGTTCTTGGGACACTTTTTACTTGAACTGTAAGCACATTGTTTTGTGATAATAGATATCACTGAAATGTGGCAGTTAATTGCATATTGAATTGAAATGGATGCATTGTAAAGTTATTGTGAATGTAAAATGTCCTGTAAAGTGGTGGTATTAGGCTAAAAAAAAATAAAAATACTGTCTCAAAGCTTGTGAGAATTTTTAGATCTGATGCAGAATGCGATTTCTTTTTTTACTCTTCAAATTTCAACTGAGTTCCGCCTCCACACACATCCGTAACCAAAAATGACTGAAAAGCTTCCATGTTCATATTTTTTGGAAACCACATAGCATTCCATAGGTTTTTTGACCTCCCACTGCTTCAATTCGTTCAAAACAGCAAACTTTCTTTTAAAAATGAAAATGAAAAAATAAACAACTGGAAAAAATGAAAGTCTGACTTTTACAGAATCAAATGTGCACGGTAAAACAAATGCGTGCGGCAGCTTTGAGACATATACATTTTTTTAAAGCCTTATAGCATGTATTTTGATATTCAAAGATCCATAATTTTTGGTATCCCTCACAAAACATGTTGTGGATGCTTATGTTATGGTGCAGTTGACCAACCGACTATATCTGCCGGGAACACGAGTAATCCACTCTGCAGGCGAAACACAAATTGCATTCACTTCAAACTTATTGGTATAGTTTGGGAGTACCTAGCTCCCTAGATGACCTCATTATAAATTGGTCAATTTTAGTAAATTGCAAAATGGCAATGAATAAATGGTGTGTAATGTGTTGCAATACATGTGCCACCCGCATTTAGGGAAAAATATTGTAGAATGTTTGTAACTAATAGATTACTAACACTGTATCGATGTTGATTCCAGCGAGAAGTGATTTTTTTAAGGTGAAAAATGCCTGATTTTTTTTTCCTTTACCCATTGAATGTATAGACAGCTACACCACTGCTTTCAAGAAATAAGGGTTTTTTTCCCCTGAAATAGATAAAAAGTTTCATGTTCTCTACATCATGATTTCACAGGGTGGCGTCTATATGGTGTGAAGCGTCTATCACGACATATAACTGCATCGAGCCAGATGATTACTGTTTTTCACATAAGCTGGGACATTGCCGTGTATACACTATTCGTTGGAATCAACCATGTATACACCTTAATAAGGTTTCTATTTCTGCATTCGACACTTGCAATTATTATGATATTATTGTTGAATGTCATTTAATGTGTTTGTTATGGAGCTGCAATCAAATAGATTAATGTTTGCCTGAATAAATTGTACATTTTGAGTTGGAATCAACCATACACCTTAATAAGGTTTCTATTTCTGCATTTGACACTTGCAATTATTATGATATTATGTTTGAATGTCATTTAATGTGATTGTTATGGAGCTGCAATCAAATAAATTAATGTTTGCCTGAATAAATTGCACATTTTGAGTTGGAATCAACCATACACCTTAATAAGGTTTCTATTTCTGCATTTGACACTTGCAATTATTATGATATTATGTTTGAATGTCATTTAATGTGATTGTTATGGAGCTGCAATCAAATAAATTAATGTTTGCCTGAATAAATTGCACATTTTGAGTTGGAATCAACCATACACCTTAATAAGGTTTCTATTTCTGCATTTGACACTTGCAATTATTATGATATTATGTTTGAATGTCATTTAATGTGATTGTTATGGAGCTGCAATCAAATAAATTAATGTTTGCCTGAATAAATTGCACATTTTGAGTTGGAATCAACCATACACCTTAATAAGGTTTCTATTTCTGCATTTGACACTTGCAATTATTATGATATTATGTTTGAATGTCATTTAATGTGATTGTTATGGAGCTGCAATCAAATAACTTAATGTTTGCCTGAATAAATTGCACATTTTGAGTTGGAATCAACCATACACCTTAATAAGGTTTCTATTTCTGCATTTGACACTTGCAATTATTATGATATTATGTTTGAATGTCATTTAATGTGATTGTTATGGAGCTGCAATCAAATAAATTAATGTTTGCCTGAATAAATTGCACATTTTGAGTCTATGTTATTGTTTTTCTCCAGTCCCACTTCCTCTGAAAATTTTAAATCTCCAAAAGATTTATGTTTAAATAAACCTTGAAAAGATTTAAAGGTAAAACTGAAAAGATTTAAAGGTAAAACTGAAAAGATTTAAATTTTAAATCTAAGAGACTTATATTCTAAGTCTTTTGTGGTTTTAAAATTTTAAGTCTTAATAAAGACTTATTTTAAATCCCAAAGGGTTCGTCACTAATATCAGTCTCTGTTAGATTTAAAAGTAAGACTTTAAGATTTAAAAATAAGACTTTCAAATTTAGAGAGTAGAAGAAACATCAATAATTTCTGTGGACCTCACGATAATTCTCTGTTCAGTGAGGGTGATGGTTAGGTGTGAGGGCCTCAAAGAGGTAGTCATCAACATTCAGGCTAAACATTCCGTATGACATCATTGCAGAAGAAAACGGAAATGAGAGAATTTTGGTGGTAGAAGAAACATCAATAATTTCTGCGGACCTCATGATAATTCCCTGTTCATTGAGGGTGATGGTTAGGTGTGAGGGCCTCAAAGAGGTAGTCATCAACATGCAGTCTTTCAACATGAGCGAAGTGGTAGAAGAAACATCAATAATTTCCGTGGACCTCACGATAATTCCGTTAGGTGAGGGTGATGGTTAGGTGTAAGGGCCTCAAAGAGGTAGTCATCAACATAAAGGCTGTCAACATGAGCATAGTAGAATAAATATTAATTATTTAAATCAGAACTGATTTTATTATTTACTATATAAATCTATGTATCTACCTATTATTGCATAGTCCTCCTGACAAGCAGACCATCGAGATAAAAAAGTCACAATCGTGCATACACCCCACCCCCAGGACACTGCTATACCCTCAGTCACATACGCCCTGCGCGTACATGCAAACTTCCTCGAGTCTACAGACAGATAAGTCAGCGGGCGCAAAATTTGAGTTTTTTTAACTCTTTGCAGCGTTTTGGGTGCCTTTCATATCATAAATTCCAGTACCAAAGTTGTTTATAACGATTTTGGTAAGGGTTCTGTACCCTAGTCACTTTTAGTTTGACTGAGCTGGGACCATGCCGGTGCTCTTCCGGGCACGCCTGAGCTTCGGCCATCACCTGTCTATAAGATGCACCCCCGACTTTTGGTGGAAAAAAAGTGCATCTTACAGAGATTTACGGTATATATTCCTGCATATGGGGATAGAGTTTCAGCCATAGCCTATTGCAGAAAGGAAATTGGACATTTTGGATCAGCATCAACATCACAGTCGTCTTTAAAAAATTGGAGTCAACATCATCATCATCTAGATCTTGTTGATAGATTGACACTGAGGCAAACATTAAACATTAAACATTAAAACGGCATAGGCAATACAAATGCAAGCAAAGACAAAAGACGGGTTGAATTAGGATGGATGAACTATGATGACAATCTCCAAAGGTGGTGGAACACGTCACCTGAAACTAAGTAAAGATGCATCCAGCGAAGAAGTCATAAAGGAGGGCAAAAGGCTGTTTTTCAGAGGCTGTCCTGGAGGCAATGGTGGAGGAGAGTGTGGAGGGTGTTGTATGGCCAGAAGAGGAGGCTGGACTCTCTTTCCCTTCGAGCCAAATGTCACAGGTAGAATTTGTAGAATGTTATTGATGCTTTGACCCCCTCTTGGGGTATGAGAGTACAAACAAACTTAAAAATATAAATAGCAATGCATGACTTGTGAATATGTACATCTTTGGTTTAACCCTAACTGGGCCGGGGCTACTAGCACCCTCCTATATGACCTTGGCCAAAATCTCGGGGAAGGGGGAGCCCTCTCCCTGACTCTAATAACTTCCAAAATACCCAGGCCTAGTTAGGGTTTATCTTGAATTGTAGATAGTATTGAAAAGCTAACCACTATATTACTTTATAATTTCTTTGACGACCTTTAAAGTGTCAATGTTATGTTGACCACCCCCCCCCCCTCCTAATTCTACTTGAAAATTTCATCCCATTGAACATGAGATTCAAATGTGACATGCATTTTTATGCGAGGCATTTTCCATATGGTAATCTTTTTGTTTAACAAAAACAAAATTCTCACTGATGATGTACAACATTTTTTTTCTGCATTTTTTTTTTTTTCTTGGGGTTAACCATTTTTCAAACATATCGATGATATTAGATAAACCTTTATACTGACATTGTTTTTCTTTTGGCGGGTAGAGTGTCTGTGCCGGAACAGTGTCTGCCTCAGACCAGTGCAACCAGCGGCAGACCACTAATACAGCCAGTTCTTGGACAAACGGATGACACAGCCATGGAAAGCACCAAGAAGCCAAGTGGCATTAAGTCATATGAAGAGAGGCTTTTGGAGATTGAAGAAGATAAACTTCAAGTTGAAAAAGAGAAACTTCAAATTATTAAGCAAGTGCTTCATGTATTTGAATGCTTCAAATTTAATCAAGAGGCTTAAAGGGCATCTGTACGCAGCCTTTTACTGACTTTGTTTCTCTTTTGGAGGGTGGAGTGTCTGTGCCGGAACAGTGTCTGCCTCAGACCAGTGCAACCAGCGGCAGACCACTAATACAGCCAGTTCTTGGACAAATGGATGACACAGCCATGGAAAGCACCAAGAAGCCAAGTGGCATTAAGTCATATGAAGAGAGGCTTTTGGAGATTGAAGAAGATAAACTTCAAGTTGAAAAAGAGAAACTTCAAGTTATGAAGCGAGCGCTTCATGTATTTGAATGCTTCGAATTTATTCAATAGGCTTAAAGGGCATCTGTAGGCAGCCTTTTACTGACTTTGTTTCTCTTTTGAAGGGTGGAGTGTCTGTGCCGGAACAGTGTCTGCCTCAGACCAGTGCAACCAGCGGCGGACCACTAATACAGCCAGTTCTTGGACAAAAGGATGACACAGCCATGGAAAGCACCAAGAAGCCAAGTGGCATTAAGTCATATGAAGAGAGGCTTTTGGAGATTGAAGAAGAGATCAAGTTGAAAAAGAGAAACTTCAAGTTATGAAGCGAGCGCTTCATGTATTTGAATGCTTCGTATTTAATCAAAAAGAGGCTTAAAGGGCATCTGTACGCAAAGGGCATCTGTACGCAGACCGCAACTTGTCCCCAAGGATATCCTGTCTGCAGAGAGAATCTTTGCTGGTCTGGACTCCCTACGCCGCAAATGCCTAACGCAAATACTGTGGCATTTGATGGTACCCTTCTGTGGAGCTTATTAAAACAAAACGAGACTTTCTAGACAACATGCCTGAAGAGAGGAGAGAAAAGTACCTTGAAGACGCCATGAAACAGAGGAAGGACTTTTAAAATCTATATCAAAATAGAAGCAAAAAGATTAAAGATCACGTGACTGTATTGTTAATATGTGTAATATGTATTTATATGAGACAGCCAGTGTATGTGCTCATTTACATTAGATAGACTGATTTAGTGTTTCTCTCTCTTTTCTCACCAGTGGCTTTGTGGAATATAGACATGGTACCCCCTTAGAGACCTTTAGAGGCCCAAGGGGTCTGATGCAGCCAGACCTCCAACTCGGGTAACCTCCCCCACAGAAAAAACATGCCGGGGATGTGCGAATAAGCCCAAGACGCATCACATGCAGCAATGTCCCTTCCCCTCTTGCTCAGTACGGATGGTGCATGTAAAATGGCATAGTTATGGCCATTTACCCAATGTGGCTTATATTTACCGTGAAGACCCCCCTTCTGCCGAATTGCTTCAGCGCCGAGGAGATTTTTTGGAGTGGTTAGCAGCTCGGTTTGTGTGGGGGATGTGGAGAACCGGGTCCACAAGTTAATGGCTCTCGTAAATAAGGACTTTCGTCCGAGCCATCCAACAATTCCGCCGGAGGTGGAGAGAGCCATTAGGGCTCAGATAGAGCTTGAGGGAAGGCTAATGCCGTCCTTTCTTTCTCTATCTCCTCTAAACTCCCCTGCCTGCATTTTGCATTTTAGGGTATTATTTTTTATGTAATATTAACTTTCAGATATTGTTTCCTTATCACATTTATTTTGTATAATTTTATGATATTGCTTGAAACATATGTTGCTAAAACAAAGTAACGAAAATAAATCATTTAAAAAGTATGACTTTGTGTTGGATTAGGATTAGCCAGTGTTTGGGTTTTTCATTGTGAGATTCGGGATATTGTGGTTATGGAATTTTTAGTCAAGGTCTGAATATCTTATTTCATCAGCGCAATCATGCCGTTAAGTGTGAAACTTTGTTCTGCAGACAGAAAAGTTAGAAAATTGTTGCCACTAAATCCAACAGACATCAACAGACATTGCAGGATTCTTTGAATTGAGTAAGTGTACCTCCCGGTATTTTCATGTGCTTGTTATATATGCATGTGGAACAGCCACAAAGAAGAGACAGTCGCTCGGATCGGGCGCTCTCAAACAGGTTTACCTATGAGCGTAAAATCCTGCCTCCTGATTGGTTCAGAGGTAAACGCATCATGAATATTCATGACTGAGCTGCAAAGATACTAGTAGTATTACGCATGCGCGTGACACAAGTCGAAGCTGCTCATAGCATGCAACTATATGCTAGCTAGCTGTACGTACACTGCACGCATGCACAGTCATTGGTTCAAAGTTGTAACTTTTACATGAACAATTATGGCGGCGTCTACAACTTTCTGCAATATTGGTCGCTCTAATGCCTGAGTCACACCTTTGCGTATTCGGCTTGCGTATTGCTGCGTATTTATGGCAAGCCGTTTTAACATTTATTCCTATTTCTTGATATCAAGAAATCAAATTCTTGACATTAAGAACTCGAATTCTTGATATCAAGAATTACCATTGCTTTACAACAGAAAACCATTTCTTGATATCAAGAATTCATTTCTTGATATCAAGACATAGGAATAAATGTTAAAACGGCTTGCCATAAATACGCAGCAATACGCAAGCCAAATACGCAAAGGTGTGACTTAGGAATTAAGAAGAGAATACCGATTTCTTCTGCAAGAACCATAAAAGCCTTTATGTAATGCTACGGTCACAAAGGTCCGTACGAACGATAATTTCGTACGAATCTCCGTTTTTCCATTGACTTCCCGAATTTCCATTGTCTGAAAATCGTTCGTACGGCGTTCGTAGCAGTTCGTAATGGCATTTGTGACCAAGGCTTTAGTACCACAATATTATTGTGAAATTGTAAATCGGCCCATCCCATAGGCGAATTTAGTCTATGATGCAGCAGTTTGGTTAGAGAGTGTTTAGATCTAGGCCTAACGTAGGGTCTACTTAGCCTAGGTCTAGGCCTAGATTTAACTAAGTACTTGATTGTCTAGTTAATTGCTGTGTGTATGTATGAGTGAGACAGTAACGTTACACAGTCACCTCAGCTTGTCACTGTTTCGTTATTAATATATTAGGCCTTAACTTTCAGGATATGTTCATAATAAAAAAGGGAACATATGATTAAATTTGGGGGTTATGATGAGATCAAATCACAGGAGTCATACTCGTAAAATGCATGAAATCACCTGTTCTAACTTAGTCTACTAATGGATCTAGACTAAAGTTATGATACCTCATCAAAGGCTCAATTATGGCTTGGTGTATGCATAACGTTAGAGGTGCCAGTGATCTGATTAAATAATGGGATGTTGAGGTCAAAGGTCACAGGGGTTAGGCTATAAAATGGGAGGAACTGAGCTGCTTATATTCCGATTACCTAAATTGGGGTAAAATCGGGGTAAAATCGGGGGGAAAAAATTATTATTATTAATTATCAGGCCTGTTTCATGTATGCTTGGAACACTACAATTGTAGGAAAATTGTAGGAAAATTAAAGGCTACATCTGATTTTTTTATGTAATGTTAACTTTCAGATATTGTTTCCTTATCACATTTATTTTGTAGAATTTTATGATATTGCTTGAAAGATATGTTGCTAAAACAAAGTAACGAAAATAAATCATTTAAAAAGTATGACTAGAGACTGTGTGTTTAAGGGTTGTAGTGTGCTAATTAGGATTAGCTTGTGTTTGGGTTTTTCATTGTAAGATTCATAGTTAGCTTATGGTCAGATTTATTAAATTGTTTTGCATCAATGTTTTTTTATTTTTTATTGTTATCATTATTTTTTGTATTCAGACTCACTCTCATGGCAGAAAAGTAAGTAAGTAAGTTTTTTTCAGACAGCATTTCACAAACAAAAGTTTCTGAGGGTTTTTTTATCATCAGAAGATATACTGTAGAGCCTATACACTACAAACAACATTTGCCATTTTTACTAAGTTGCTACACTAACATCCTGTTGGATTGGATAAGAGAGACAGATTATTTCGGCATACATGTAATTTATTTTATCAACAAGGCATGGGTATAGTTTTCTTACAGAAGAGGTGCTTTTAAATCCTTACAGTATGTGATGTTTTGTTGGAAGCTCTGCACAGGTGTTGTCTTTGAAGCTGGGTGATATATTCCTGAAGTGACAAAATTGGACAGCTATCAAACATATCTCGCCAAAATATCCTATTCATTTGCAGTCAAAATTTTTAATGACTTAAACTGTTATTATAATGCATTTTGTGTGTCTGTTTTTTTTCTCCAGCAATTTTCAAGTGCAGGTACTGTGTACGCTGCAGAGGCTGGAGGAAGGGCAGCAGCAGCTGACGCAGTTGGCACAAAAACTGCTTTTGTCCAAATCGGAAGACCTGAGGGAGCCGTTTACCGAACCAGTGAACACCGAGGACGAGTTCGACGCTCTTGCATCAAAGCTCGTTGACGTGGAGTATAGAAAGGAGTATAGGAAGAATTTTAGGGCCTATTGTTGTATGACTTTTGATATTTTTGAACATATCTGGATTAATTTTCGGTTTGTTTAAGTAGTAAATCAAGCCTAAAGATGGATCAAAGACTGATTTACAGACAAAACTAAAAACTTCACTTCGCCATTTGTTTTGTACATGTATGAAATGTCAAAATTCTTAAATTTGCGTCGGACAGTTTCTGAGGTAATTATTTGGTTATTTTATTGTTAATCTATCAATGGGACAGTTCCTTTTTTTGTATATTTTTGTGGGCAGGTCCAAGGTAATGTCCTCCTTGGTGATGGGTATTGTTCTTCGCGTTAGCGTTAAAAATATATTATTTCAGAGGTTTTTTTATTTTAGTGTAGAAATGTTGGTATTTGGTGTTGGTGTAGAGATACAGAGTGGTTGAAAAGCATTATGTCAATGTAAATTGGTTTTCCTTCGTGTATTTTTTTTAAATTTGTACTTGTGTGCATTTTTTTTCTCCCATTGATGAGTTATGCCATTGTGTTTGGCTATTTCTCTCATTGAGTGGTAAATTATGTAGATGCTAGAGGGGAGTTACAGAATGTTAAATCTAAGCCATTTTGTCTTTTTATTAGTGGTCTTTTGCTGCTCTATATCAGTCTTTGCTCCCTTGGGTAGTAGATGTGTGATTGATGTAGGCAAATTGGGTATGCCTCAAATGTTTTTAATGTATTTTTTTTTTTGGGGGTTGTTAGAATTCTGGATGTGTTTCTTTTTTTTACATGTTATTTATTTTTAATGATATGTTTTATGCTTTGTAAAATATTTGTAGATTGGATCATTGGTGTCTACAGCAACATTTAAGAGGCGACGGCTGATGCTTCGTTACGACAATATGGAGGGCCAAGTTGGCTTGACATTGTGGGGCGCGTCTGCCGAGAATGTCTGTAAATGACACTGTTGTAGTCACCGCAGTCATGGTCAAGGACCTAGCTCTAAGCTCTACCATCAGCGGTCCAGCAGCTGGTAGCAGAACCTGATCACCCTAGTGAAGATCAAGAGAACCGCAGCAGAGGTAAGTGCATATCAGTGCTTTGCTTGTCTTTTTGAAAAAAAATTGGAAGCCTGTATCACAAAACTGTTTGAAGAGGAAGCCATCAAGATTGATGAGGACAATTGTGATGCTTCAAGGAAGTTTTCTTAAAAAAATCAAACACCATATGCAGTGAGTTTCCTGCTAATTCCCCTCAACATTTATTGTGGGAAGAGCAGAAAAAAGTTTCTCTCGCAATCCGAAAGGAATGAGGTGGCATCCGGCCATAATCAGGATATGTATAGCTCTTTCTGCTAAGTCGCCTGCAGCCTATGAAATATTAAGAACTTCTGGATTTTTTACACTCCTGACACAGAGAACTTTGCGATGCTACACTAATTTCACTGCGAATGAGGCATGATTAAAAAAAGAGTTCTTGGCATGTTTTTGTGAAGAAATAAAATTTAAAGGTCTGGCAGAGATTGAGCATAATGTAATACTAGCATTTGACGAAATGAAGCTATTGCAAGGCTTAGTGTATTCACATCACACAGGACACATCATTTGTTATACTAGCCTGAGCTTAGTAAACGACGAGATGGCAGCATTTGCCAGAAAATGTGAAGGTAAAGATTCAGAGATGGCATCACATGCACTTGTTTTAATGGCAAGGGAAATCTCCTCGTCCTTTTGCAGACCTGCGGCATATTTTGCCACTGGAGGAGCCACAACTGACCAGTTGTACCATATAACTATGGAGGGCACAGAATACCTGGCTCAACACCTGTGTCAGGGACAGGCAGGGGTACTCAAGATAACAGGGATGATGAAACTCTGACACAACAGGTTGACTTTGGTAGGTTAAACTAAGGCTTAATTAGTGCCAATTCATGCATTGAAGTTATTAACAAAAACAATAAAAAATAATGATAGTGTAAGTAGAAGCTATAACAAGATTCTTAATTCTTCAAGTGGAAACCAGACCTTCATGATCATTTAAACAGATCATAATTCACCATTTAAATTTTTGCTCTAATTTCTTATTTTTTCCTTTCTTTTCTCTCTAACATTGTTTTGTCATAAAAATGAATCAAATGCTAATTATTATAACTTTATTCTTATTACAGCTACAACCAATGTGCCATGTAAAGGCTTCAGTCCCTGTCAGAGTCCAGGATACTTCACTTGCTAAACAGCTACAATCGATGAATGAAAAGACTACAGAGAAAATGCACAGACTGTTTGATATTGCATACAGTGTAGGGTACTGTGAACTGCCATTCACAATGTTCTCAATATTAATAGCACTTGAGAAAAAACATGACGTGGAACTAAGAGTGACCCACATGTACTGTATGCCAATGACAAATCATGCCGCACATTTATCAGGTAGGCCTACATAGCTGGCAGCATGGTTGAAGACTTGGAACACAGGGTCAACCTCACAACGTCCAGCGACAAGTTGGGCGACTTGCTGAACAGATACTCGTCATGGACGAAGCTGAAGCGATGCGTCGCGTGGTTGCTGCGCTACAAGGCATATCTTCGAGCCAAGGCGAAAGGCAACAATATCAACATCATAAAGAGACGAACACTGACACCGGAGGAGCTGCATGTAGCTGAGTCGTCTATCATCAAGACAATCCAGCGTCAAGCCTTTGAACACGCCTTAAACGGTTTAAGATTGAGCCATTTTATTACAGTATTTTGTTTGATGGCAGCACAGACAAATCTTCTACTGAGATGGAGGTAGTCAGCATCGAGTTAATGGACAGCAAGGGCATGCCACAAATCAAGCTTCTTCCACGGTAGGTTCAGTTGCTTATTTGGCTGATTTTCACTTGAAGCAATGTTCATAATCACTAGTCACAATTTGTTTATCACCAAATAACGTGAGCCCAATTAAAGCTAATCTTAAAGCCTAAGTCCACTCCGATTTTCAAAAATTATAGCATGTTGTAAATAAATCAAAGGTTGAAACTGCCAAATATCACAGGCGTACTTCAATCAGGTGATTTTTAAGAGCGATCTTTGTTTCGGTTATTTCGAGCAAAACAGTTAAATTGCTGTACAGATGTGACGTATGCTCCTCACAACGAAGGTGCAAGCATTTTTTTGACATTGGGCTATTTTCGTAATGTAACCAAATTTAATGATATGTCTTTGTGAAGTGCCTCTATACAAACTATTTCATTCACCTGATAAGAATAATAGTATTTCATTATTCTTATCAGCTCAATGAAATAGTTTGTATCGAGGCACTTCACAAAGACGTATGTATGCATTAAATTTGGTTACATTACAAATCTGTGTTGTGAGGACCCTACGTCACAACCGACTCGATCATTAACTTGTTTTTTGCTCATTACAAAAAATTATTAAAAATAAATCTGAACACCATTTTCCAAAACCAAGTTATATTTGGGCTTTTAAAATTTTTGTCTATCTAATCAGCTCAACTTTTCAGTGGAGTGGACTTGTAGGGGAGAGTGGGGTTGGTTGGAACGCGGGGTTAGTTGAAACATTGAGATTTTCCTAAAAATCAACAATTAATTTCTAGAAACACTGCCATCAGGTGGTGTGCAAAAGCAACCCCACATACCACATTGCCTACAGCACATGGGTCTCAGTCTTCTTGGAGTTAGAAAGGTAAGTTTGATTTTCAACTTTTGACTTAATTTTTGACATTAAGAAATTTTGTATTATCTCTATGATGTTTGTAGATTCATGTGGCTATATTTTTGGTATGTTAGGCTCTTATACTAAGCTACAAAATAAGGCTAAATAGGTGTGCAGTTGTATGCCATGTTTTGCACAATAAGCTTAAACATCTGCCAAGTGCTCGGGTTAGTTGAAACATTGGGCATGGGGTTTATTGGAACATGTTCCAACCAACCCCATCATATTAATTAAATGTAAAGTGAATGCATATTACTGTATTTTTTAAAATTTAAACATAGTATTATTATATGGACAACCCAATTTTTTTTATTCACATGAAAGCGTGCTGTAGTAAGCTTAGGCCTACCCACATAATGATAATTGTGTTAAATGTAGGCCTACGCTAGTAAATACCGTAATTAACGGTGTATTAACCGCACTTTTTTTACCGCCGGCAAACATCAAAAGTCGGGGTGCGGTTTATACACCGTTACAGACATGCATCATGCTGCAAACTCTAGGTATGTTACAATCTCCGCTCAGCAGCGGTCAAATTGTTTCACCGAGAGTGCTCGCTTAGGAGAGGATTGGGGGATATCCCCAAAATGATATGGACAAATATCCTGAAGTTTTTGGCTTAGTTAGGTACCATCGTCCTGAAAGTGACACTCATTTTCAACGCTTTTCAAATCAACCATCGCCCACTGACCTTGTCCTGAATAGAGGGCACATTGCTACATTTAGTTTATCATGTTGTCAGCGGTCCAGAAATGAGTCCCAGGTCAGCATAA
Source organism: Mesocentrotus franciscanus (assembly GCA_037976565.1). NCBI lineage: Eukaryota > Metazoa > Echinodermata > Echinoidea > Camarodonta > Strongylocentrotidae > Mesocentrotus > Mesocentrotus franciscanus. The sequence goes on from CP137673.1 coordinate 8,376,072, forward strand.
ATTATCATCCTTAATCTAGACCACTCCCTAAAAAGATGAAGCATAAGGCTAGCTACATGACTGTATGCATCCTCAAAATACTCATGTCCCTGTCTGAGTGCCCATCCAACATGCTCTATCATGATTGGTCTGTTTGTCTGTCAATTAAAAACAACGATCACATGTAAGGCACATGCTGTACGCTTAACCAAGATTTGCATATATTTTGGAATGTGCTGAGTGATTGATACATGTACGCGGACAGACAATAAACTTTTGAACCTTTGAACCCTGATCAAAGAAACCGCGGTGTAATGTTACACCCAGCTGGGCGCCAGCTGTCTTTGATAGGGAATGTTTTTGTATTCTAAATTTCTGCGACATGATGGTGAAAGAAATATGAGAGGTGAATGAATTTTGGGGAGGGATCGAGAGACAATATAAAAAGAAACTTCAGAAACAAAAGAAAACATGCGAAAACTACATTAAGTAAATAATTCTGTACTTTTTAAAGAAAAGGGAGAGATGGAAGGAAGAATGATGATAATGAAAATAACTTCTTTTTCCTAGTCTCGTCTTCAGAGTTGTTTCAATAATTGAATGACATTATAATCATGAATCAACCTTCTTTCTTAAAAAATAAAGGAGCAACAAATGTTTTTATTTTATTTAAAGAGATAAATTTGATGATTTATAATTATAATTTTATTCAGAGACTTCTCGAAAAGGGGGATTATGTTGTATAATTTTTAAATACTATTATTAATTCAATGAATCGTATTGTTGTGAGCCTATCAGCCTAGGTCATTTTAATAAGTGTTAAACAAAACAAAAAACAACAACAATAAGTGTAACAATCTCGGACAAATTTTACAATATAAATAATAAAATAAATATATAATGTAGTATTTTAATTTATGTATTCTGAAAAATTACCAAAAAAAAATTATTCAATCTATTAAAAATAAACATTTAAAAGAACAGTGATGGACGAGCCTGAGCTGCCATCTCTGTGTATTATAACGTATACATCGGCAAATACAATATGGCAGCTTTCATGAATCTCAACTTTAGAAAACAACACTCTACTCGGCAAGTCTTTAAAAATAATAATTTAATGTACAATTGTAATTATGATTCTTGTACAATTGCAAATAAAACATGATTAACGACGGAAATATGAATGTAAGTACTTCACAAATAGTTCCGTTTTACTTTTAATGTGAAATTAGTGCCGGTTGAAAGCAGTATTTTTCATCGGGAGTGGTGGGAGAAAATCCCCCGTGCTGGTCGGCCCAGCGTCCGCCCAGTGCAGTGTCGACTACTATTCTTACTATCAATCAGCGGTGACCTTGGCAAAAGTGATTTATTTTCGTTTAACCGAAAACCGTCTGGTTTCGACTAGCAGTTAAACGGAATTGTAAATATCCATGATGGTACAGCACTAGTTTTAACATATTTTTTTTCTTCCTGGGCGAAAAAAAAAGTCTTAGAATTTTTTTTTTTTTTTTTTTAGGGCGAAAAAGAGGGGTGCGGTTAATACACGAGGGCGGTTAATACACCGTTAATTACGGTAGGCCCTATTCACAAATTCAGATCATGTTGAAATCAAATGTAGTTTTTTATGCACAAATTTCCAATTCCCACTTTTAGGGCATCTTCTGAACTTTTTTAAAGATTACAAAAATCATCTTGAAGTTGCACTCGAATGAAGGTCAGTGATATGTGCATAGTTTAGGGTTGGGCCTATTTTTCTAGGAATGGTCTGGCCTATTTTTGGCAGGAAACAAATGGTAATTGGCAATTGATATTTGGCCTATTTCTAGATTTTACATTGTGAATATCCACTTAGGATTTTTTTTGTCTCTTTTCAGCAATCCACGAAAGATGCCACGAACATTCAAAAGGAAGACTACCCGTGGGCAGACCCCACCAGATGTGATATGAAGAGCTGTAATAGAAGTTCTAGTTAATCATAGGCCATGCCGCACCGTTGCAACCGAGTGTCGCCGCATGCTGCGCAAGTATGTTAGTAGACATCAGCGGATTCATTTCCACTGTTGTACTTTGGGTCCCGGGGAGGTCGCCGCCTGGAGGAAAGAGTACCAACATATCTATTTTGGGTATACTCCTCTGGTGAGCCATTTCTCCCCGGATCAGCATGCGGCTTTGAAGGCTGTCCCATTGGACAGACTTTTGTTGGAGACGGACGCTCCACATTTCACTCCAAGTGGGGTGGACTTTTCCACCCCTGCCTATATTGGGGAAGTGGGAGCGATAGTCGCTACCGCACGGGAGGAGCCTCTCCACAAAGTACTGGAGGCCACGGCAAGGAATGGTCTTGCCCTATATAGGATTAGGTAGGTGAGTACCAAGGGGGGTGATGATTCTGACCGCTGCAATGATTTAAGTGGGGAGTCAATGTGACTGACCCCTAGTCTTGCTCCTTTTCCTTGGGGGAATTCCCTCTCCATATCTTTCCTTGCCTCCAAATCCTCTTGCTCTCGATCGGCGGATCAAAGGATACTGCATATTGCCACACCGCTTTGTTCACACCGCTTTGTGTGCCACACCGCTTTGTGTGCAACCTTCCTCCTGACCTCCTCAAACAAGGTCATCAAACTTTCTCTAGCGGTTACGAATGGGTTGGTAGCTGCTAAACTCCTCACGTAGAAGGACACTGCATCAAGCTTACGCCTCGTATACACGGCCAAGATAGCCAGCTGATTGTATGGTCTTCCATTCCTAGGTGCTAGATGTCTTGCTTTCCCATAGTTGTTGGTCTCGTTGGCCTGCTCCTTGTACCTGGCGATATCACCTAGTGCTATCATGCATCTCTGTGCACTCAGCAGAGCCAATTTAATCGATCTTCTAGGTTCTTCATGAAGGTCAGCAGACCTTCATAGAATGCAGTGCCATGTTGCATGAAATCAAGAAGATCCTCCTTGTAGCTGTCTCCATTAGGCTGTTCCTGGATGGCCTTCCTCAGTGCTTCGATGAGCTGGTAGTAGCTGTTCTTCCACAGGTTCTGCTCCACATTGTACTGATTACATAGATCAGGGTCTAGGAGAAGGGGAGGATTCCCTGACTTGTATGCCTGGGCTGCATCAGCTTGGTTTGCCCAGGAAGGGGGATTAGGCACTGGGTAGCCCGGAGGCGGAGGTGGGTACCCATACGGGGGCTGCATCATCCCACCAAAGCCGGGAGGATAGTTTGGAATGTAGGAGTTCCAATTCTCTTGATGAGCAGCAGGTGGTGTTCCCCCTCCTCTAGAATCTCTTTTGTGCAGATCACCATGCTTAATTTGATGTTGCTGCAGAGCAGGTTTTTGATTAGGGGTGTGGGGTGTGGGGTGAGTGACCCCTGTTTGTGACTATTACCAAAACATACAAATGTAGCAAACTGGGTATGGTTCTATAGAGGCCATCTGGTCTAAACTACATTGGTTTAAATCAGTAGCACATTGCTGGCACTCGTTTCGCCCTTCGATTCTGTTTGCTTCTGTTTTTCCGTTTTAAACGATATTATAATGTTTGGATCGCCCTTGTTTGTTTTTTTTAGTACAAAGAAGGGGGGTTGACATGATGTCTTTTTATATTGTGTTTTTTTTTTAACGGCACCTTGGATTTTGGTACAAGGCCTGGTTTACGGCCCTGGCCACGGGTTGTGGCGCTTGGGGTAATTTGGGTGGATTGTTGTGCAAGGCCTGGTTTATGGCCATTGCCACGGGCTGTGGCGCTTGGGTGTAATCGGGGTGGGGTCTTGTTCAAGGTTTTATTATATTGTGTTTATGATAAAGTTGCCCCTTGTGGGTTTAATGTTATTGTATTACATGTATAATGGGACTACCCTTTGTAGGGGAAAGAAAATGGGTTTTTCCCAGGGGAAAAGGGGACAAGGTTTTTTTTCTCTGAAGCTTTGATTGTATATGTTTGAAATAGACCTGGCCGTTACAAAGGCTGGTCTCAACGGGTTTTAAGCCACCAGAGGTGGCGCCCGAGTTTTTTTTTTTTTTTGGAGGGGTTGTTGAGTTCTCTCCAGGGTGGTGTTTTTAAAACGGGGGTGTAGTAGATTCTGACACGTAGCAGACGACGCTCGTAGCAGACGACGCTAGGAGGTGAAGTCAGCAGTCTACACTAGCCGCCCTCACCATCAGAGGGCGGCATTCCACTCAGAAGCCTCCGTGGGAGAGACTCAACCCCTACTCCTCCTCTTGAGCACGGACAACCAAACTGAACAGACGTGCACACTGGACGATAAGGAGGATTTGCCTGCTACGTTTCCAGTGGTGAGTATTGGATGTTTGGTTTGTTGTCTAAGTAGATCTACTTCATTGTAAATCTACTTCAATAGCATATTTTATCCACTGCACTTCAAATATAAGTTTATATATTATGGTTCTGGGCATGGCCTTTCAGCCTCAGCGACAACAGAGTCAGCCACAGGCTTTGTCAGAGGGAGTGTATTGTCTCGCTATTACCAAGGGGACATTCACAGCGAGTTGGCACAGAAAGTTCTCACGCTAGGAGTACTGCAGCAGGCAGTGTTCACAATTGCAATATGATACAATATGATTTCCAAGTTTATTCAGAGAACTGACACTTCACTGTTATTGTTGCCAGTTGATATACATGTTTTTTTATATAAATATAAATCAGGAGATTCATGTAATTAAATTTTTTTAACTTGATTTTCATTGATGGCATTAATCATTGCCAAGATGAGTGAAATATTTAACTTTCAGAATTGATGCCAAAACTTAAGTTCTGATTATGATGATGCAATGTAAAGTAACATCGTTTTAAAATTGAAATTTTTAAACGTAAATGTAAATTACAAACTTTTTAATATCATGTATATGAGAGAACTCTGTAACTGAGAGGAAAAAACATTCCAGAGTTACAAATTTATAGATTTAAAATGAAGTTGCATTTCTTGACTTTCAGTTTTGACACAAAATACTTAGTGAAGTCAAGAAATTCCACTTCCTTTTAAATCTATGAATTTGTAACTCTGTAATCAGGAGATTCGTGTAATTAATTGGTGGCATTAATCATTGTCAAGAATCATGAGTGAAATATTTAACTTCCAGAATTGATGCCTAAAACTTGAATGCTGATTATGATGATGCAATGTAAAGTAACATCATTTTAAAATTGAAATTTGTAAATTACAAAAATGTTAATATCATGTATGAGAAAACTCTGTAACTGAGAGGAAAAAAACATTCCAGAGTTACAAATTTATAGATTTAAAAGGAAGTTGCATTTCTTGACTTTCAGTATTCAGTATTCACCTAGGAGAGTTCTGTGCAGGCGATCCAACAACTTTGTGCGTATTATAACTTCACTACACCAGGAGCCCAATAGAGGACTCTGCAAAGACTGTTAAATAATCCATGCAAAGCTGAGAACTGGCTTGGATCATTTTCTGGCCAACTTCAAAGGAAAGAGCCAACCATTTGTGTTGGTACTAGGAGGAACACCCAGGAAGCCTGGACAAGCGATTCAAGCGGGGCTGGGAGGCAACAGTGCCCATTTTACAACATTTTACACCAGACACTCGGTCACTGTCTGACCATGGAACCTGAGGTAAGATTTAGAATCTACAGACCATAGATTAGTCTAGAAGAATCAGGTCACACAGGTGCAGGTGTAGATCTAAACCGTTTCCAATAAAAGAAGTTACTAGTCAATGGTACTGGGCAAAAATTAAACCTGTGGACAGGCTTCAAACATAGAGTGGTTAAATCAAAGGAAAGGAAGAATTACTGGCTCTATCACTCACAGTGTATTTACGAAAGGAAAAGGTTGATGGGGAGTCCGGGGAAGAGTTTTGACGGTGCAGCACTTGTGAAGTGGAATTTGGGGGTACATAACAGTTCACCCAAACATACCTTCCCTGAAGAATTCGAGGACGAGGCTAAAAACAAGTATAAGGAAGCAATGAAGTCAGCAGGGCACAAGCACCTTCGTGTTGAGAAGTGTGGGCTTCGGATAAAGAGGGACCTGGAGTTTGTTTGAGCAAGTGCTGATGCTGTTGTGACATGTAGGTGTTGTGGGTCGGGCTGTTGGAAATCAAATGCCCATCTCAGTAGCCCACACACAATCAAATGAAACCCTTCTGTACATCATCAACGTCATCAAAGGCAGACCCTCCCTCAAGGAGAATCATCCATATTGGAATCATTGGAATATATCAATATAGAGCTAAATATTTTGTAATATCAATGTTGTATGGTCTGTTTTTGGCACTGAAACATCCTAATTTGTCTGCAAAAGATCCAATTTTTCCAACTTGGGTTAATAAAACAGCAGAAATTTGCTTGTCCATTTAGATCTATTTCAATAGGTCTAGGCTTTGAGTAAGGCTAGCTGGTAACCATTTAGTAATTAGATATCACATGGTCATAAAAAAAATGTAATCATACAAATACATTCATCACACAAACCAGAATCACAGAAAGAACTAGATGGATGTTCGACTGCACGCAGTCGAAAATGATGCCTCCACAATAGAGCAATTTTACAAACCAAAACAGAAGCAATTTAAAAAATTCAAGTTTGATTGTAATCCATTAACAGGTTCTCAGAATATTTTTTGCATACATATTTTTGCATACATAATGAGCCCCATGACCTTTGACCTTTGACCTTTGACCCTAAAATCTAATCAGTTCATTGGCTCTGCAAGATACATACATGACATAAGTTTGGCAGTAATCCATCAATCGGTTCTTGAGAATGCGATCACAAGCTATTTTTGCATACATAATGAGCCCTGTGACCTTTGACCTTGTGACCCCAAAATCTAATCAGTTCATTGGCTCTGCAAGATACATACATGACATAAGTTTGGCAGTAATCCATCAATCGGTTCTTGAGATAACGATCACGAGCTATTTTTGCATACATAATTGGCCCTGTGACCTTTGACCTCGTGACCCCAAAATCTAATCAGTTCATTGGCTCTGCAAGATACATACATGACCCAAGTTTGGCGGTAATCCATCAATCGGTTCTTGAGATAACGCGATCACGAGCTATTTTTGCATACATAATGAGCCCTGTGACCTTTGACCTTTGACCTCGTGACCCCAAAATCTAATCAGTTCATTAGCTCTGCAAGATACATACATGACCCAAGTTTGGCGGTAATCCATCAACCGGTTCTTGAGATAACGCGATCACGAGAACGGGACGTACGGACGGACAACCAGAAAACATAATGCCTCCGGCTACTTTGTAGCGGAGGCATAAAAACTTATTAGAACTTCTAACAGGTAGGTATAATCCACAGTTAGTGAAACTCTTCATCTCTTTGACATAACCAATTTTTTTGTAAAATTATGATTTTTAAAAGAAACACTTCCAGTTAGATTATATTAATACCATTATAGCCTTTCTAGATTTTACGACACATGCTCAAACGACAACTGCTCCAGTACAAATCTAACCTGGTTCCAACACTATGTAAAACCACCATGTAAAATCAAATTGCAGCCCAGGCCAACATCTTTGACATAATAAAGCTTGGAACAAATGTTGCAGAAGCAAATATCGGATCACCACCCTCTAGCAGATTGAGCAGTCACACTAGGCATACGTCACATCCTACAAAACAATGCAAAAAGTTTCCGCATGTGATTGTGAAATGCAGACACAGACTCATCAACACAACTACGCAAACCATCAGTCATGGCCATGACACAAACAAGACAGCCAAACCTCTCTTGTGATCCTCATTCTGGAAACGATAGATGCACTGCCCTGCTGCTAGTGCCAATGTTTTCTGCATCCTTTGAATACTTGTGATCCTCATCCTGGAAACGATGTGAGGAGAGACGATGGATGCACTGTCCTGCTGCCATTGCCAATGTTCTCTGCATCCCTTCAATACTTGTTATCCTCATTCTGGAAACGATGCGAGGAGTGACGATGGATGCACTGCCCTGCTGCTAGTGCCAATGTTTTCTGCATCCTTTGAATACTTGTGATCCTCATCCTGGAAACGACGTGAGGAGTGACGATGGATGCACTGCCCTGCTGCCATTGCCAATGTTCTCTGCATCCCTTGAATAATTGCACCTTTCTGCCAGCCAAATTTCAAGTTTAAATGTTCAGATTACCTGCTGTACTTTATTGATGTATTGTTTTTCAAGAATGAAAGTGTTTGTGAAGCGGTTTTTTGTGACTGTCTTTCTACAATTGATGTGATGAGTGACAATTTTCTGATGTGAATCTGAATCATTCTGTTTCTCAAGCATTGAACATGAACACTGGTATCCCTCAATGGGGCAACTTCACGTTCAGATGCGCAGATTCCTTACAAGGCTTGTTGCAAATATTGGAGTGGCATACCAAAGGGCAGCATAAATGTCTAGTTTCAGTTCCTCAAGTGGATGTAGCTAACTCCCTCCTTGGGGCAACGTTGTGTTTGCAGCAATGCAGCTCTTCAAAATCATCATGTCCAGATAACTGTAGGTATTGTGAAAGCAAAATGAACATATACATTGAAAAGGGAGTAAATGCCATACTCGATACCAAGATACAAGAAATGAATATTTTGCAGTATCTCTTGTATTGTGGCTACTGTCACAAAATATATCTTTCAAGAAGTTGAGACATCCAAAGGACCAATAGACCCGACACCAATTTGCTCAGTAATGTACAACCAGATAAATCAACACATCTTGTGCTTTGAGTAAAAGTTCTCTGATGACCATGCATATTATTTTCAATATCGCGTGGTTTGTGAAAAATTTCCAGATGACCGTGCAGTAATCAAAAGATATATTGTTGTTTGGTAAGCATAAATGTGCAAAAAGGTGAATGCGAGTCTAAGTATACACATGGTAAGACAATGGATGTATATGGATACACACAGCCCTCGCAAAATATTTGTGCACAAAAACATAAGGATGTAATGGTAAAAGTTGAGATACAATATTTCATACAATTAATAATAGGGGAAGTCCATCCTGATATCCATTTAGTTTTAATTCGGGCAGAAAAAATCAGAGAAACAAATTAATTAATGTTTGAGCAATATCCAATTTAAAAATTAGAAACCTACTAACTAATCAGTTTTTACTAAAACTTTAACTGACCTGTTTTTCTCTTTTTTTTGCTTCTATTGAAACCAACTTAATATCAGAGTGGACTTCCCTTTAATTCTTTCCAAGTCAAGCTACTTCTTGTGGCTCCAACAGATTTGCAGAGTTAACTGTAATAATATTGAATGGATTTTCTTTCTTTGGACACAAAGGGTATATCACAATTGCTTTGAGAATATTTCACTCAGTGTCAAGTAGGCCCGAGTCATGTCGGGACTTTTATAAACCGGGTCCCGACAGCCTTGAACCGATCGTGACCCGGTGTCCCAAAATCAGCTAGCAGGATCTGTCACTTGCCTCTATAAATAGCGCATATCATCAGTATGTCCCTTAAAAGTGACCTTTTTTTATCAATCAAATAAATCAACACATGCGTACCTCGGCTCAGATCGGTATATTCTCCCATTTGACATTATTTTCATCCATGATTGGCGATGTTTAGTGCCATTATCATGCCTCTAAAAGTTAAAAAACTGGGGCAAAAATAGAAAGACATCATTCGAGCCGCCATTTTTATTCTTGCAGGATGAATAAATCGGGTCAAAGACAATCAATGTTAGAATAATAAAACAACTTTCTAAAACTAGATGGAACTTCAACTGCGCGCAGTCGAAAATGATGCCTCCGCCATAGAGCAATTTTACAAACCAAAATGGAAGCAATTTTTAAAATTCAAGTTTGATTGTAATCCATCTGTTGGTTCTAATGATAACGCCATCACGAGCTATTTTAGGATACATAATGAGCCCTGTGACCTTTGACCTCATGACCCCCAAATCTAATCAGTTCATTGGCTCTGCAAGATACATACATGACCCAAGTTTGGCGGTAATCCATCAATCGGTTCTTGAGATAACGTGATCACAAGCTATTTTGCATACATAACGAGCCCTGTGACCTTTGACCTCGTGACCCCAAAATCTAATCAGTTCATTAGCTCTGCAAGATACATACATGACCCAAGTTTGGCGGTAATCCATCAATCGGTTCTTGAGATAATGCGATCACGAGCTATTTTTGCATACATAATGAGCCATGTGACCTTTGACCTTTGACCTCGTGACCCCAAAATCTAATCAGTTCATTAGCTCTGCAAGATACATACATGACCCAAGTTTGGCGGTAATCCATCAACTGGTTCTTGAGATAACGCGATCACGAGAACGGGACGTACGTACGGACGGACGGACAACCAGAAAACATAATGCCTCCGGCTACGTTGTAGCGGAGGCATAAAAAATCTTCTTTACAACATACCGATCGAATAATTCTTCAAAGACAAAATAAATATTTTTCTCTTATTTTAAACACCGCATGCTTCTTTTAAAAGCTGAAAATTACTTGGTAATCACAACAAGTTTCGATACTGATAGCTGTTGCAAGGCAAGTTCAGACTAGTCACGGAAAGAATGCGCAGTGCACTTCATTAGCTGTAATGCGTGCGGAAACGAACCCAAACAAATATACGTGATCGTAACAAGAAATCATTCAAAACTACAAGAGCACAATTGGATAGACAAATACTGCTCAAAATTACCATAATCAGATACATAACTTGGACAAAGAATTCAATAGTCGTCCAAGAAATGCCACAGAGATTGTGATATTCGAGGAGTAACTGGGTACATTTTTATCGAAAGGGGCCTGCTGCACATATCTAATCACTATGCTCGAATCCAGTGTTATACTGCTTTTTACCGTAGAGGGCAGTATAGTGGATTCTAGCCTCGTGCTCAATATAAACACGTGTAATTCTGCACGGACATCGCAGCAGGCCCATTCCGATAATAAATGTACCTATAGTAACTCCTTAAATATCACTATTTCTGTGGCTTTTCTTGGACAACTATTGTATTCTTCCTCCAAGTTATGTATCTGCTTACGGTAATTTTGAGGAGTTGTCTTTCTAATTGTGTTCTCATAGTTTTTAATGTTTTTTTCTTACGATCACGTACATTTGTTTGGGTTTGTTTCCGCACGCATTACAGCTAATGAAAAGCACTGCGCATTCTTTCCGTGGCTAGGTTCAACTTGCCTTGCAACAGCTATCAGTATCAAACTTGTTGTGATTACCAAGTAATTTTCAGCTTTTAAAAGAAGCATGCGGTGTTTAAAATAAGAGAAAAATATTTATTTTGTCTTTAAAAAATTATTCAATCGGTATGTTGTAAAGAAAAAAATTTAGAAAGCCGTTTTATCATTCTAACATTAATATTTTTTTAACCTGATTTATTCATCCTGCTAAGACCCAGCACAGCCAGTACTGCAGCTAGCTGTGCTGGCAACAACAACCCCATGCCACGAACTGCTTTGCAACCCATATCGGCAGTTCGGATCGATTCAGGATGAGCTAGAATACTATATGATTTGTAAAAATTAGATACTTGGAGTTTTAAGATGGATTAATTTTAGTGGTGTGCAATACTGCAATTTCTTACATATTTCATTATTTTTTTCGGAGCGTCGCTAACGGTCGGGATTCGGTGTGACCGACCGTACCGACTCAGGCCTAGTGTCAACTCATAAAATGTTATCCTCAGTTCCCTTGTATCCCACTCAAGGCCATTTCATATTGTATTTTAAAGAAGAAAAAAATAATGAACAGTGAGTTTGAGCTCAAAAATATTTAACAAACTTACAACAAAGATACATGTGTGTGTGACAAGGATTTGCAGGAATATCCATAAGGATTTGCAGGAACATCCATTAGGACAGTGCACGAGAGATCAGAGAGCTGTTGTATTGTACGGGCCAGCAGTAGATCCTGGATTCTGAATGATGCAGGCATGCCCAGGAGTGAGTGCTCTGTCTTCAATCTCTTTGGACTTCTCCAATACTGAGTCTGTGGAAGTAAAAGGTAACATGCATGGATTTAGATCCAAGAAATTTCAAAATGATAATGTCCCCTAATGCAATAATTTTTCTGTTTTTGCACCAAAAAAAAAAAAGGTTTATGCAGGATGGCACAAAAAAGCGGCAAGATAGATGTTCGATATTTTACCTGGTCACAAATAATTCCTTTTTAGCCTTATCGATTACTGTATTTTATGCAGAAGCAAATGACTCCAAGATCATTCTTTTGGTTGAGTAGTTTTGCTACTACGCTTCTTTGGGTAAACAATGTTATTTTCAAAATTCCACGATTCAGGAGTGCTATGAACCGGGAAACCATGGGATTTGGGTTACTGCGCCCTTGAGCGCTCATTGAGCAGGGTACAAAGGCATATGCATAGAGTGAGAAACTCTCAAGCGTAGAACCAAAAGTACTCAACCCAAATCAATAATCTGGTGTCATTTTTGTCAGTATGAAATACACTACCCGATAGGACCTTTCTTTTTAGGGGGATGTATACAATTCCTACATGAAGCATGAGGGACTGCAGTCTTTTTTTCTTCTTTTAGGGCTGAATAGGGGGCATAGCCCCTTGCCTCCTGGCTACGCCAGTTGCCAGAAGTGTGTTTACTCCAAAACTTTCACCCTAAATGGAATGAATTTTTAATATCATCAAGTGAGGCAATTAATTATACTTTTCTAGTGCATCTAAGAATATCTTTCACACATATGAGAATAAATTGAGAAGCATCGCTTCATCCAAAGATCTTTAAACATACCTGTGGATCTGTAAGGAGAAACATTAGACACCTCCATTGCCACATCATGATTGAGGCACAGCTCAGCCAGCACCATGCCTTTCTTGAACCAGAGAATTTCCTCCCGTGCCCTCTAAAGTACGGCAACAGCAAAGAGTCCCGAGATCCAAGAGGTTTCTCATCTTGCCTCATATGTTCATCACTTTGCTCTGTGGGTGATGCAAAGAATGTTGCCATTTAGATTACAATGTTGATGTGAGTCAAAAGCAGGAAAATCAGTGTTCACAAGTTGGTAATTTTTTGTAAAAGTATTTGGGGCAAAAACAGGGCAAGAAATGTAATATTAAATTTTCAAACTCTTTTATACAAATTTTTTTGAATTTAACTAGATGTATTTTTTCGACTGCGCTCAGTCGGAAAATGCTGGCGCCCATAGAGCGAAATACAAACCAGAACAGAAGCAATTTTTCAAGATCAAGTTTGATTGTAATCTATTGACAGGTTCTCAGAATATCGTGATTACAAGCTTTTTTTCATATACATGTATGACTCTTTGATCTTTGGCCACATGACCCTAAAATCTAATCAGTTCATTGACTCTGCAAAATACATACATGACCTGAGTTTGATGGCAATCGATCCATCCGTCGATTACAATGATAATGCGTTCACAAGCTATTTTTGAACACATGAGCCCCATAACCTTTGACCTTGTGACCCCAAAATTTAATCAGTTCATTGACTCTGCAAGATACATAGACAAAATGCGAGTGACTACCCCCTCACAGGTCTTTTGAAGTTTTGTTGTATTAAAAAATTACATTCCTTAGCAAATTAACTATAGTATAAAAAATGACTACCCCCTCACAGGTTTTTGAAGTTTTGTTATATTAAAAAATTACATTCCTTAGCAAAACTAAAGTATAAAAATGGAATACAGATTTTCTACAATATTTACTTGTACATTTTTAAGGATATTATGTGAGGGCGTGTAGCAACCAAGCAAGAAGATTTGTGCATTTTTATTAGTCTAAACGCTGCACTCTTGGGCCCTCCAGAGCCTAAAAATGTTAACAAAATTGAGGGGGACATGACCCCCCACCGGGATCGCCACCCCTGCATATGAGCATAATGATAATCTTATATTAAGCGTATCAGGACAATTACAATTGGCCGAAGGGTTATTGTTAAGGGGCGTATTGTCCTAAAACCCCATGTATCGGGCCAAGCAAAATGGCCTATATTTAAATTCAGAAGATTACTTGTAAACTCTCCATATCTAGCATTGTTGGACCCAGGGGGGCCCCCCTTTGAACAAAACGAAAAAAAAAAAAAAGCTGAACCTTTGTTCTTTGGGATAAAATTTTTGGATTAGTGCCCCCTCCCCACCTTTTGGTAAATCCAGGGTACACCCCTGCTGGAGTCGGGCTAGCTCGGACCAGGGGACAACTCAGGTTTAGGGTTAGGTTTAGGGTTAGGTTTAGGGTTAGAGTTAGGGCCAAATGACAAAAAATGACCATTTTTGCAGCTGGGCCGAGTTGTCCCCTGGTCCGAGTTAGCCCGGATCCTATACTATTGCTTGGCTTATTCATTATTGCAACTATTTTTTATACAACTCATGAAGACATGATATGTAGGTCTAGACCTATATATTGACCCGTTTCGTTTTGTTTGTTTTGAAATAAATCAAAGTCTATTTCATAGTATTTGTAAACTCTAGCATTGGCGTATCCAGGAGGGTGGGGGGTCAGAAAGAAGTGGTACAGACTACAGTATATGGAAACACCCATGAAAGGGGCTGAATCAACATCAGAGCACACTAGCATGTACAGACTACAGGCACACACGCACAGCAGCATATCGGGGGTTTCTCACTCTAGCTCTCTCCGAACATGTGCTCGCTTGTTTTCCATCACCGCCGGAGAATCGAGGAGGAACGACCGTCGGTCGGGCGGCTGGCCTGGGAGATTTCAAAACGCTATCCTGCAGAGAGCTGATACGAAAGCATTGCTTCATTTCAAATAATGATGCTGTTTCACTGCCCAAACTATCACCACTGCTGTTTCAATACACGGCTTGTTACAGATTGAGTGACGTGGTCATCTCACGACTCTTGAAATAGCTAATCTTAGCGAGGACTTTTAGCTTTGAAAATGGTCTTAAAAAATGCAAACAGTGCGCAGATTTTCTTTCAGCTTCTTAAAGTTGACGTATTTTGCATTGGGCCTGGGGACTATGAGGCACCGTTTGTAGACTTGTTATTTACACCAATTATTTATACAATTCTATCATGCAATAAAAAGTGTATAATTCTTTATAAATAATGATTTCACGATATCCATTGTATACAAATTATAATTTCCACATTCTAATTTATTACAAACAACGATTACACATAAACGGATCGAGGGCCTTTGAAACTACCGCACAAAGGCTGTACCTTAAATTTGTTTATTTCAAAGATTTTATCATAATTAATACACATTATTTCAGAGTTGTTTATTTATAGTTTGTAGTGAGCACCCCTTAATCGGAGAGGGCATTCCAAAAGCGGCCCTTTTGACGAAAAATAGAAAAATAGTTTGTGCCGCTGAATCCGCCAAACCCGGCCGGGTCATTTTGTGGGTATACGTATACCGGCCATTATTATGGTTTTTCATTGAGAAAATGACTTTTTTGTGCACTTTAGCGACGAAATTGGTGAAAATATGTAGCATAAACTGTAAAATGTCTAAATCATACGCTATGTTTCAGATATCCGCCCCCAAACCATATCCCATGCATGTTTAGGGATTTTTTTTGCCAAAAATTAAGTCACGTACCATTATATCGAGTGGCACACTCCTGTAGTTAGTAAGCGAGTCCCCCAGGGCGGATCCAGCCAGCGGCAAGGGAGGGGGCCGAAAAGGGGCCCACTTCGTGCGAAAATTTGAAAACCATGCCGGCCGATTTTACGCTCAGTGGGGGGTAGTGAGCAAATATATATTTTTTTTTTGCCTCCGAAAATTGAAAATTTGAAAATCGTGCTGGTCGATTTTTCACTCAGTGGGGGTAGTGAGCACAATTTTTTTTTTGCCTTCATTGAAAAAAATTTTTCACCATCATCCCCTTGAGCGCCAGGAGGGCCCATCTTCTTTTTTCCCAAAAAAGGGTGTTTTTACACGTTTTTTTTTCTCGGGGAGGGGCCCCTGGGCCCCCCCTGGATCCGCCACTGGTATGAGATAATGTGCTATCTTTATACTGTTATATAGAAAAATTATTATAATTTTGCATATGAAAATCTGAATAAAGGCAAAAAGGCTTAAACAAATATATATATATATATATATATATATATATATATATATATATATATATATATATATATATATATATATACGTGACATGTATTAGTGTATTGAGGACGTGTTTGGTGTGTTTTGAGCCAACGGGTGATTTTTTGTAGATATTTTTTTCACTCTGTTATGACCAGTGTATTGGTATATTAAAGATTAAAGACCAGTTCTGGTCATGCGATTGCATTGTCAGAAACGTTGTGGAATCGATCAGAAAAGGTTGATCATCTAGCATATAAGTATTGGTGTGAACTGCAAGGTTCTGGAATCATCAAAATGATAAGAAATTTGGCCCAGTCTTGGTAAAGTTACAAGCGCACTGTACACAGAAAGATGTATATGGGCAGTGGCGGATCCAGGGGGAGGGGCACAGGGGGCACGTGCCCCCGGTAAAAAAAAGAAAAGGAGAAAAAGGAGGGGAAAGAAAAAGTAGAGGAAAAAGAAAAAAAAGGGAAGAGAGAAAGAAGAAGAAAAGAGGGAGATAAGAAAAGGGGAGAGGAAAAAAGGGGGGAGGGGAAGAGAGAGGAGAGAAAAGGCGGAAAAAGAAGAAAGGGGGAAAGACGGAGGAGAGAAAAGGGGGAAAAGGAGAATAATGAGAAGGGAAAAGAAAGAAAGGGGGGTGATGTTATAAGAAGGTGTTTTTACCGGGTAAGGGGCGGGGGGCATGCAATTTTGAGTCCCCGGGCTGCCAAGTGAAAATGTGATGTGAATAGAAAAACGCCATCATGCAGACCCACACAGTATCCGGTCAAACCCCCCTTAATTAAGTGATTTAAAAAGACGTTATCATGCACTGCTTTTTATGGTCTCCATTGTGTTAATATATAGATGCCAGGAAAACATCATTTATGGGGGTTCAAAATAGCAACAACAAAAATCGCCTCGCCGCTATGCGGCTCGGACTTCGAGGCTCGTTGACGATGCTCAGGCTCGTTGACGATGCTCTGCATCGTCATTGGGTCGAACCTCCCTCAAACTGTTACTTGATTTAAAAAGACGTTATCATGAAATGCTGTTTATGGTCTACATTGTGTTAGTATATAGATGCCAGGAAAACATCACTTACGGGGGTTCGAAATAGCACCCCCAAAAATTGCCTCGCCGCTTCGCGGCTCGTGGACGATGCTTCGTGTCGTCATTGGGTCAACCCCCCAGTGGCGGATCCAGGGGGCAGGGGGCCTCCTAGCAAAAAGAAAACAGGTAAAAACCCCTTTTTTGAAAAAAGAAGTTTGGGCCCTCCCTGGCGCCCAAGGGGGGGTGGCGGGAAAAAAAATAACCCTTCCCGTAGGGGAAAAAAAATTTCGGGTGCCAAAAAAAAAAAAATTGTGCTCACTACCCCTGGCGCCCAAGGGGGGTGTGGCGGTTGAAAAAAAATTACCCTTCCCGGACAGAAATTTTTTTTTCGGGGGCCAAATGTTTTTTTTGCTCACTACCCCCATCCCCACTGAGCGAAAAATCGACCGGCACGATTTTCAAATTTTCGCCAAGTGGGCCCCTTTTAGGCCCCTCCCTTGCCGCCGACTGGATCCGCCCTGCAACCCCTAGCAAAAGCTAGATCCTTCATCCGCCCCTGGATCCCTGTACTCTTGGAGGGTAGGAGAAAGCAATTTTACGTCATATTACTTCCAGGAAGTGCCTGAAAATGCACCTAATGTGGTTCTAAAATTGCAAATGCTTCCTACTCAGGGAGGGGGTTCTGACCCCTCCCAGACCCACCCCCGCTTGGTCGCTCCGCTCCCTCGTCGCTGACGCCTCGCTCCATCGTTTTTCATATATTTCAGCCCATGCGATTTTGTGCCCCCCCCCCCCGTAAGAAATTCCTGGATCCGCCACTGATGGGACTACGCGCGCGACACGTGCGCGACACGTGCGCGATATCTATTTGGTCCAAATAGATATAATAATTTACCAAATATATCAATTAGTAGGCGGTTTCCCGGCGAAATTTGTATCACCGCGTATTATAGTCAAAACATATTCTTTCACATGGTTAGTAATTAATGAGAGCTTCCATTTCATTTTTTGAGAAGGGGGCGTTTCCAAAACTGGTCTATACCTATAAGTAGATAATAGTGAGTGGACATAATAGTAGTGCAGAAAGTTCAAAGAATTTGGAGTGCTGAATGCAATTGATAAATAAGTTTTCTGTACTTTGTTTTGTTTTCATTGTTTCACATTCCACAACATAACAGTTGACATAATATTATTAAAGGTCAGCAAGATAAAGCATAATGACAAAAAACAACGATATGGCAGTAAATAATCAGTAACGTGAAATATGAGGAACCTATTAAAAAGCAATGCTTGTATATAGGTTCCCATATACCAATGATTGTATAAACAATTATTCTAATGCAATGAAGAGAAGAATCCGGGAAATATAATTGATACACAATGAATACAAGTATGTGGTTACATAAAAGTCATATATAGTCATAATAGTCATAATAGTCACTCGAGCGAGGCGAAAAAAGAAAGAAAAAAAGATTAAATTAAATTTAAAAAAAATAATGATAATGTGCCTTATGCGTATGATTTCAAGACTAGAGGAAGTCTTTGAGTTTAAACGCTTGAATGAATACAGCGAGAGTTACTGAATTATCGCAGCGTCCAAACTGTTCCAAAATGAAGGTCCTGTAAGAACGGTACCGGTGCGTACGGGGGATAGATTAAAATTGCGTGATTGCCTGGTGGGATAAGAATGAATGTCACTATTAAAAAAAAAAAAACATATTAGGTAAAACACTCGGCAATTCGCCTTTATTAAGTTGACACATAAATATCCCTACAAAATAGTGATATAGTTCTGTTACTTTCAATAACTTGTTAGAAAGAAATAATGGATTTGCATGTATGTGCCAAAAAATCGGCAGAAGAAATTATCCTTACAGCTCTTTTTTGTAATTTGAGTATTGGATCAATTTTCGTCTTGGAAGAATTTCCCCAAACTAATATTCCGTAACTTAGGTATGGTAATAATAAAGTAGAATATAATAAGTTTAAAATATGGGGAGGAAAATGATGTTTGAGTTTATAGGTGACTCCTATCTAGATTTCTTGAAAGCAATTTACATAATTATGTAGTCAATATGGACTTTCCATGTTAATTTACAATCAATGTTAAGACCAAGAAATTTTGTTTAGTCAATTTGTTTTAAGTATCTTATAATTGTCATTCATGAAAACATCACCAAGTAAAGTATTCTGGGATGTTTCAGGAAATGTGGGTATTAATTGGCAGTTAATTGCCGCTGGCTGTCCTGGTTGTCCAGAGCGCGAGCCAAAAAAGGAGTGGAGGCACATACATTCGATTTAGGCACCCGACGTGGGCTACGACGCGTGACGTCATATTTATCAACTGCGCATGTGCGAGCTTCTGGGCCCACGTTCCCTTCCAAATCACACGACGGGAGTCGGGGGCAATTTCCGTGAATCCCCGTCGTCGTGAAAGCGGCAACGTGGGTGCAGTTTCCTCGGTATCCCTGTTGTTATCATTCTATCATTTTTTCTTTCTGTCTTAATTTCCTTATGTTTTTCTTTGTTTCTTCCTTCTATCACTTTCTCTTATGTTAGTCTTTGTTTTTATCATTCTATCACATTCTCTTTCCTTATGTTATTCTTTGTTTCTTCCTTCTATCACCTTCTCTAATGTTATTCTATGTTTTTAACATTCTATCACTTTCTCTTTCTGTCTTTCCATATGTTTTTCTTTGGTTCTTCCTTCTATCACTTTCTCTTATGTTATTCTCTATTTTTATCATTCTATCACTTTCTCTTTCTGTCTTTCCTTATGTTATTCTTTGTTTCTTCCTTCTATCACCTTCTCTTATGTTATTCTTTATTTTTATCATTCTATCACTTTCTCTTTCTGTCTTTCCTTATGTTATTCTTTGTTTCTTCCTTCTATTACCTTCTCTTATGTTATTCTTTATTTTTAATCATTCTATCACATTCTCTTTCCTTATGTTTTTCTTTGTTTCTTCCTTCTATCACCTTCTCTTAAGTTATTCTTTATTTTTTATCATTCTATCATTTTCTTTTTCTGTCTTTCCTTATGTTATTCTTTGTTTCTTCCTTCTATCACCTTCTCTTATGTTATTCTTTATTTTTTTCATTCTATCTCTTTCTCTCATCCTTATGTTATTCTTCGTATCAGATTTTCGCGCACTGTGAATTTAGTACCTGACTTAGTCACCTGATCTCAAAAATTGGTCACGTGACCGACGAAAATCCCGTCGTGAAAAATCGAAAGCACTTCCGCGAAGGGAACGGACGTGAGCTGCGCAACGTCTCCACGCTCCAGTAACTCGTAGTAGCCCACGTCGGGTGCCTAAATCGAAAGCTCGCTAATGTATCATAGGGGAACCCGGGGCAAAGTGGACCGCAAAAAAGCAAAAACAGGATTACAAAGCAGGGTAAATTAAGCAAAACTTTGGGTTTTTGATCTTACCCGAGGACTTAGCGCTAACAAATGACACTAACAATGTTTCTCAGACAATCAGTTTTATTAAATGCCATGCATGAACTTGAAAAAAGTATAAAAATTCCATTTTGCCCCGGACCTTCGGGGCAAAGCGAAACATGGAAACGGGGAAAATAAAACGCTCCCCAGCATAGAGGTTTTCTTCAATATCGAAACCATTGAATTCCTGGTAAATTGCTGTTCTAAATGGCCTTATGTTGTTATTGTCACTGATTCCCTGTTGTACACAGTGATATTTTAAAAATTAAATCACCACTTACATAGTCAGGGACAGTGGCGTAGACAGGTTCGTACACCTGGGGGGGATGACTGGGCTGCCAACGCTAGTGAGGGCGCGAAGCGCCCGAGCGAGGCGAAGCGACCGAGCGGGGAGGGTGTGGGAGGGTGTCCCCCTCCCACGGTAGGGAGCTTTTGCAATTTTGAACTTGAAATCGTGCAATCTGATGCATACTTAATGAGGTAAAATAACACACACAAGCGTGCACACACACACACACACACACACACACATACTACCCCTTGAATGGACAGACATACATCGACAAGATCTACACACCGTGGCATACGAATACAGAATGGACTGACACATAGTATTGCATATTGAACCACACTACGTATTTATTTATCTCTGTGAATTTTGCTGTTACACCTCTTCAGAAAAAAAAACCAATGTCAACTGTGCACACGCAGGTATAGTCTTTGTTGTCTTGATAGGGGTATGTGGTTATGAATGAAAACAGCCTCTGTGGCCATTTGTGAATAGAACACATAAACAACAAACAAATAACGATTAAACTTTGAACAATATGTCTGTTCATTATAAAGCATAATGAATACGTACATACTATGCTTTTTTACCTCAAAGAAACAGGCATAGTATCCATAGATGGATATTGGCTGGCGGCTCATTAACATACAGATACAAAAACATAAACAGTATCACTATGATCCATGGAGTAACAATACTGCTTTGTAAGTTTGTGAAGAAATCGGAACCATAACGGCATTGCATCGTTTCAAATTAGGGCATTATTTACTTCTATTTGATCTCAGTCTTATAATAGTAATAGTAATAATAATAATAATAATAATAATAATAATAATAATAATACAAATAAAAAAATAATACTAATACAAATAATAATGCTAATACTAATAGGTTCCTTTTATCTCGCATTTCAAGACAGGGTAAATTCACACTGCGCTTTACATGAAACAAACTTCTTTAAATATTTCAAACTTATGTCTTCATGCATCAATCAACATACTTTAAATGAATACAAAACAAAGTGCATCTTAAATAAAACAAAAATAAATAAATAGTTAACAATACAGAAAAGATGTAGCTGCTGCAAGCAACAACAAACTAATGTATACCAGTCAGTCCTGATATCAGTATTAGTGTAACAATAGTCATATAGTGGGAGCATGAAGTTGAACAATTCATGATTATACATAATTATATATGTTTGTTTGAATAATACTTGTTATAAAGATAGTAGTATGGTACTCTCTGTCACGAATTATTATGTATACTGTTGTATCACATTCATTTTCTATTCTGTTTTAGATTGCGCTGATGCATTTTGCACACAATGTATAATGCCTATAACACGAGTGGGCCAGACCACACATGTATTTCAATAAAAACCGACTTGAGAAAATAACGATAACAATAATGATGAGGATTATTATTATCATCATCATAATTATTATTATTATTAATATTATAATTGTTATCATTATTATTATTACTATTATTATCATCATTATGACATTCCCCAAAACCTGGGGGGGATGATTGTACATGCCATCCCCCTCATCCCCCCCGTTGTCTACGCCCCTGGTCAGGGAGACTGGTGATAGTTGGGAAGTGTTGTTTTTTTTACAGAAAATGGCGTAGAAAGATCTTTTGTGTGTACATTTTTATCCCAATCTAAAGAGTTATCAATGTTTAGCCCAAGGTATTCACTACACACAGTAACCTGATTCCATTTATGTTATTAATAAAAAGATATCGATTTTTTTTTCCACGAATTATTTTTTTAGATCCGATTAACATTGTTTCACATTTCTTTGTATTTAATGCCAACCGATTACACGAAAGCCAATCAGAAATATTCCGTAAGTCTTAATTGATTTAAATGATTTTTAATATCTTGTAGAATATTACTATTATAATAAAGGAAAGTATCATCGGCATATAATGAAACAGCACAATGTTGAAGTCGGTTTGGTAAGTCATTGATAATGATCATGAATAAAAGTGGTCCCAAGTTCGACCCTTGTGGTACTCCACATTTAATTATATGTGGAGAAGACTGAACACCATTTACGATAGTGAATTGTGCTCGATCGCTCAAGTTAATATGAAACCATTTACATGCATATGTTGATCTAATCCAAAGCAGAGAAGGTGATTGGACGACACCCACTGTATCGTTTTTATATATTTTTATCACCAAGACATGATTATAATGCAAATAAGTTCTTAATATTGAAGAAAATTATGGAAAAATGCAGCATCGTGCTTTTTTGGGGGGGGGGTGAGTGTGGAAGAAATATTGGAATTATTAAGTCCTTAGCCTAGTTAAAGTCTACATCCTGGCGCATCCTGGATAGGTTTTAGAACGTTTTACCAACCCCCGCCACCAGGACTGCCCGCCACTCCAATTCGAAAAAGAAGTTGAGATGCAAAACTGCCACGATGTGTTTAGAATGCAAACTAGTTCTGAATTTATAAATAAATTAAGGCATAAGACATGAAGAACATGTTTATAATGGAAATGGGTGTGCGATGAATTTTTGCGAATTGAATCACCATGTTTGATGTACGATAAAGAATAAAGAATGCTTACATAAGAATATTTATGTAAATTAGAAAATGACATAGCTATTGAAACAAACAAATCCCTAGAATATGAATTTCCTGACCACATTAATGAATATTCAGTAAGACAAAATCGCTCACTAGATTTTTAAAGATTTTAAAAGATTTTTCGTTAAATGCTACGATAAAATGTTCATCAAACTTTTGAGTTCACGTGGTGCCAACTCCTCATCCCCCTTTCTGTATTTCTCTCTCAATCGACGCCTGTGCTTAACTCTTTACAAGAGGCTTACACTGATAACTGTCAATGACAAATTTGTCATTTTGGGCAGGAAACATCCAGAGGCAGAAACAGATTGGCCGTGGGGACTTTGGGGAATTTTTTATTTTTGGGCGGATCACTTGTCCAGTCGATTTGTGGTCTGAGGGCCAATTGATATATGCATCTTACTTATTCAGTGGGCTGGTCGCATACTCAATTTAAACCAATTTTCAGTCCTAGTCTGCCCCCTGGAAACATCAAATAAGTTTTGTGTCAAAGACATGATATAGAAAAAATGTAAGATGTACGCCCGTCTAGATAGTGTAGTCCGGTTGTTATCTGGTTATTCGATCTTCCGACAAAGCTGTAATAGTTTTAGTTGCTTTAGGACATAGTTTTTCTAAAATTAAATTTTACCTGATTGAAATGGCATCCAAATATTTACTAGATTCATTTTGATAGTAAAGTTTTGGTAGTGTGATCGGAAGATGTTCAAATTTAGAAAGAAAGACAAGTTAAGGAATTTTCATAATGTCAATACTTTCTGCTTAGTCAAATCTAATGTGAATAATTAAATAAATATAATAACACAATCTAGGGGTAAAACACAGGTCTGTGAACCCCTCCTTTTCAGAACCACAAGAAGGCCGAAGTGACTCCCGTGCGGGTAATATTCAGATATTAAAATGGGAAATTCATTCCCCACGCCCATCCCTTTTAAATACGAGTCAGAGGCGGCGCTCCCGAGGGGCAGGGGGGCACAGTGCTCTCACTTTTCCAAAGAGGGCAGAATATGCGCCTTTTAACTATTGAAAATGCCCCTTTTCGCTGGGCACTTGTAATTATCAAAATGAAAATGTGCAATTGTTAAACGAAAAGGGGCATTTTTGGAGGTGAAATGGGGCTTTTATGACAAGGGGGAAGTGGCTCTCATCAAAAAGAAAAAGAGCACTTATTAGAAAGTAAAAACGGGCACGTGTCAAAATTATAGGGGCACTTATTAGAAGTGAAAAGGGGCAATCATCAGAGATGAAAAGAGTAACTTATCAGGAGGGGAAGGGGCACTTGTCAAAGTTAAACAGGCATCTCTCAGATTTGAATACGGGCAATTATCGGAGGTGAAGGGGGCACTTATCTGAAGTGAAAAGGAGTAACTTCTTGTACCCGAAATGGAAATAAAAAGGGAAACTTATGAGAATGAAAAGGGACACTTAGGTGAAGGGGAAGGAGCTCTTTTTTAAATGGCGGCTGTTATCATAAGGAAAAGGGGCACATGTGAAAATAACAGGTGTGCGCTTATCCGAGTTAAAAAGGGGTAGGTATTAAAATGGGAAGGGGCACTTCTTCCAAAGAAAAAGGGGCACCTCTCAGATTTGAATAGGACAATTATCAGAAATGAAAGGGGTCACTTCTCGTACCTGAAAAGGGACACTTACTAGAGATTAAAAAGGGCACTTATAAGAATGGAAAATGGACACTTATTGTAAAGGAAAATGGGAACTTGTTGAAGGAAAAGGGTACGTGACAAAACTAAAGGGGCACTTATCAGCGGTGAAAAGGAGAAGGGGCATTTTTACGAATAGGGGCACTTCTTACAAAGCTAAAGGGGCACTTTTGATGTATGTGAAAACGTGGGGGAGGGGGGGGGGGCACTGTGCTGGTATAGATTAATCTTGCACCGGAAACAATTCAATAATTTGAAGCATTTGGTACATCTATCCCATGATAAATATTGTGTGGCATGTTCACTCACCATTCTAACAACAGTGTGCTATCTACCTCCCAATCATTCTCTCCTATCTTTGGTTTCACATATTTAACAATCCCCTTCTCTCTTTCTCTTGTTCCTAATCCCAATCTTTCTTTCGTCATCCCTACCTCTTCTCCCATCTCTTTTTCTTCTTCCTTCCCTTTCTCTTCTTCAAACTCTTTCTCTTGTTCCTAATCCCAGTCTTTCTCTTCTTCCCTCCTTCCTCTTTTCCCATCTCTCCTTCCTGCTTTCTCTTCTTCTGACCCCCACCCCCGTCTGTCTGAAAAGCTCAGACTGGTAATGTAAACTGATCATTTCTTTAGACTTGAAGGGCTGTAGGCTGCAGCCCACAAGACTGACAAACTGGTCTTGTGTCCCTTTTGACAATTTTTCTGAAAATCCTGCCCCACCCTTCCAAAACACTGGGTGGGTGACATTCTTTAAAAGAAATCTTGTTTCTCTGAAAACATCATATCAGTAAAAATATCTGCTTGGGGATTTCAACAAGCCTTATTGATTATGTTCCTATTCAGTTTCAGGATATTATTCAAGATATCACCCCCACCTAAAATAAAACACTTAAAAAATGTTGTGGTCATGTACACATCTGCCTTTAAAAAATATACATATCATATATCTAGCCATTTCTTTGAAATTCATTTTGGCACTGTTTCCCATCGTTCACATACCTCACCAATTAATAAAAGCAATCATATGTATTTAAAAACAAAACAAAACAAAAAACACACATATAAACATACAGGAACTTCTGTAATTTATAAAATTAGAATTTATTAAAATTGCCAACCTACAAATTGGGAGGCTTTAAAAACAAATAATCTTTCAGTTCCAGTATTACCAATCATATCTTTAGAATACATCAATATTCATACATGGAAAACAATACATGATTGCACAGACTTTCGAAAAATCAATCAACAGTTTTGCCCATCACCACTTAATATGTGGGACCATTACAATGAAATATTATGTAGTATGCATTAATCAGAACATGATTTCTTTGGGATATACAATAGGTACAAATATACAATCTAATATATTCATTGTTTGATCATATTACTATGCCACATATTCAGTACCAATTGAACACGTAATGAAAAGCACTTTTACACACACATGTATATATATGTTTAAAGTCCAAGTCTACTCCAAAAATAACTTACTTTCGATAGAAGCAGAAAAATCAGCAAACCAATAAAAAAAGTTTGAGCAAAATCAGATAATTGATAAGAAAGTTATGAATTTTTGAAAAAGTATGTAAAACTATGGAACAATGGAAATCACTACACAAATTGCCAATTTGGTTATCAGTTTTTGACGTCATGTCCTCACTATTTATCAATTGCTTTATATAGTTTAATCCCATTAATTTCCCTTTTTTCCCCCTAAAACTAGATTTCCTTTTGCCCCTAAAACTTGATTTCCCATGCCTTTGCCCAGGTTATATGATTTGTATCATATTGCGTGCATGACATTTCACAAAAATTTTCATGAACTTTGAAGAATTGATACTATTTTCTGAATATTGTATATTCATAATTATTGATTTTTATATAAATAGTTTATCAAAATTCAAATTTTTCATGATTTAACTGGAAAAAATTACTCTATATTAGTGCATTCACACAAAAACATATTATTGGATGCTGGTGTAAAGAAATAAGATTCTTAAAGAGAAAATAGGAAATTTATATTATCAATATGAAGAAAATAATTAGTGGATAGTGAGGACATGACGTCACAGACTCATTGAGTTGCCAATTTGTGTAGTGATTTTCAAAGTTGTTCATGTCATTAAAAATTCATAACTTTCTTATTAGTTATCCGATTTTGCTCAAACTTTTTTGATTGGTTTGTCTGATTTTTCTGCTTCTATTGAAAGTAAGTTATTTTTTGGAGTGGACTTGCCCTTTAAACTTAAATAAAACCACATAGCACCTATAGTATTGCATCTTTAAGAAAAGGAATATGAAATAATAACTTTATAATGTTTTTGTAATGCATGTGTACCGATCAAACATTGAAAAGAAGGTATACATACACATTATATATTTAAGGAAGAAAACTACCCCCCACCCCTAAAAAATAATAACAAGTGAAACGCTCTCGGCGGTCTCGCCTGCATTACGCAATTCGTTATGATGAAAAAATTGAGGTAGGGACGTTATTTATAGGCAGGGTGGCCCATTAGCAGGCCCCCCAAAGTGAAATCCTCTGAATCTAATCAGCATTTTGAAGTGAATATTGACTAAGAATATGCAGACCTGAAATGACATTTGACCTTGACTTTGTCACCTAAAAGACTAATCACATGATTGGTGATACTTGATAACCCTTATGTTTAAGTTTCATGGAATAGGAATGTATACTTTCAAAATTACTCCGCTTCCACCGGAAAAGCGGCGCCTATGTCTCGCTTTTTGCTACGCAGGCGAGACAATAACAAAATTAAGGAATAAAAACACTATATTTAATCACCCAATTATTTGTTAAAGGATTTATGCACAGTCATAGATTTTGAAAATGTTATTTGATTTAATCAATTTAAATGATTCCATACTCAATAATTTCTTTTAATTGAGTTCATATGAAAGAGCAAAATCACTAAGTAAGTTCAACTCACACCAGGTATACAATGGAAAAGAAAAAAAAGTTATGCAAAATTAGTAAAAGCAAAACACATGTAATATCATTGTTGGCAGTAAGAAAGATCTTTAATATCAGAACAAAAATGATCAGACTACAAACAAAACGCAGGTTTCTGATAAAGATTGATAACAATCAGTCCATAATATTTGTGCACTTCATGAACAACCGCATAAGTTTTTTAGGTGGAGACAAATAATTGATTCAACTGTATAATAATAAATAATAAATAATAATTCTTTAATGTATAATTACAAACAGAAGGAAAAAACATGAAAAGATCATTCTTATTTACCCATTAAAAAGGAGGCAACATATTTCTCATACATTTGAAGTAGAAAGTTGTATTATTTAAAAAGCAATATATCTTAATACATGTAATAGGACTCCACCTTTAAAAAAATGTGACACAGCGAACATAAATGTAACAAGTTTACCGCCATCAAGAATTACAGACAATACAAATCATTAGACATTATTGGTTTGATTATTCAATCCCAATGCTGAAATATACCGGTGAGGAATTAAAAAACCCACACAAAGTGACAAAACATACATACATGATGACCAAACTATAATTAAAAAAGAAAGCTGTAAAACCATAAACTTATGAGCTCATTTAATCTTTGCAAATTTCATCACAAGTTGATCTGAAATTCGCAAAAGCTTCTTGCTATGAAAATGTCAGACGCTTAGTTTTTGCAATAGTTTCACGGCTCTAAAGTTTTGGGTTTTATGGTAGAAAGATTCATATCAATCATACAACAAAGATATCTCACCTCCTTTCTATACATACCACATCAGGGCACATACACACATACAAGCGAAACACACTCATCCACACAAACAAAATACACCTTCCCCCACACACATGTTCACAACCTCCAGAAACATCCTACCCACAAAATGTGATACTTTCCCCTATTCCCCTATAGGCAAATTGAAATTGGTTTAAAATGGACAAGCAAACTTTATTTTTAAAAAGACATATGAAGTATCTAAAAACACAAAATTCCAAATATTTTATCATTTCAATCTAATAAAATTTGGATCATCTTCCCTGATAGCAGACTGTCATGAAGACGTCATCAACTGGTCAACCATGACCCGTCTATGACAGATTGTTATGTCTTATGTTAATAACTCTTTTTTTTTTTATCAGAGTATGTTTTGGCCAACCATGTCAAGCGGTGTGTAAAATACTAAGTCACACCAGTACAAACCATGCAGTGGATACCGTGTTACCAGGGGAATCTCACAAGGAGATACAACTAATTGGAAAGGCTCCTTAATTGTCAGTCCCGGGAAATTTGAAGCTGTAAATATAAAGACCAACCAACGTCAAGGCATATTCCTGCTACACGAGGTGAAGTTCAAGGAGTACATTGCAAGGAGTTCATTGCTCTGATGAAAAAAAAATATTCCAGGCATTTGCTATGCTTAAAGCACCTCACTAATATCAGGTGGCAAGCTCAGCAGTTTCAACAAATCCCCAAGAACCCTCCTACTAATTGGGTGGTGTACTGCCTGGATTTTGCCAATAACTATTACTGCCACATTCCTTTTTCGACCAATGACACCGTAGAAGGCAGATACATTTTTTCGGAGCTCTGCGAATCCCCATTGTGCCACGTATTATTGTAGACATGGGTCTGAAACGTAGGAAACGGCTAAATTTAATCGGGGATGCGGAGGCAGCTAGCCCGGCTTCTTCGAGGGACGAGGCCCGTGACAATCCTAACAAGGATTTTGAGTCGTATGTTAGAAAGACTTTAGAAACTTTGCTCGGCGGACAGAAGCAATTAGAAGCCCGACTTGCTGCCTCTATTGAATTTAACTCACAGATAGTGGCATTAGAAGCAGCTAAAGATGGACTGGAACAGAGAGTACACAAGATGAAAACAGAAATGGATTTACTTCAGGCCGAGTCGCAAAACAACGTGCTAGTATTAACAAGCAGGAGCCGTTCTCAAGAAGAAACAACTTGAGAGTAGTGGGAATGGAGAAGTCTCTAAATGAAAACTGTGTAAAAAGGTGGAGATGCTACCAAGAGAGAAATTTGGATGGGATGGAGATGTAAACATCGAGCGGGCCCACAGGGATGGTAAACCAGTAAATGGCAAACCACAACATGTCCTTGCTAAGATGCTTTCATACCGAGACAAATTGAAAATCATGAAGGAATGTAGGCGAGCACTAGAAGGCCTTCCAGTATTTGTCACAGATGATCTGACAGTCCTTGATTTGAAAGAGAAGAAATCAAGGCATATTCCTGCTACACGAGGTGAAGTTCAAGAGTACATTGCAAGGAGTTCATGGCTCTGATGAAAAAAATTATTCCAGGCATTTGCTAAGCACCTCACTAATACCTGGTGGCAAGCTCAGCAGATTCAACGAATTCCCAAGAACCCTCCTACTAATTGGGTGGTGTACTGTCTGGATTTTGCAGATAACTATTACTACCACTTTCAAGATGAAGCACAAAGTGCTCATTGGGGCTACAACCAGGCCACGTTGCACTCCATTGTTGCATATTACTGATGTAAAGATCCAGCATGCGACTCAATATACAGAGAATCAATGATGATGGTGACCAATGTCCATGTCCACCGATGACAAACAGAGTTTATTGAGAAAAACTATGGCTCGATAAATAAAGTGTTCATCAGAATTATATGGCGAATGGGCCATTGATTGACATGATGCCTCATGTGATTGGCATGTTTGATGAGATTGTGATTCGTGAATTACATGCTTCAAGGAGCGAATGAGAGGGCTTTTGTCAGGATAGTGATTAATGCACCACATCTAGATAAACCTGTTAGTATGCCATTCGTAAGGCTTGACCAGCTTGACCATAATGCATTCTCCACGAACGTACTCCCCAGTGGAAAAGGAAGAAAAAGAGGCAAGCAAATCCCACCAAATCATGAGCATGACTGTGAAGTTCAATGCTATTTGATTCCTTGATTCTCTTAACTTTCTACCTATGCCTAATTTGTCCTCCCTGCCACCCACATTTGGTAATGAAGAATTAAAGAAAGGGTTTTTCAAGAAATCACAATCAATCCAGAATGGGGGAGGGGGATGAGGGTGTGGATCCGTTTGAAAATTGCATCACCATCACCGCCACATATAATCTCGTGATTCAGCGTAATTTTCTAAAACCAGACACAATCGCCGTTCTTCCTCCCAGGGCTACTCTCCACAAGACGTGCAGCAACCCAACAGTCTTCAGATGGTTGACCTATGTCAGTCAACAGGATTTTGCATACATGTACATCCAACATGCTTTCATGCATTAATGAGGGTGAAGTGACCATCGGAGGCTACAAGATCGATGGATTTTGTAGATATAACAAGGGAAACGCTCTCAGCAGTCTCGCCTGCATCACGCAATTCGATATGATGAAAAATTGAGGTTGGGACATTATTTCTGGGCAGGATGGCCCATTATTAACAGGCCCCCCAAAAATGAAATCCTCTAAATATAATCAGCATTTTGAAGTGAATATTGACTAAGAATCATAGGAAGAATTATTTACTATTATTTGTACAAAGATTGATAACTTTAATGAAATATGAACAAATAACAAAAATTGATTTATTAATTATCATATTAAGTTGTGAAAACATAATCCAAATCTACTGACCTAAAATGACCTTTGACCTTGACTTTGTGACCTGGACTTTGAGTTATATGAATTGTGATACTTGATAACCCTTGGGTACAAGTTTCATGGAATAGGAATGTAAACTTTCAAAATTACGATAAAAATTCAAAATCTTAACCTGATGCCACAGCATCGTCTAAGTTTTTTGACCGGAAATGACCTTTGACCTTGACTTTGTGACATGAAATTCTCCTCACATGATCGGGGATACTTGATAACCATTTAGTTCAAGTTTTGTTGAATAAAACTTATACTTTTAAAATTATATTAAAAATTCAAAAACTTAACCTCAGGTTAAGTTTTTTATGATGATGCCACAACATTTTCTAAGTTTGTTGACCTGAAATGACCTTTGACCTTTATTTTGTGACCTGAAATTCTCCTCACATGATCGTAGATATTTGATAACCATTTAGTCTAAGTTTCATTGAATAAGAACTTATACTTTCAAAATTATATTAAAAATGCCAAAACCTAACCTTGGTTAATTTTTTGATGTTGACGCTTATGTCTCGCTTTTTGCTACGCAGGCGAGACCCGGGGGTATTCACGTATATTGGGTATACGGGGATGTGCCGCTCAGAAGGGTGACTTTTTCAGGAAAGATTCTTAGACATAGGTCCCATTTAAAAAAAAACTCTTAAGACATGGGTCCCTTTTTTCATTTATTCCTTTCCCCCCTTTTCTCCCTCATTTTCACCGGGATTTTGGGATTTGCTCCTAAATACTCGAGCTACATTGTAAATCTCCCCATCTCTAAATAAATCCGGGCCTAAACAATATTGGGAATCCTTCGGTGATTGCATTTCCCGTGTACGAGGTGTACGTAGCTCGTAAACTCAACTAGACCCCGGTACCCATGGGTCCTATACCAGGTACTCATATGGCATAATGCGCGCTAGGTATGGTATTCGCCCGTATAGAGGTAGTACCCCCGGGAACTTGTAGCCCTTCGCGCGCTGAAAATGATATGATTGGCAGCTATACCCTGCCCGTACCCTCCGCCCAGTAGCCGGGCAGCAGCGGGGCTCAAAGGCTCAAGCAGGGAGCTATATAGCCGATGCTTGAGAGCTCGTGTACGGGTACGGGGCGGCTGCGGCAGATCCATGTACTGCACTGAGCTGCATGCATCAGGCTAGACAGAGTACGGCAGCGGCACGAATATGATACTAGGCGGGTACCAGAGGGAACGTCATTCAACAGAGTGTGCCTTTACAGTGACTATATGCATATTTTGACCAAACTTCTAAATCTTTTCACTTGAGTAAGGTAAATCGCATTATTTTGTCAGGGCAACATGGACGCAAAGACTACAGTATTCCTGTGGATTACAATAATGAGAAAAGGACATCCGTTAGTGTTATTATTTCTCCATATCAGCTAGTCGACTCCAATGAAGATGGTTCACAGAACTACATAGAAGTAAGTGATGTAAACATTATTGCCTTTGTTGATATTTTTACTCAAGTGAATCTGTCATGGAACGGGGATAGTTATGCTCTGCCAAAGGAAGAGGTAGAAGTGCTCAGGAAAAAGTCTGATAGTTTGGTAAGAGCAAATACAACTAGATGTACTTCTAGAAGACAAAGGGAGTGAGAGCAAGACAGCTTTGATGGCACTGTGCGAGTGACCATTCGTCCTGAAGAGCCTTCTTCTAACCTAATAAGACGATCTAAACGTACATGTACTGCGATTGAATATGTCACCTAATGCAAGCCTGATAATTTTACTCAAAACATCTCAATATCAGATTGACTTATGAAGTTTACCACAAATTACGGTTTTTGAATACCCGTAAGAAGTTTTCTGTTTGTAACAGCAAATATAGTTGCCTATCTATTATCCTGGTTAGTACATGTAGATCAGTCACTCTACCTATTGGACCTTGTGTGTATTCATCATGTATTTGAAAAAGCTCTCTTTGAAAGTGTACAAAGAAAGTACAAGAAAAATGGTTAAAACATAGAGTAAACATTAAGGAAATATTTTGCCATATGAAAAAGAGTGTATAAATTGTTTTATACTAGGTCATTTGATATACATTTATCAAAGTGATGTAGGAGTGAAATACAGATATAGTTGTTGCCAATTTGAGGAGGAAATCCTGACTCATTTAAACCTTTCAAAAACTCTGTACCTCTATGGGTTAGAACAATACAGGCTTCAATCAGCTGCAAACCTCTATACCTATTGGCCCTTGTGTGTATTCATACCCGTATTCATCATGTATTTAAAATAGCTCTGTTTTGAAAGTGTACAAGAATTAAAGTACAAGAAAAGTGCATTTTAGTGAACATAAAAGGTAAATCATGTCATATTAAAAAGGAGTGTATAAATAGTTTTATACTAGGTGCAAAAACAATTCTGGTGTACTTTGAAAAATCTTTTAATTAAAACAGGAAAAGTCCTTCAATTAAAACAGATGCTAGAGGTGCTAGCACAGTATAATTATGTTGCATGGTGTTTTCATCTTTATGTGTGTAAACTACTTGTAAACTACATGTAGTATGGTACAGTTTACTAATAAAGAATTTTATCGAGAAGCTGCAAAATGATTGGCCATTGTATTATTACAGCTAAAAAAATGTAATATTTAAAGTTTGAAATCCTTAGACATGGGTCCATTTTTCACAAAAAATCCTTAGACATGGGTACCTTTTACAGCAAAAGGAACCTTGGATGTGGGTATGGGTTCGGAGGTCTCAGCCGCACACCCCGTCCGACTGTAATCTGAGTACCCCCGGCCCCCCGGGGGCGAGACAATAAAACCATATATGAATTTCATGGTTGTTTCTGGCATGGGTGCCCAAAATGCTACAGCTATAGTGCTCCATGCAGGCGAAATGAAAATGTAAAATGCATGGGTGATTTACACTTAGAGACGTTTGAAAAAGAAAGATATATCAAATCCATCCTCCCTAAGTACAAGTACAAGTATGTGACCATGTGGGAGTGTAGGTGGAGAGCATTTGAATCCACATTGTGTGATCCTGATTTCAACTTTGTCAATCCTCACCCTGTACCTCTGAACCCCCTGCAGCCTTTTACGGGGGTCGCGCCAATGCCAATTGTTTATATTATGAATGCAAAGAGGGCGAGAAAATAAGATGATTTTACATCTCTGTACCCAAGTATCAACAAGTATGGCTCTTATCCAGTAGGTCATCCCAAAGTCATCACGTCCCACTTTCAGGATATCTCTGCGTACTATGGGTTGGTAAGATGCAAAGTACTTCCACCCCAACATTTAATCCACCCAGTCTTACCCATTAAAGTCAATGGTAAATTAATGTTTCCCTTGTGTTACACGTGCACGGACTGTCGTGTGTCTTTAGTGTGAATTTACGACTGAGGCCAAGACTAGGCGAGGTCACTCGGAAAGAGGTCGTTCGGCAATCTGTTGAGTTTTGTATATCAAATCCAAATATCTTGAAGTATGCACCTTTGAAGAAAGGGATCTCTGCAATTGTCCTTTTCCATCTTGCTCCCATAACATATTTGCCTTTAATAATACTGATGATATCGCATTTGAACATCTTTTTAAAAGGAATGTTAATACTCACCCATACCAACTTTTAAATAATCTCCAAAACATTGAAGATGTATACTCTGATGACATGGATCATAATCTTGATGTTTTGGACTGTAAATATTATTTAGATGATGATTTCTTATCAAAAACACTTGAATTTAAAGAAAATTTTAGTATTATTCACTTCAATTCTCGAAGCTTGTCTAAAAACTTTGATGCAATATCCGATTTTATATCTTCTCTTAATTTTAATTTCTCCATCTATGGATTTTCAGAGACTTGGATCCATGAAAATACACCACATACTTTTAACCTACCTGGATATTTGTTTATACATAATGATCGCAATCATGCCAGAGGAGGTGGTGTGGGTTTGTTGATATCTGATTTTCTTGATTTTGTTATTAGACATGATATCTTCTGGCTATTATGAGTCGTTATTTATAGAAATTGTTATTCCTAGAGGGAAAAATATTATTGTCAGTGTTATTTATAGAAAACCTCAATCAAATGTTATGGATTTTAATAAACACCTTCAGTCTTGTTTAGAAAAATTGAATATTGAACATAAACAAGTATATATAATGGGAGATTTTAATATAAATCTACTGAATTACGATAATGCTTCTGTGAATGAATTTTTAAGTGCAATACATTTGAATAGCTTTGTGCCCTTAATTGATGAGCCAACGCGTGTTACAGAGTCATCCTCATCTTTAATTGATAATATTCTTACTAATAACTATGGATCGAATGTGCTTTCTGGTTTATTTTACAATGATATTACAGATCATTTCCCAGCTTGTCCGAGAGACGCTAGAAGCGCTCCCTAGCTTACCCGCCGCCACACTCAATGAACGAGTGGTCGGCTTGTCGAACACACCTCAAGTAGCTGAACTAGCTGGGGGAGAGACACGGGTACCAGGCTCCGACGCACCAATCACGAACCTGTATACAAAGAGAAACGCCAGACAAAGGGAGCGAAGGTGAAATAAACTCCACGCTCACTATTTTTACAGCCAAACAGTTTCAAATAAAATGTTTAATATCACACTAAACCCAACAGCATGCACGAAAAATAAATCCAAACATTCACGAACAAAGGATCGCACCACCAAAGCAGTGAACCGCGAAGCGTAACAAGCCAAGACGGGACGTTAAGGCGATGAATAAATTAATCGCCCCACCTACACGTAGGCAATCCCAAAAGCAAAGGTCGTAATGCCAGGACCAAACGCCCTAACCCAGCGGTGTACCGAAGCCTGTAATTTACGGTCGTGAAAAAGGAAATATGCGGAGCAGAAATGATCCTCAAATTTCCGCAAAAATAAAAATGTGACTAGGGAACCCGTACCACCAAATTAATAGCAATTAACTTGAGGACGGAATTCAATACGTAAAAAGAGCTAAGCCTAACGAAAAAAGGACAAAATCCTTGATTTTAATGTGACTCAGCTGTATACGATGTCTCTACCGGTAGGCGAGAATAGAAAGAGGATGAATGGCGGGCGTGCAGTGCACACGTGAATTATGGGAAGGCGATGTACGGGGGGTTGGGCATGCGTGAATGTGACGTTTTTAAAGAGTTCTCGATGGTGGCGTAGTTTAGATAAACTAGCAAATAATAGGTAGATACATTGATTTATTGTGGTAAATCTTGTTTATACACCTGTTGGTGCCTTGGTGGGTGTGGGACAAGGCTTGCCAAACCCTGAGAAAAAATAAAAAGGAATTGAAACCCATGGCCATATGATGCATAAAAGTCCTTAATTCCGAAAGAAAATTGAAAGTTAAGATATTGCAAATACACCTGAATTGGGTATGGGAGGGGGTTCCCCCTCCCGCCCTGAGAACATTTTTTTAAAATTAAAACTTCTCCAAGTGTGTTATGATGCATAATAATTTAGTTTTGAGTGGAAATTTGGAATTTAATGAATTGCAAGCAGGTCAAATGAAGCATGATATTTGAAGACATTGTTTTTCATTTAAAACAGGAAATTCAAGAAGCATCTGGCAGCCTATTATGATAAATGGGCAATCGCTTGTCGCCAGGAACAACGAGTGAGAGGGAACAACACCAACAACTTATGTGAAGCGGCCATACGTGTGCTGAAAGATAAGATCCTTGAGCGCACAAAAGCCTTCAGCATCCCCCAGCTTGCAGACTACATGTCCACTTTCCTGGAGGATTATTATGAACAGAAGTTGATTGACGT
This sequence comes from Mesocentrotus franciscanus, assembly GCA_037976565.1. Lineage (NCBI taxonomy): Eukaryota > Metazoa > Echinodermata > Echinoidea > Camarodonta > Strongylocentrotidae > Mesocentrotus > Mesocentrotus franciscanus. The sequence continues at coordinate 8,413,506 of CP137673.1, forward strand.
AGCCAATGGACGTCTGCAAACTGTAATCACGTCGAGTTTCCGGGAAAAATCAACTAGGCGCAAGGACATCAGACAGGTAATGAAAGTGTAATACTTCCAAATTAAAAGCAGGAATCACTCACGATGGAGTGCATGTGAACTATTGCGGAGGATTATATCAGCTGACCTTGTTATATCGAGTTTCCTCTGTACACATTTTATATAGATGAAGGGATAGCAAACTGCAAAACCATCCTTTATTTCGAGTTTCATCTGTACACATTTTATAGATGAAGGGATAGCAAACTCCAAAACTAACCATTAAAAGCCAGTTCATGGTCCCTTAGTATTGCTCTCGTGACAAGGTGTGATCAATTTTCTTTGCAATAGTGCATCATAAATGTTTATCGTTGGACATCACATTGTTTTAAAGACTGAATGTCAAAAGCAATGTGCGACACTTTTCCATGATCATTGCTACACTTCACCCATTGTCACCCTGAGGAGGTAATGGGAAAGCAATGTTTTCCAGAAATGCATTGCATTTGTATTTTTACATTAATTTTACAATAAATTTTACAATGTTATTCACTGAAGCAGTATTGGAATATGATCAATGAATTCTCATGGGGAAAGTGCATGAACTATACTGAATGAATAATACATAGATAGTTATATAACCAACAACTTGATACAAATATTTATTTGTTTCAGGGTTCAGTCTTATCTGGGTTGCTCTGTACCGATTGTCAAATTTCAGTTAATCTGAACTCTGTACTTTCATGTATAATTTATATATTTTTATTCATTTACAATTTCTTCTAATCACAGCTTTCAACCACCCAGTTCTTGGTGACGAGCCAATCTTCCAAGGATGTTGACTATGATGTGGACATTGGCATAGGGCATTGTTCTTGTTCTGCTGGCAAGACAGGAGGCCCCTGCAAGCATCAAGCAGCAGTCCTCAAATATTTCCGTTTCTTCATCGAATTTTATACCAATCGATGACCCACAGAGAAGGCTTAATCTTTACAAGATAGCAACAGGTAAATGACATATATTGAGGAAAAATAGCATTTTGAGATGGCGACAGGGGTATTATCTTTTTAATAGTACTGTGCATCTTGATCAATTACCCTGTTCTCATTACCAAAATAGGAGCGTGTCAAGGCGATCCAAGGCATTCCAAGGTGGTCCAATATAGAGGTGAACCGGATGGTCCTACTTGAGAGAGATCCCAAAGAGGAGCGATCCCAAATCCGACCACCTCTTGGAGTTGGTCCGATTTTGGATCGCTGTTTTGGAAGCGCACCATGGTGGTCCAGTGCGGTCTTATTTTGCTAATGAGAACACATGACATGAGACCGCAGGAAGAATGACATGAGCTGGGAAGTGTTTACTCAATGTAGTATTTCTTATGTTCATATATTACCCACATATAGATTAATGTACATTCAGATATAGTTTTTCTATGAATTCCGTGTGAAAAGATGACCCCATGACGCCAGATGTCATGGCAACAAGACCCCTCAAATTGGAGCATGTTAGTTGAAATCACTCTCCAACTCCTTGAAGGTGTGAATGTGATGCTGGGGCATCCCAACGATAGAGTGATTCAAAGAGAGCACTCTTACTTTAGTAATGAGAATGGGGTCAATGTCAGATTGTTGTTAGAGTGCATTATAGTTCTCATCTTTTATCGCACCACAGAAAATGCAATACTATTTTATGATATGGTCCTTGTGTAACTTTTCAACCAAAAAAGGAAGCAATAGTGTTCCATCAGGGTTCTTTGATGGGTTAATGACTCGGCCCGCAGTATCAGGAGATGCTGACTTACCCATAGACACCATAGTAGATGAGGTGGATCCAATGCATCAGACAGAACCAAATCCTGCTGTTGTTAGTCTTCGACTACAGGCATCAGCTCAGAACCACTTCGATCTGCGAGGCTCCACGAGATCATCACAAGCATGTGCCAGCACTAATAGTCCTTATTGATTTCAATTAATTCCATCATCGTTTTGCTGGCTTTAGTCGCATGTTTGCCAGACTGTTTTCTATGTTTTAATGATATGTCATCCATGAACTGTATATCTTTTTGCTAATTACATTTGTATACCTCCATCCGACTCCAATGGTGGCACCGGAGGCATCTTGATTTCGGGTTGTCAGTCCGTCCTTCCTCATTCTGCTTTCTTGTTATTGTGATATCTCAAGAACTACTTGAGACATGAACTTCAAACATAATGATAGGATAATATATAAACTTGGTTTAATGTGGTTCATCACCTTGTTATTGAAGGAATCCCATTATATTTGGATTTAAAAACAAATGAAATAGCTGGGAATCGAATATTACCTTGTTATATCAGCAATATCTTATATGAGATCTCTTTATACCAAGGTTCCACTGTATCTATTAACATAGGAAGATGATTGACTTCATTTGTGGGTGACTATTGTTCAAAGGTCACAGAAGTCAATCTTTGAATTATAGGTTTTAACCCTAAAAAGACTGGGCTATTTCGGAAGTGTTGATGACTGACGGACTGACGATGTATCAAAAAATTTTGGCCCTTTAACGTCCAATTGCCACAAAATTTTGCACACATCTCCGAAAGGAGACAAGGACAATTTTAAAGCAGCAGTCCACACCCATCTTTTGGAGTAAAACAATTAACTTTTTGAGATTCTCTCTCTCTCTATCCTGAACATCAGAACACTTTACCCTGCCTATTTGACCCCTTTGAGGGCTATTGGGCAGTAAAAAAAAAAGAGAAAGAAAGGGCACAGACATAAAGGAGGTGCAGTCATATTGGTCTTGTTTGAAGAATGATTTCATTTTTAACATTGTCATCTGCCAGCATCAATGGTCCTCACTTGTTTTGCTGGCTTTAGTCGCATGTCTGCCAGATTGTTTTGCATGCTCCAATAACAAGTCATCCATGAACTGTATATCCTTGTTGCTAATTGAATTTTTTTAAAAATTATTGTATGTTCAACATTTTTGTGGAACACTTGCTCATGAAGGATGTATTATATGCACTTAATGATGAGAATTGCTCATCTATTGGATGATTGCATTATATGAATATGTGACTTAAAGATAGTTTTTGGCATGTAATTACATTGCTAAAGCAATTCTTTTCAAGCAACTGGGAAAGGGAGATGAGTTATATACAGGAAAATTGTATAGTGTGAGATTTTTTATTCATTGTATTGATGAGAAATTAACTCGCTTACTCAAAGAATACCCTTATACTGACATATAAATTAATTGCTTCCTAAAATGGAATGTAAAGTGATTGCAAAGAACTTAAAAAATGATTTGGAAAATAATGATGTAGAATTTTTTCAAGTATAAGGTTTGAGATAGTAGGATACATGTACTTTTCTACAATAGGGAAGTCCAACGTACCAGCAAGTTTCTTTGCTTGGTTGGGTCAGTCATCATTATCATCATCATCATCAGTAGGAATTAAAAGATGACTATATGAATGCGGGAGGAGATCCAGATACGGATCATCGAATCACGATTAATAAACTTTGTTTCTTTATTTTATTTTCAGATGACGACCTCATGCAGCAGTTCTGGCAGATGTACCAAGAGATAGGTTCAAAGTTTGAGCAGAATCCTGACATATTCAGACCTGCCGTTCAGTCAATGGTCCAGAGCTATGCTCGTATCAGGACAAATACACACTCAGTCTCCGCTATGCACTCTTTCGGTAAGTATGGGGTGCAGCTAAAGCATTACAGAAGAGAGGTACAGCAGCAAAGAAAGGTGCTGTTAAGCATCTTCTTTTGAAAGGGGCAAAAGGGTTCGGTGTTCAGCCCACGTCAACTGCTAGGCGCAGGAGCAATATGGGAAGTGGAGGAAGCCGTCTACATTCTGGCCAACAAAATCCAACAAAATCCTCCTACATTCCTGAGCACGGGTATGCACAGAGCCAATCTCTTTCTTCTTCTGTACTCCCCATACCACAGAGGAAAAGAGTGCCTGCACCCCATAGCCTGAGTCATGCTGTAACCCAAAACTGGTGTTTGGGAAAATCCCACAGCACGAAGTAGACGTCCCCATTTTTCTACATAGTTTATACAGGGGCAGCCCGAAAGGAATGGAACGTCACATTTTGCAGTTTCGTCACCGACACATTAGTTTTTATTTCTGTTTTTATTAAAGTGACCCCAAGACAATAGACTTTGAAAAACACATTTCGATTCTATGGCTACTTTTGTATTGCAATATGAGCACATCCGGGCAGTCTGCCAATGGCCCACTCCAAGGACAACAAGGCAAGTCAAGCAGTTTTGGGGCCTGGCTAATTATCACCGGGCTTTCATCAGGGGCTATGCTGCGGTTGCGGTTCTCCTCTACCGGATCACCAGGAAACAGCCGTTTCACTTGGGCATAGACCAGCAGCATGCCTTTGAGGAAATTAAAGACCGTCTCACGGAGGCACCCGTGCTCACTATGCCTAACGGCCGGAATTTATTTATTCTGGATACGGATGCCTCCAATGACGCTATTGGGGCGGAACTCCTTCAGGTGCAAGGAGGGGAAGAGAGGGTGGTGTCCTATGGCAGTTGTGCGCTAACCGCGGAACAGCGGCGGTACTGCGTCACCAGGCAGGAACTGCTAGCGGTGGTCAAATTCACCCGGCAATACCACCACTATCTGCTAGGGAAACCGTTTGTGGTCCGTACGGATCACAGCAGCCTCACGTGGCTCCTCCATTTCAAGTACCCCCAGGACCAATTGGCTCGCTGGATGGAGGAGCTCAGTCAGTATGACATGCATCTGGAACATCGCCCAGGCAAAAAGCATGCTAATGCTGAAGCCCTATCTAGGGTTCCACTGGCCGCACCCCTCTGCAAGGAGAACCGACTGGGATTTAGCCTAAAACATCTGCCGTGCGGAGGGTGTAGGTACTGCTCCAAGGTTCACCAGAATTGGGCCGCCTTCGGGGAGGCAGTCGACAACGTAGTCCCCCTTGCTGGCCGTGCGCGATGGGGAAAGCCTCGCCTGAATTGGAACTAGAGGCGGGTTTCGGAATGACCCATGCGGTGATCTGCACTTCTTCGGAGGGGGCCGGAGCCGTGGTGGGGAACCTGCTATAAGGGCCATAAGGCTACGGCCTGTGGAAGTCGCGGAGGAGGGACCATTGCCCGCAGACAGGGTGCGGGACGAACAAGAAAAAGATCCTACTCTGACGGCGTTGGGTAAATGGCTAGAGGATCTGCAGGAAACCGATGAGGCCACCATAATGCTGTGGGGTCCGGAGAAGTTCCTCTGGATTAACAGGGCTCAGTTCATGCGGGTTAAAGGGGTCATTTGCAAAAGGGGAGAGGCCCAGGTCATCGTGGTGATGTATGCAAGTCATGATCTTCCGGCGCGGTCATCCCGGCAGGGATCAGACCAAGTTATATATTCGAGCCAAGTACTTCTGGTCCCTCAATGGGGTGTACGGGCAGGCCGTAACGGCCAACGATGCGGGCTGGGTCAGCTGCCTGCGCGAGTACCTTCGGGGATGATTGCCCCTGGAGGACAAAGTTCTGCAGTACTATGACCCCAACACTCCTTGGTGGGAGCCGGGTATGGCTGAAAGCCAATGCTTTCACCCTGGCCTGGCTCAACTATCACCCTTCCAGGGGAAGGCCTCTATGGAGCCTTCAACCGTGCCGAGTGCATTGAGCCAGGGAATACAGCACCCAGGGTTAGGGGTGGAGACCCGAACGGCGGATGAGGGCAGGTTCCTCCCCCCGGCGTCCAGATGGGCCTGGGGACACACGAGGAAGCCATGGACACAGGGGATTCCTCTCCCGGGTCCGGTCTCCTCTCTTCAGCTGTCCGTGGGGCACCTCTGGAAGGCTCAATGGCAAGAGGTTCCCAAGGCGGGGAACAGTCTTCCAGGGGGGGATTAACCTCTCGGGAGGAAGGGCCTCCCTGTCAGGAAGCTGGCGCAGTAGAGCGCCTGCCAAGCCAGGTTGCTGGGGGCCGATCCGGCCAGGGAAAGTGGCCATTGGGCAGGTCTGTTAGCGGACCTGCTAGAAAACATAAGGTGCAGGGGGGCATGTCCTATGCGCGGGACACGTCCTAAGATGAAGCTCAGGCAGCATGTGTACGGGCACATGCCGGCCGCGCTGTGCCTCTGCCAGGACAAGCACCGGGTCCTTCAGCAGGTAGCTTGTCTTCGGTTTCGCCCAAGCCCCCGTCAGTTCTCCTCGCATGGAGGGGCTGATGGGGCTTGTTGACGAGGAGGCACCCGATGACTGGGAGTGGAATATCCCTGCTGCCATGGAGGAGGGCATGCTCCTCTGCCTTGAGCGGTCGGGGGTGCCATTCCCTTTCTTAAAGGGTGGAAGGTCATATTTTGGTTGTCATTCTTGTATATCACATTTGTAAAGGTTTTGTTTAGGATTATTTAATTCAAATTTTATATGGCAGTGTATCTTGGAAAAATGTACATTTTTATTGTTTTTGGTAGTGTGCCTCTTAGTGTTATTTTATAGGGTTAAGGTCATATTTTGGTTGATATTCTTGTATGTGCTTTTGAGTTGTATTTTTGAATGGATAAAAGAAAAATTGTATGGTGATGACGTATTTTGGTAAATGTAAATTCAATGTTTTTTTTTAATGTGTTTTTTTTTTTGTGCTGGTCCCAGTGTTTAATTTTTTATACGGTCAAAGAGTCAAAGACCATATTTTGGCTGACATTTTCGTGTGTGCACTATTAAGTGTATGTATGTATTTATGCATTTCTTTTAAATTTCGTGTTGACGTGTATGTTAGTTAAATCTGCAGAGGTGTTTTTTGGTAAAATCTGTACGTTATAGGTTTTGATTTTGCTGCCCCTATTATTCAATGTTTTAATTCATGTACTGTACTTGATCCCCATATTTCATTTTTGGCACTAAAGTGTGTAAAAGTGTTATTCCCTAGTTGTATAAGTGGTTATGCAGTTGAGACATTTTTAAATAGTAACAATGTTAGTTAATGCCTTAGACTTGAAATTCATAAGTTTAGGGTGTTGGTAAATGTTATAATATTGAAGTTTGTTTTAAGAATATCTGTTATTACGGTTAAGTTTATTTCTTTTACATTGAAATCTTTGTATTCTTTTTTATGATAGATAAAGTCTGGGTTTCAGGGCAGTAGCATGAAGAGTCTAAAGTTGCAACATGACAAGGAGGAGGGTGTCTTGACAGTAAATCTTTGGGACAATGTAGATAGTCAGCAGATCAAGACCGGTGATCCAGTAAAGATAGTGGCATGTGAGGTTTTAGCGGCCATTGTAGTCACTTCATCGCCATCGACAAAGATCAGTGTGAGTATATGTTTAATTTGTTTAATGATCAGGTTTAGTTGCCAAATAATGATTGTTGAAATTGTGAATTACTGGGAAACATGTGTGTGGAATTAAAAGTAGTGTCTTGAATATAAGGAAAGTATGAAGTCAGTATTTGCTTAAAGTTTTAATGTATATTTTGAAAAGTGTGGTACCAGCGGTTTGAGAAACAAATGAATTTGACAAATACAAAGTTATGGCAATTTAATTTTAGCTTTTTATTGATTACATCGAATAGTAAGAACTCTTGAGGACTATATTTATTTGATGTTCATGTGTTATATAATAAGAATTTAAAATTTGTATTGTGTTCTGATGTACATTTTTACTGTATTTATGTTTTTTTTTAATTACTTTAGTATTATGTTGAACGTGTACATATGTTTTATAAGTAATTTGTTATGTATATCAATATTTGACTACTGGTTTATTTACAAAAGTGTTAGGCAATATTTATATTTTCATTATGCAGTGTGATGGCACCATGCACAAAGAATGTCAGTTAGAGGCTATGTCTGATGCAGAAGATGGGTAAGGGTTTTATATCTGTATTCTTGTGTTCAGGGTGGAAGTGTATAGAATGTGTGTTTCGTAATGGTATTTTGGTACTGGAATGTACATTTTGTAATGATTTTAATTACTAATTTAATTGTTAAAATATTTTGTCATATATATTTTTAAATTATTAGTTGCAAGTAATATTAGCATATTTAGTTGTAATTTAAGTTATTTATTTTTTATATTCAGTGTATTTTTTTAAATAGGACACCCAATATAAGTTATATGTCGGAAACTAATAAGCTAGAAAATTTATGAGAGATATCTATTTTTTGTTGTTATTTTGGACAATTTTGTTATTATAAGTCTTTGCATTTGATAATTTTGGGATTTTCTCAAATGTCTTGGATTTTTATTTCTTGGAAATTATCTGCAAAAAAAAAAAACAGATTTCCCAGAATTTTGGAAATTTCTATGAATGTGTAAACAGTGGTCTATGCAATTGAATGCTAATTAGTTAATGCTTTTTTATGTCAATAATTTCAAATTTCTGATGCTAATCAAAAAGTGTTTTGTTTGTGTTTATTGTATTTTTGGTGTTTTGCATTAGTTGCCAATTGTTATTGGTGATTTTTTTTTTTTTTTTGGTTAATGTTCGATTTTGTTTTTTTGTATTTGTTTACAGTTTCCCTATCCAGGTGTGGTCAAGTGATGGCGAGATTTTGACAGCTGACCAGTTTTTCGCTGAGGACTTGCATGGTCTTCAATTGCCCTGCCATGTCTCTGTTGAGATGACCCTGAAGAGGAAAGTAGTAGACTTCTGTGTTTCTACTGACATTGCAAACTCAGAGTCCAAGTGTGATTCAGTTTGTTCCAATAAGAAGGTTGCACAGTGAAAAAGATGCTCATGATTTTGATATGAGATAATCTTGTAAGTGTTTAAGTAAGGAGGATTTGTGTTAGAAATCAGTTGCTTACTGTTTTGTATCAATTATTCATTTTGTTAAAAAGTTTTTGCGAGTTATATTTGTTGTTGTTTTCCCTCAATTGTGAGGAGTTACTGAAGCTTATAATTGGCATTCTAAAATTGGTAATGGAGAGGGCCTCTATGGTTGCGTTATCATATGTACCATGCATATGTGTTACATGTGTGTTCAAAAGAAGTTGAAACTGAATGCTAGACTTTTATATTTTAATGAAATATATTCGAAGTCTATTGGACATGTTATGCCTAAAAGTTTTTAAAGTCTTATGGCTTGGGTGTAATTTGTACCTTGTTTGTGTGTTACATTTGTTTTTTAAATGTGTTAAAACCGAGTGCTATATTATATATTTATAAATATACATATTTTTTAACAAATTGAAACTCAATAGGTCTGTGGTCATGCTTTGTGGTTTGGGCTTAAATTAGGACATTGTTTTTTTTAAAGTCTGTTTTGAGCTATAGGTGTTTAAAGAGGAATGAAACTCAGATATCTATGTACATTTAATAACTGCAGAAAATTGGAGAAAGAAGAAGATGAAAGTTTTACTAAATTCCTGAATTGGATGCCAATGAGAGCACTTGATTTGGCAATTCTGTCAAAATCTGTTTTGTACACAGGTTTTCACTATTTGTTGATTTTTTTTTAATGAAAATTACATTTTCTCTTGCTTGTATAGTATGATATGGCAAAAATGATTCTCTGCACTTTTCAGAAAGAATTAAGTCTACCAGTTTACTGATGTTTGAGGAGAATGAAAACAATGAAATTTGGAGAGTTGTTCATCAATAAATTACAGATATTGGCAGAGTTGTCAACATCATAGGTGGGCATTACACAGATGTCGTAAAACTGTAAATTTAGAACTCTTGAACAGAACTGAATTTAACTTAAAATTTGAGCACTTTCTTTATCTGATTTCTATGCATTTATGAATGCATATAGATGCCTGTGTTTCATTCCCTTTTAATGTTTTTAATGAACATTTGACTAGTTGGGGTACATTTCCATATATATATATATTTAGGTATTTTGATGTTTATCACTACGTAGATCACTATGTAGATATCTATAAATGAATATCCCATGTTAATTAGGATCATGCGGGAGTTTAATGCAACACTGCATTTTGTAGGGTGAAATGACGATGGTAATTCTGGTAACATGTAGTTTTTAAAAACTTTTTTAGCAGTTAATGTTCCTTTTAAAATCAATTTTTATTCAGGATTTTATATTTATTTGAGACATTGTTTGTGTAAGTGCCCATGCAGCTAAGTCCTTTTTTTTAATTCTTTTTTTTTAAAGTAAAAACATTGTTACAAAATGCACAAATTTGTCCACTTGGAATGACTTAATGACAAAAAGGAGACTCCAAACATTGTACTAAATGTGGGAATGACTGATAAATTTGTCACTGAAGACGAATTAGGAGGTCGTTTTGATTTTTATGACGGTGACTGACCTTTGCCGTCTTGATAACGTTTTATCTGAACGGGGTAAGCACATTCCGCCTAATTTAACATGTTTAAACCACCACACTGCCATTTTATAGGCCATCTATACTTTCAAAATACCCTTGTAGATGTCAGCGCAATAATCATGACATGTTTCTTTATGTGTTCATATTCGTGTGTGTGTGCCAAATACGATTTTGCATGTTTAGAAGCTAAAATATGAATGAAATTTAAAGGAAGATGAAAAAAATAAAGGAAGAAACATTGCAAAATAGAGCAAAAATTTCTGATCTGATCGGGAATCGAAGCCAGATCGTTAATGTAGGCAGTCTCATATACGGCCAGTAGACCACAGCATATACTTAACGTAATTTTAACTTTCAACTAAGAATTCCAGAATGATTCCGACATGAAATCATAATTTGAAGGGACACTATACGATAGCTATTAGTCTCAACAGTAACAATTAACATACTAAAATTGGGGAGAAATTAGAGCAGAAATTGACTCTCATAGGATGTTGACATTGATAGTGATTGTAATCACGATTGTGATGATTTCATACTTGTCCTAGTATCTTTAATTCCCATTACCTATTTATGTGGAATAGTGCCCTTTCAGGTTCAATTTTTCCCATCTGATCGGGAATCAAAGCCGGATCATTTGATTGGTAGGCAGACTCATATACCAGTAGACCACAGCATATACTTAACACGCAAAGCTGAAAACGTAATTTTATCTTTCAACTAAGAATTTGAGAATGATCTCGACATGAAATCATAAATTGAAGGGTCACTAACGTTAGCTATTAGTCTCAACGGTAACAATTAACATATTAAAATTGGGGAGAAATTAAAGCAGAAAGATGACTCTCATAGGATGTTGACATTGATAGTGATTGTAATCACGATTGTGATGATTTCATACTTGTCCTAGTATCTTTAATTCCCATTACCTATTTATGTGGAATAGTGCCCTTTCAGGTTCAATTTTTTCCCATCTGATCGGGAATCAAAGCCGGATCATTTGATTGGTAGGCAGACTCATATACCAGTAGACCACAGCATATACTTAACACGCAAAGCTGAAAAACATAATTTTATCTTTCAACTAAGAATTTGAGAATGATCTCGACATGAAATCATAAATTGAAGGGTCACTAACGTTAGCTATTAGTCTCAACGGTAACAATTAACATATTAAAATTGGGGAGAAATTAAAGCAGAAAGATGACTCTCATAGGATGTTGACATTGATAGTGATTGTAATCATGATTGTGATGATTTCATACTTGTCCTAGTATCTTTAATTCCCATTACCTATTTATGTGGAATAGTGCCCTTTCAGGTTCAATTTTTTCCCATCTGATCGGGAATCAAAGCCGGATCATTTGATTGGTAGGCAGACTCATATACCAGTAGACCACAGCATATACTTAACACGCAAAGCTGAAAAACATAATTTTATCTTTCAACTAAGGATTTGAGAATGATCTCGACATGAAATCATAAATTGATGGGTCACTAACGTTAGCTATTAGTCTCAACGGTAACAATTAACATATTAAAATTGGGGAGAAATTAAAGCAGAAAGATGACTCTCATAGGATGTTGACATTGATAGTGATTGTAATCACGATTGTGACTGATTTCAAACTTGTCCTATAATTCCCATATTACTTATTTATGTGGAATAGCGCCCTTTCAGGGTCAATTTTCAAATTTTAAAAAGTGCTTCTCCCCCATTTCAGTGACAAGAACAGCGGCGCATGCGCTGCTGATCTGAATGGACAAACCATAATTTTTAATCAGTGCATTTATATCAAAATGGCGTTTCGCGAGTGTGGATGGGTTTGTGTCGACTCGGCTGGAGAGAGAATATTTGGGGAAGATTTTTGTTTTGTTCGGCTGGCCGCCATTAATAATGGTGGTGTCACGGTTGAAGAGGTTACGGCAGGTGCGAAGGAAGAGAAGATATTCAAGACATTACTCAAAGTAAAACAGGGCCAGTTCTTCGCAATTTCAGGGTTGAGACGTAATGTTAGACATGGCAGCGAGTCCGACAAGATTCGTGTTTCGAGTGGTTGCAAGGTGAGCTTACGTCATTTCTTTCTAGTTAATTATTAAAGTTGATGATACCTAGATAAGGTTCAAGGTATTTTTGTAGTATGGTCATATTTTTAGTTTAAATATTTTCGGAATCTTATGTGATTTTGTCAGTATCTTACTTCATTGTCTAAGAAAGTGGAGACTTGATCACAGTTTCGTTGGTATAGGCTAGGCTAGGCGTCGAACTATTTTATATCGTTCGCGCGCTAGCTGCTAGCTACGGTAGATACACGACAAGGAATCAGATTTCCCATAGGGTTGTACTCAAACGATTGACATTCTTCTCCTATAGATATAACACGCAAAATTAGGCATTTTATTACATTGTTTGTGATTGTATATGATATGTTATAATAGTCGAAGAAGATCATAAAATAAAATATAAAATAAAATTTAAAACAACGGCAAAAAACGAAGGAGATATTGCTCGCGAAAGACGGGAATGTAGAATCTAGTTTTGAAAAAAAGTCATATCCCATAGAGAATACACGCAAAATGTGAGATATTGACATGCCTCCTTTAATCGCAAAAATACGCCATGATGCCTTTGTCAAAAATGAAAAATCGTGAACTGAATTTGTAGAAAATTGTCTCAGCTAGAACATATCAAATCACGCTTAATCACGGAAATTTTGTGTGTGGACGGAACTAGTCTAACTGGGCGGGGCTTAACGTCGGATCGCACGCGAAAGGAGATATGACCTCTCATTTTCACTTCCGTTTCATGACCGCTGCGCAGCCAGCTGATTATAGCTAGATATATCTATACATAAATATACTGCATGCATTGTTCCAGTGCAGTGGCACAGTCAATGCAAATACTAGTACTAGTGCTGCACATGTGTTTCTGTTTTGGTTGCGTCGGTAGATTCAGGTTTAATTGTACTTCACCAACAAATTAGAAGTGATCAGGATGTGCTCCCACGGCAACAATCAAGAAAGGGAAAGGCCAAGGGGGAGTACGTGGAGTATTTTTGAAGTGAATTGTCTCATTGATGTGTGGGGGAGCGATAGGATACAAAAATTATTCGCTGGGACCCACCGTAACTATGACGTCTACCAGAGAGTGAGCACTTCCCTCGTCGAGCTAGGGTTCCACGCAAGGACATGGGAGAAGGTGCGTGATAAGGTAAATAGACTGCGGGTGGAGTACCGCAAAGTAAAAGACAAGCTTAACAAGTCGGGGGAAGGGAGTATTACAACACCAGAGTGGTTTGATTCCCTTGATGCTGTGTTGGAGACACGGCCAGCCACCAAGCCATCTCTGGTTTTTGACAGTGGGTCAAACTCAGAACCAAATACAGAAGCAGAGCCAGAGGCAGAGGCAGAGGCAGAGGCAGAGCCAGAGGTACTAGTAGTACTACAGCCTGAAGCCGAGGCCGAGACTTATCATGCAGATGCTGAGGACGGTGATGAACAAGGTAACTAGACCCTACTACTTACTAGATCTACTACTATTATCAAACCATGAATTTCAATTGAATCTTCCTTCAAAAATAGCTAACAGGCTTGTCTTGACTAATCAGTCTTGAAATATTTGGGGCAGCACCAATTAATTATGAATTAATTGGTGTTGATTATAAATAAGTTTGGCGCTAATTCAGAATCATATCCATATTTTGACCCGTCACCCTGGCGTGGATATACCCCACTAAAACATATCAAAAATCATCTAAATCTTTATCAATTGTTCAGATAATGGTCATGATTTAAAAGTCGTTTTGTTTCTTACCTATATTTTGTGTCAATTTTCTTATCTTTTTTGAAGTATTTTCTCCATCAACGACGACTTATAATATACACTTTCTCACATGTTCACGGCAAACCTCTGCACAATACAATTGCATACCATCTAGCGTATCGATGGTGGGCTGCAGGCGTGACTTTAGTTCGCGACTGTAATCTCAGATCGTCATTTAATTCATGTGACGGTGAGTAATTCATCATTCGGGTTGCTAACTTCATGCGTGCCCACACCCCACTTTCGGTATGGTATGCAATTGTATTGTGCAGCAGTTTACAGTGAGAAAGTGTGTATTATAAGTCTTTGTTTTTAGGGAAATACTTCAAAAAAAAAGAGAAGAAAATTGACACAAAACAGGTGGGAGGACTCGGGATATCTTTTAAACCAGTATTGTCTGAACTAAATAGAAGATTAAAAAGACAATGTCAAACTTGCTATCTTATTCATATGCAGCCATACCATCAATGGTTAAGAAGCACATTGATCTAAATTTGTATGAAAAGACTAGTTTCAGGCTAATAGGATTAACTAGGAGGCAGTAGTAGATGAAGGGTTAATGCCTCGGTCACAAATGCCATTACGAACTGCTATGAACGCCGTACGAACGATTTTCAGACAATGGAAATTCGGGAAGACAATGGAAAAACGGAGATTCGTACAAAATTATCGTTCGTACGGACCTTTGTGACCGTAGCATTAGATATAGCATGCCCGAAGAAAGTGTATTAGCAGTAATAGTATACAGTGGTTAAAGTTGAACCACATTAAAATATCCAAAATATGAGTTCAAAATATCAAACTAAAGCTTACAAGCCCAGTAAAACAATTAGCATTTTCAATGAGATAGTACGACAAGAGAGTAGCAGCTCTCAAAACTTACAGAAAATAATGGCACCCAATACAAAACTACAACGAAAATACACTTCACTTTTTTGTCACGCCACTCAAGGCACGTCCCTCACACACGGTGCATTTCACGTAGCAAATGAACTTGATATTACAAAAACTAGAATTGTAATACTTGTTTTGAACAAGTATAGGTGGGCTGTTCCAATTAAAATTTAAGAAAAAATAGAACAAAAATAAGCCATATATTGCTTAAAAGCATTGTCATGTACATTCATGATGTAAATGAAATTCACCTTCCTGAGGCACAACATGCAAATTATAAAAATTCTGACATGTGGTCTTTAATCATTTTTTTCCCTATGATGACGTCATCAAAATGAAAAATGGTGTTGACTGAGATTGTAGAGATTTGACTTAGCTAAAACATATCGAAAGTTGAAAGAAAATCAATCAGTATTTTCAGAGACTCTTTCAATCAATTTTCCATAAATTTGCTGTTGTTATAGTATGCAAATTCGTATGTTGAGTTCAAAGGCCATTATGATGATGTAGTAGTTGATTTACCATTGACATGATCTGTCTTTATTCTTTTAATTTTGTTTTCTTCATATTTTTCCAGGTGCGAAGTTATATGTCTATACACTTCATGGTTTTGGGAAACCATATGTTCAGTTTATTTGCATTATTCTTTAAAATAGTGATATATGGATGTTGTATTTTGCGTTCTTTTTTTGAATATTTATATATCATTACCAACTAACAGGCACATTCCTTGTCTCACACCTACGTTGTGCGCGCCTTTCGCACATTATATTTTTTGTCATCACATTCCCAGTGCTTTCTCGTAGTTTTAAATGTTGCTGCTTTGGCGTTTTATAGTCGTTGTTCATCAAAATTTTCGGTGAGGTATTTATGGTGGTTAAAAAATATCTGACAAAAATTTTAAACTAAACTTTTGAAAATAAAGTTGCTGGTAAAATTATGAATACTATAGTTTTGGTTGTGTTGATGTTTTTAATCAATGATATTGTTAATGAAACTAAATTTCATCACCATTGTGTGTTTGTGTGTCTTGGGGATTGAAGGTGTGATATATTACCCTGATAGCAGACTGACGTCTTAAAGACGTCATAAATTGGTCGTAAAGTGGTAAACACGTCGTACGTCGTATGAACGACGTCATAACGACGTCATTATGTCGTCTTCAAAAGACTATTTTTTCCAAGATAATTTGTGTCGTATTGACGACGTCATTACGACGTCGTTATGACGTCTTTAAAAAAACTATTTTTTCCAAGATAATTTTTGTCGCATTGACAACGTCAATACGACGTCATTATGGCGTCTTCAAAAGACTATTTTTTCCAAGATAATTTGTGTCGTATTGACGACGTCATTACGACGTCGTTATGACGTCTTTAAAAAAACTATTTTTTCCAATATAATTTGTGTCGTATTGACGACGTCATTACGACGTCGTTATGACGTCTTTAAAAACTATTTTTCAAGATAATTTTGTCGTATTGACGACGTCATTACGACAACATTTTGACGTCTTTAAAAGACTATATTTTCCAAGATAATTTTTGTTGTATTGACGACGTCATTATGACGACTTAAAAGACTATTTTTCTAAGATAATTTTTGTCGTATTTACGACGTCATTACGACGTCATTATGACGTCTTTAAAAGATTAATTTTTCCAAGATAATTTTTGTCGTATTGACGACGTCATTATGACGACTTTAAAAGACTATTTTTCCAAGATAATTTTTGTCGTATTGACGACGTCATTACGACAACATTATGACGTCTTTAAAAGACTATTTTTCCAATAAAATTTATGTCGTAATGACGACGTTATTACGAAGTCATTATGACGTCTTTAAATGACTACTTTTTCCAAGATAATTTTGTCATATTGACGACGTCATTACGACAACATTTTGACGTCTTTAAAAGACTATTTTTTGCTAATATAATTTTTGTCGTATAGACAACGTAATTATGACGGCTTGCGAAGACTATTATTTGTCATTAATTTTTGTCGTATGGACGACGTTATTACGACATCATTATGACGCGTCTTTAAATGACTATTCTTTCCAATATAATCTTTGTCGTATTGACGACGTTAATTTGACGTCATTATGACGTCTTTAAAAGGCTATTCTTTCCAATGAATTTTTGTCGTATGGACGACGTAATTATGACGTCTTTCGAAGAATATTAATTGTCATTAATTTTTGTTGTATGGACGACGTTATTATGACGTCTTTAAAAGTCTATTTTCTTCCGTAATAATTTTTGTCGTGTGGACGATGTCATATGACGTCTTTCAAAGACTATTATTTGTCATTATTTTTTTGTCGTATGGACGACGTTATTACGTCATTTGACGTCTTTATAAAAAAAAAGAGAACAGTAGAAACCAAAAGAAACCATTAGGATCAAATATGAGCATTTGTCACTGAGTAAATAGGGCAATTATCAGAGGTGAAAATGGGAACTTCTTTGCCCCCAATCATTAGTCATTATCAGATTGTGCACCATCTTGACATGCAAAGGTCTGCAATATCGATCAAGACTAAACATGCTCTAATCTCGCTATTTGAAAAAGGCTGTGTGTGTGATACTCAAGGCCGTAGGCCTACACAATACATTACAATGTGTATATGTACTGTATATATAGTATGCATTGGGAGCTGATCGGAGTGTAAATGGCCGTTATACAGCTGCCATTGTACAGTGCAGTACTCTGTTTTCCCCTGCTAATCTACAGTATGGGTAAGTCTTAGAATTACCTAATTTATTTACAAAATGTACATAAATCTATAGTTACTGTTTTCTGTTCTGAAAAGTTGACATGCATGTTTAATATGTATGTCTAATGATTGTGAGCTCGGACTTTCAACACCTGCTGACAAAAGTAGTCCCGTGTACTGATAATTGTGTCATAATGCAGGCAGCTTGGTGCTGTATGTACTACGTCCATGCTGTTCCCTTCTATGTATTTTTATGTAACATCTTGATCCTGTTGATGGGATGCATGGTTGGGGCATCATTTGAAGCAAAGTTTATTCATTTGCCTACACATGACTTTAAAGGGAAATCCAACCTGAATATACAACTAGAACTAGATCTAGTCTACTCTCAAACTAAAAGAAAGTAGAAAAATAAGAGAAGCAAACTGATGAAAGTTTCAATAAAATCTGACTAGGTCTAGATATTCTGATTAGTCTGATTTGGGTAGGGTCGGCTCCTCTCTTTAGACTTAGAAACAGAAGCCGACCATAGGGTCTGCTCTGCAAACAATTCTGGGCGCTAGTGTAATTGATGTAGAGGTGTCGTGGTCGAGTGGACACGTCGCGGACTGTCGATCACAACTGGTCCGCGGTTCGAGTCCCGCCGCGGCACTAATGTCCTTTGGCAAGACATTGATCTACATTTGCCACACTCCACCCAGGTGAAGTAAATGGGGACCTGGGCCCCGTCTTAAAGAGTTACGATTGATCCAAATCAATCGTAAGTCCTCCAATCAATCGCAAGTTTGCATTCTCCTATCTCTTATGTACATGGTTGCGATTGATATCAATCGCAAATAAGTTACGATTGATATCAACTCTTTGTAATACGGGCCCTGGTAGGAATTCATTCCTTGAAATGCAGAGCACGTGACAGCTGCTCTGCTAAAGCCAGGTAATTATGTTGCATTATTGTAGAGCGCTTACTAAGTAACTTAGAGACTTCTGATAAAGTAAGTGTTAGGCGCTATATAAGCAAATATAATTATTATTATTAGTGTAGTTTCGTATCCATTTTTTAAAACCCTAACCCTAACGGCGTGGAGATACCCTACTAAAACATAACCCAAAATCAACTAAATCTTCATCAATTGTTCAAATAATGGTCATGATTTAAAAGTAGTTATGTTTCTTACCCCTTTCGTGTCAATTTTCTTATCTTTTTTTGGATTATTTTTCCTAAAAATGAAGGCTTAAAATATACACTTTCTCACGTGATTCACGGCAAACTGCTGCACAATACAATGGCATACCGTACGCCTACCGTACGCCTGCCTCACATCTGCTGTGAGTAATGTCAGTTTTGAGAATTTAGTGCTTTATTATTTTAAAAATAAAAAGAATTGGTTATTTGCGCAGCTAAATGATTTGAATTAATTGCAATTTTTATAAGACTGGGCCCAGATGTCTGGAAATTGAGCTTTGTGAGTGCGATGCGCAGAGGAATAAAGCATTGTGACTTGTGTCACATACATATAACCTTAAACAAGTCGTTTCTACAGAGTTTAGTCTTTAGACAGCAAATGTATCAGAAAAAACTTCACCTTTGAAGACGTGCACAAATTTGTGTTACCATAAATTGTTTTAATGGTATAAATTCTAATCAATTCATGGTGTGTTCCTATAGGCTACCGTAAACACAAGCCTTTATCTGGAAATAATCGGTTACACCCGTAAATGGTAAACAAAATTCTTTCCCCACAGGCTGTACAAAGAAGTTTGTAGTAGGCCTATACATGTGTTGCACATGCATACATTATCAACCATTCATTTTGTTTTAACGTTATTTATTTTCTCATTAATTGTAGGCATCTTTTAATATCTTTCGTCAAAGCAGTGGATTCAAAGCACATTGTGGCCACAATAGATTGGATTGACGTGAGACGTACCGTGCAGAAAATGCTACTTTCTCTCAGCCTTCTGGATGTTCCTTAAGGATCAGCAGCCTCATGAAAAGTCGAAGCCATTATCGGTAAATGTGTACATGTACTTGTATTATTTTTGTACATTTTTGTCATATTGTGCATGATCACCGACTAATTAGACACTACAGAATTGATCATTTCACTCGAAAGGCGTATTTTTCCTTACCGGTAGTTTCAAATATACAGTCAAACCTGTCTATAGCGACCGCCCAAGGGAAACACAAAAAGTGGTCTTTGTAGACAGGTGGTCTTTGTAGACAGGTTCCTTTAGTACATTTTTCAATGAGAAACCATTTTCAAGGGAAACAAAAATGTGGTCCTTGTAGACAGGTGGTCACTAAAGCAGGTTTGACTATATATACCGGTATATATAATTCAATTAATTTCAGATCACTAAAACCTGCAGGTATGTTGCAATAACCGACCATATTTTGCGAGTTTCAAACATTTTTATTTCCCTTCAGCATAGGTCAAGGAGCTTTTATTCTACCCTCATCAGCAAACTAGAATTGTATTGATAATTTACAAAAACAATCCTGAATCACGTTTTGCATTGCCAACAAAAGTTTAAAATCCAAAGGTGTGTTTACATTATGTTTGTGAGCAATGAGAAATTATTTCTGATAAATCTTACCAAGCAGTAATTTTCTGGCAGAATTCATTATTTAATTAATTGTTTACATTTCAGTTTTAAAATATATAACAGTTTTTTTCTTAATTGTATTCCTTTCTTTTTGCTTTCTTCATCCATTAGAATTCTTTGCGCCTATGTACCCGGATCTGAAAGCAGTGCATAATACAGGAGATTCCACCCAAAAGCTAAACCGTGAGTCCAAGCTGAAGAGGAATATTTCCAAAATGATGTCTACACTCACCCGATAGCATAACTGCAAGAAATATTTCAGGTTATTTTTTCCTCCATTGATTATAGAGAGAGATTGGGGGAGGGGATGGGGAGGGGTGAGGTGTAGCCACAAACCTGAATGGCAAAGCTGTAGAACTGAATCATGTCACTTGCAATTTTAACGAATTACAGGGTTTACAAACTGACATAATGATTTGGGTAAAAAAATCAGTATTTTGCGTATATTTGTAATTACTATTTATGAAGTTGACCTGTTTCATATACTTATGTCGTACACTTGATATGCTCTGTCTCATGCTCACCCCCCACCCCTTTGTATCGGTTCCTAAAACCTGTGTATGATATAAGTTGGTAATAGAGAAAATTGAGTGAGGTAAATGCAATACAAATCGATTCCATTCTTAAGCAATTAAGACTTGCTCAGGTACGGCACGTGAACCGCCAACAAATTTTAAAAATGATGCAGATTTGGTTTATGTGTAAAGTGAAGTATGTTTTGGACTGCGCGTATTCAGTGAGCTTTGTTTTATAATATACAGAAATGTAAAGCATATTGAACTTTATGTCAACATTAAAAATACTCTGCGGTTTTGAATGTTTTGCAGCATCATATCTGAACGAGCCATAAAGGGACTTAGTTACATTGTTCAGATGAGAGATAATGGTGCTAAGGTATTGACTTCAATGTTAGATGTACAATTAAAGATAATATGAAAGTTCGAGTGAAAAAGACCATTATTAATGATAACAATTGGGAAAACTGATGTGGTCAATTCCTTAATTCTCCCAATTATATTATTATAATTTAATTTAATTTTAGGTGAATGTAAATTATCACAAAGCAAAGAATTGGCTCTATATACCTTTTCCAAACATTTAAGTGTTGAAAGTTTTTAAAGGCCTGTTTTATATCTTATTTTCAGCTCAGACGAGATGCGCAGTACACTAAGCTTGCCCAAAAGCATGACAGAGATAAATGCCTTGTTCCTGCCCCTCTGCCTTTGAAGGACAGCGTCTCCTAGAAGACACTTTGCAACACAGGCTGCTGAGCTGCCGCTTGAGAAGCCCCTCCACCTTACCCACCTGGAAAGCAAAACGCTGGTCAGACCAGTGGAATTCGTCTACTACCAACTTGAAGGAGTTCATCCCAGAGCCCTGTGCAAAACCAAGTGGCAGCGACCTCTCAAGAAAAGCTGGGTCAACCTCAACCGTATCAGAATTGGAGTTGGCCGTACACAATACTTCCTGCATAAAATTGGAGCTGATCCATCGCCAAACTGTGCCTGTGGAGAGATCCAAACTATGGATCATGTCATCGATGCTTGTCCTATCTACAAATCCCCTCACGGTGCTTCTGGACTTCGGGAGCTCGATGATGAGACAATCAGTTGGATAAATAAGGATCTTCCTATCATGATGTACTCCTGATATTCTTCGCACGAACGAACGATGGAAAACGGTTGGGGAAAATTCAAAAATTTATTGGGAGAATCAACTGTTAAAGTGAGTGGATCGTCAGTTTCCATGTGCAGAAGGCCATAATTCGCTGACACCAGACTTGGTGGAAATAACATTAATGGGAGTACAAATCTGCACACAGCAAACCCGTAGGCCAGTCAAGAATTACCTCCTAATCTCTCGGAGAGTCTAGCTTCGATCCCGCTCGATCGGGTGAGGGAAAAGCAAAGCATTACATAAGGTCGAATGGTCATAAAACTGAAGGCTAACCCTGGTGATTGACAACACCTGTTATTGGGTAAACACCGAACGGTGTCGAATTCCCCATGAGAGCTGACTTCTATGTGTCTTTAAAGGGTGTCACACTGTGGCGCCTTCTAAGAAAACCATAAATATCTTTGTGGTTTGAGAATTTTTGGTAGTTAAAAGTATAAAATTGTTGGATTGTACCTGTGATTTTGAAAGCACAATACGGCTTACCTATATTGAATCTAAGTTAAATTTTAATTCTTTGTGAAAATACCCCAGGAGTTTCAAACTTGCCAAATGAATGTTGTGACATAAGCAATGGAATATATCTGTTTGTGCTAAACTGTTTCATCATGCTTGCTATTTTATCTTAAAGTTGGAAATATCTTCTGCATCATTATTGCACAGTCACCTTGAATTGCCCAATTGAGCCAGTCGTACTGGCAGGAATGTTTAATCTGATCAAAATTGTGTTTTTATACTTCAGCTTCTGTATTCGCAAACAAAATCTTTGATGATATTTATAAGAATGAAAGTTGCCACTGCCAGTAATGCCTTTTCTTATATTTAAGTCATGTGCCCGTAAGAAGCAGGTTTCTAGCACAGAGAATAGGTACAGTTGAGCTAATTTCTGCACAGTTTTCCAATATGCTGTATCGCCAAATGCGAACATCGTGGTTTCAACGGGCAAGCAACCATCATCAGAAAACTCTGCAGGTATCAGCATAGCTCTCCCTGTTTTCCTTGCTGCCAACTTGTTTCTTTTGAGTGTAAGAGATAACTAAGCTAAGCCATGTGTTTATCATTTGTGCCATTTTTCTCTTATGTGTGATATAGATTGTATAGTTTTATACTTCATTTGCATGTGCCTTTTAAAACTGTGAATATGAATTATTGCCATAAACTTAGAGATTCCCTTGTATGTAACAAGAATTTATCTTTCACGCTCAGAAATTCTATATTGAATGAGCATCTGTGTTTACTTGATGTATTATGTGCTGCTAATAATGCAATTACTTCTGTTGACATATAGCCATTTGTCTTGACTCTCTGGTAAGACTTGTTTCCAACAACCTTTTGTTTTATCTGATACTCTTTATCTGCATTACAGTCTTGTGGTTGTGAGGAGCGGGTTTGCAGCATGGAGACGAGGTAGAGCTATGCTGATGAATGCCCTGCTTTCCACTATTCTGTTTTGCTGAATGTGAGGAGCTTCCCAGTGTGATGTTTGCTTATCTACTAAAAACTGCGGGTATCAGTATAGCTTTACCTAGTCTCTATGCTGCTAACCTGCTTCTCACAACCGCAAGACTTATAAGTTTAACCAATTATGCAATATAATATGTCATGGTTTCTTGTACTGATAAGTGAATTTAATTTGAAAGCAAATGAAAACCGTTCTTTAATTGTAATGTTTATCTTTAAAAAGTAGCACATTTTATGACAAAACAGATATCTTTGTGATGGCCTGTTAACTTTATTAAAATCAATTATGAGATTAGGATGGGGATGGAAAGACACTGTACATATAGAAGGCAAGTTAGAAAAAGAAGGTATAGAAATAAGTATTTTATAGTTTTGTGTTATCCTTCTTCACACCATTTACATGTACATTAAAAATATGAAAATTACTTTCTGTCTGGCATGTATATATTACCGTATGTGATGCAATATTTGTTGCTTTGATTGTACCGTGTGATTGCTCAGAATGAGTGATTTGTACACTTTCTTCCTTGATCAGGTGGTCATATAGATGTCATTTAGAGGACAAAAAGACGTAAAGCTCATGTAAGGATAAAAAGTACATCGAATTGGTGTCCTTATGTCTTCCGTTGCTACAAATTTACGTCTTGAAGATGTCCTTTTAACCAATAGGATGGACAAATTGTGTAAAGATTCAAGTCCGTACAATGTAAACTATTGATACAAGTTTATGCTTTTAAGACGTAATTTTTACTTAAAAGATGTAAAAACTACATAAATATATGACATCTGTATGACGACTTCTTTTACAATTTAACGTCTTAAAGACGTCTTTTTTTACCAGTAAGACGTAAAAATCACATTAATATATGACGTCAGTACAACGTCTACCTTTGATACAAGTTACCGTCTTGAAGGCGTCTATTCTTTATCAATAAGATGTAAATATCACGTCAAAATCTGATGTCCATACAATGTATACACGAAGTCTGTAAGACGTCTTTCTTGGGTAAAAATTGACGTCTTAGAGACGTCTTTCTTTAACTAATAAGACGTAAAAATCACGTCAAAATATGACGTCCTCATGACGACGTATGCGGGTGCAAGTTTACGTCTTTTTGACGTAAAGTTATGTCGTCTTAAAGACGTCTTTCGTTAACTAAAAGACGTAAATATGACGTCCATATGACGTCTTCCTATGGTACAAGTTGACGTCTTAAAGACGTCTATCTTTAACTAATAAGACGTAAAAATCACGTCAAAATATGACGTCCTCACGACGACGTGCGGGTGCAAGTTTACGTCTTTTGACGTAAAGTTATGTCGTCTTAAAGACGTCTTTCTTTAACTAAAAGACGTAAATATGACGTCCATATGACGTCTTCCTATGGTACAAGTTGACGTCTTAAAGACGTCTTTCTTTGACGAATAAGACGTAAAAATCACGTCAAAATATGTCGTCCTGAAGACGACGTACGCGGGTGCAAGTTTACGTCTTTTTTACGTCATGTTATGTCGTCTTAAAGACGTAGTACAAGACGTAAATATGACGTCTTTAAGACGTCGCTCTGCTATCAGGGTAGAAGTTCATTCAGCATTCCATACCCTTATTGCGGTAGCTTTCCGATAGTGTTTTGTGTGACTTAAGATTTTATGCCCGGGTTCAATTGTTTTTAGTACTTATTTCCGCTTTTCTGTTATAGTTATTTATTTTTAAGTTTAGTGTGTTTTCTGCCATCGTAGATCATGCCTGGTATTTTTAAGGTGTGTGTGGTTGAGCAGTTTGAGATAAGGAGACCACGAGGCAAAGACCCACATGTTTTTGGGCTCGTGTTGGAGTCAGGGGCAGCGGACCCAGTCCCCGTCTATTGCCACTTCCCGGAAGAACAGGTCGGCAAAGATCTGTTGGCGTTGCCGTTGTGACGCAAAGTGATGCTGGCCAAAGGAACAATGAAGGGCAGGAATTTGTCCTTATCAAAAGAATCCAAGGTATTTATTTTGTATTGTAGTTTTCTATGTAATTTCTGTTTTGTGTGTGTAGTTGTGTAATTGTTGGGGTCTAGAATTAGAGTAATGTAGGGGTCGGACGTCGGCAGTTTTCGGACGGTCCGTTGGATGCATGGTAAAATCCCTTTAAAATACATATCCCACACATACCATAACATGCCAGAGTCACTGAAGAACCACATTTGCAATGGTAAATATATATCCTTAAATATCACATTTTAGCGATGTAATCGGCGGTCCCGCTACCAGAATTTGAAAAATCGAGTATCTTACGCGTGTTTGTATGGAATATGGGTACCATAATATGTGCTGTATTTCAAGTATTTTTCTGATTTAGAGCACGTTTTTGTGTGAGTCGCAAGCTCAAAAGTATCTCATCGCATGTATTAAATCAATGCAGACACCCTACTAAAACATAGAAGTCTACCCAAAATGAAGTTAACATTCATCAAATGTCCAAATATAGATCATGAGTTAAAATTTGTTATGTTTATTAGTCTACCTGTTTCGTGTCAATTTTTGTGTAATTTTTAGTGTTTTTTTTCTCGGAAGGACGTTGATATAAGGAGTGGGTTTTTATGCATCTTAAGACAAAATCCTATTTTTTGGACTCTTTACTTCCTATTTATTATCATTCCTTTTTCAAATCATAAAGCAAATACTATTATTATTTTAACAAAAAAAGAATCCCAGAAAAAAATCTTGAATTGCCATGACAATATTCATTTCCATTTTCACTGTTTCGGAGGTTGTTTTCATCAAATCGTGGCAGTTTTTGACCGCATGTACAAAGTCAGTAGGGAGCAAGCGCGCGCGCCGTGCGCCGTGCGTTTTCCCGCTGATATACAGCACTAGCGGCTGGAGCAGGTATCCCACGCCGGAGCTCTCCGTGCTGAAAACTACCTCTGCGGTGATCAGAAATAGGAATCTGAATTAGACAGAGATATCGTGTGTGCGCTGCGGTATCCGGCTGCGTTGATTTAATACATGCGATGAGATACTTTTGTGCTTGCGACTCACACAAAAACATGCTCTTAATCTGAAAAATACTTGAAATACAGCACACATTATGGGCGATCGGCCGTACGCGAATTGTGGTGGTATATTTTGAGCAGATTTGGGCAATATGTTTCGCGCGTGGAGTCAGGCTTTCTTGGATCACAGTCATCTCGGCTCAGCTGCAAATACGGCATGTTTTGCAGGTTTAGGGTAAGGTACGGGTAAGGGTTTGGGTTAAATGCAGCTGGGCGTTGGGTCGAGGTGTCTTTGGGATGCATTGTTCAGAAATAGAACCTACTGCCGAGTACTGAATGCAAACCAAATGTTTCTTAGGTCGTTTGGTTTGGTTAGCACAGTTTTTTCAAAATGGTTCTTCCCCCACCCCCATTCCCCCCTCTTGCCTCCTCCTCCTCCTTCCGCGTCATGGGGTTGCCCTTTTGCTTTTTATCATGCATAGAGGCATAATTCAGAGATTTTTCTTTTTTGCATCATGCTGTCTTGTCATATAATTAGTGTGTGCTTAACTGCTTATTATACGCTAGACCATTTTTTTTCCTCTTTCGTTCGTTAGCCTCTGATTTGCGTAGGGTTGGCTCTTCTCTTTAGAGACATAAATGAACCATAGGGACTGCCCTGCAAGCTTGGTATGCCAACTTATGGCTTTTTTTTGCCCAAATCCGATATTTTATCCGATGTATATCCAATTTATTCTATTTTGAAAATTAGGCCTAGCTGCCTAGGTTATTATACATCGGATCATCTTACCAACTTCCTGAATAAATCCGTCTAATGGTCCATTTTCAGGAAATTATGGGTCAAAATCGTCATCTATGTTGAAAATCTTGCAAGCTGTATTTTAATTCTCGCTGGCATGCATGACGTCATCAAAATTTCATTCCTTCTAGTCTTTTCCGAAGGCAAAATGCTTATGCAGGAAAACCTGAGCACGAGCTAGAAGTATGAATGGCGTTACCTCAGTTTAAAAAATATATGTTTTTGCCACTGGATTTATATTTATTTGTTTTCTTTATTTGGTTAAGTTGCATTAAATGGTGTGGTCATTGTTGGAAATAGTGTTATGATTCTTGTCAGTTTTATAAATGTCTTTTGCGCTGCTTGGTATGGTGTTAAGAGTATCTGGGTTTCATTTTCCCATTGGTACTTGCGGGTGTGTGCTTGGATAAAATGGTTTAATGCTTTTGTGTTGTGTTGTTAATTATATATTTCATGGTAACGTTCTTTGTCTCATTTTTTTTTGTTTTTTGTAGGTTATCACTCAGACTTCTGATTTTGAAATTATTTGGTTATTGTATTGTTAAACTATCAGTTTGGCATACAGGACAGTTCCTTTTTTTGTATATTTTTATGGGTTGGTCCAAGCTTTTGTCCTTCTTGGTGGTGGGTGACGTTGTTCTTTATGTTAGAGTTAAAAATGTATAAACATTTCAGGTGCTCCTGAAGTTTTCAATTTTCGTGTAGAAATGTTGGTATTGGATTTAGAGGTACAGAGTGGTTGGATGGTATTATGCCAATGTGGTTTTCCTTTGTTATGTTTTTTCGTGGTTGTTTTTTGCTTTTTTTACATTGCTGAGTTGTGCCATTGTGTTGGCTATTTCTCTCAATGGGTGGTAAACAATGTGGATGTTGGAGGGGAGTTACAGAATGTTAAATCTAAGCCTCTTTTTATCCAGTGGTATTTTGTGCTCTATATCAGTGGTTATTAGAATCCTGCGTGTTTTTCTTTGTTTTACATGTTATTTATTTTTAATGCTTTGTTTCATGTTTTGTAAAATATTTGTAGATTGGATCTTTGGTATCGACACCAACATTTAAAAGGCGTCAGCTGATGCTGCGTGATTCCAACATGAAGGGGCAACTTGGGGTGACCTTGTGGGGCGCAACTGCCGACGTCAACATGCTTGTTAACAATACTGTTGTGGTGACAGCGGAGTTGATGCGTGACCAAGCGTTGTGTTCAACCCAGCAGTCATGCATTGAGGTTTGTTTTGTATGTTGTTTTTTGTGTGTGTTTTTTGGGTTCGGATGGTTATGTGGGCATTGATTATTCTTTGTTTGTTTTTGTGTGATGTTCTATTATGGCAGGATAGCTCATTTTTTAATAGAAAATAGAAGACCCAGGGGCTTTGTTTCATCATGTTCATACCATATTCTCAAGACTTTGGTTTAATTACATACGATTTAATGAGTCCACAGTCAGACATCATATAATGTTGGAATGGGCTAGGGCAAAATATTTTTTAGACTGTGTGATGGACAGGATTTTTAAAAGCCCCACAGAACTATTTGTAGTTTTTTGCCTCCTCTCTGTAGAAAACTTCCCCAATCAGGGCCTGTACCCCATGTTCCTCTATTTTTGTTTGTTATTAGAGAGCTGAGATGATGGGATAGCCACCTGTCAGTGACCTTGAATTAAGAAGTGATCTGTCTACGACAGACCAACGACAGACCACCTAAATATTATAGGAATTTGGTTCCATGCGTCCAGTAAAATAATCTACATGGTAATTGACCAATCAGATTGCAGGGATTCTTCTACCCATATTTGTGTTCTATAAAACCTATTTGTCGCAGTTTAAATGCCTGCCACTTGCATACATTGCATCACCTTTGTGTCATTCGACTTAGTTTTAGACAGGTGTAGATGTACAATCATAACAATGACATCTTGTTCGGTTCAACTTATGGTTGTTGAAAAGTTTGAGATTCGAAGAGTAAGGCAAAGTGGACGTCAGTTCGTCATCGGAAACGTGATTGAGTCGTCAGAGAATATTGTGAAGCCATGTTATGTGAGCGATATCGACACGCAAACATGCAGAGATCTGTTAGCTTTGTATCCAAGAAGTAAAGTAGTGATCAGCTATGTCAGAGGTAAAGGAGCTCAAGCTTAAGAGTTATGGACAGCGCAATAGTAAGTGAAGATCAGTTTGATGGTTATTAGGAATTAGTAATAACTGTGTTTGGTCTAATTGTCATTTTGTATGATTATGATTTGGTCTATGGTCTTTGGTATTTCGTCTTATCGAATTTTGACTCCTGGGGCTAGTGGCCTGTTTCATAAAACTTGTTATCTATAACAAATGGTGAATTTTTATGACAAATTAGCTCTCAGCCAATCAGATGCCAGGATTTCAGTAGGTTATAACTTGTTATTGATATCAAGTTTTATGAAAAGGGGCCCAGACGATGGTTCGGACGATCGTCAGCGAGATGAAGTGGTGTTTATGTTAGACTAATGGGTTTTTATGCAAAATGCGTATTATATTAGACCAAATGAGTTTTAGATGAATTGACTAAAACATATATATATATATATATATATTGACTTCTGCTCTGCGCCAAGCAAAGAAAGACTATTATCATTTTCAATTCCAGTCTACGTGTAACAATGTTAAAGGAACATGGAAAGTTATTCAAAATGTCTCGAAAACCAATCCTAAACTACAGAGTATTACAAAACTCACCTGGAAGGATGGTCTTATTGAAGACAAGAAACTGTGAAGCATTTAATGAATATTTTTCTAACATTGGTGCTACTCTGTCTAGCTCCATACCTGATATACAGCAAACCTATGGAAATTATTTAACCAGTCCAAATGAAAAGACTTTATTTTTTGTTCCTGTAGTGAATTCTGAGATTATAGATGTTGTAAGTGGCTTGAAAAGGAAAAAGAGCCCTGGATATGATGGTATAACTAATGATTTGATAAAAGAAGTAATTTCATTTGTAGTCATACCTCTCACTCACATTTATAACTTGTCTTTAATGCATGGAAGTGTTCCTAAAAAAATGAAAATAGCTAAAGTTGTGCCTATATATAAAAAAGGGAACCCTGTAGAAATGGGTCATTATAGACCAATTTCTCTACTTACTGTGTTCTCCAAGATTTTGGAAAAACTTGTATATATTAGATTGATAAAGTTTTTGAAGTCGTGTCAAGTTTTCTCAAATTCTCAGTTTGGTTTTCGCGAGAAACACACAACTTCTCATGCTGTTTTATGTCTTTTAGACAAAATATCTTCGGCACTTGATAAACACCTCCATACCATTAGTATATTTTTGGATTATTCCAAAGCTTTTGATACGGTGAACCATAATATTTTGTTGCACAAGCTCTCTTATTATGGGGTAAGAGGACCTGCACTCGAATTGTTTAGAAGTTATCTTAGTAACAGACAGCAATTTGTGCAGCTCGGTGAAATTTGTTCAGATATGTTACCCGTCACGTGTGGAGTACCTCAAGGTTCCCTTTTGGGTCCCCTGCTTTTTATTTTATATGTAAATGATTTTCCAAAATCCTCAGAGACGTTTTCTTTTTTTGCGATTTGCAGACGATACAAGTGTATTCTGTTCTCATAGAAACTTAAATACTCTTTTAGAAACTGTAAATAGAGAGCTTTGTGTATTGACTAAATGGATTCATGCAAATAAACTGTCACTCAACTTATTAAAAACTAAATATATGTTATTCAGTAATAGTGAAACAGTAATGCCTGGTAATGTAGTCTTTGATCAGGTAAATATTGAAAAGGTCTCATTTATTACATTTTAGGTCTCCACATTGATGATAAATTGACTTGGAAGATGCATACTACTCATTTAAGTAAAGTGTTCTCTAGAAATGTTGGTATGATCAACAAATTGAAGTTTGTATTCCCAAGAAATGTACTTAGCATGTTGTACTGTTCCTTAATTTTGCCATACTTAAATTATGGTGTGCTAGCCTGAGGTGCCTCAGCCAAATCCTACTTAACTCTTTGCCCGCCACGTACACAATCCCCCGTGCCACATTGTTTTTAGGGTGCCACCTTAGGAGGGGTTCTGCATGGACTATGCTTATTCAACTCGCAATAACTTTTGATTGGTGTACTGTAATGAAAAACTTTGTGTAGCAATATTGTATAGAAATTAATAGTCTTGCCAATGGTTTCATTTTTGTAATGTATATTATCATAAATTTTGAGATTATCAACTATACATTTTGTATCCAAGTTTTCGTTTAAAGGGTATTCTATACCTCTTATATCTAATACTTTGTTATGGAGGTTTATGTCCTCAATCGTGATTGATGTCCACGCCATTATCATGTTCTGTGGGATTACGCAAAAGTGTACGTGTGGGACCAGGCTCATCTTCCTCGTCAGAGTCAGTCTCGCTCTCCTCTGAATCAGAGTCGGCTGTTGGAACAGGGTCCATCACAAGTTCTCGTACCTGATCAGCAGTGAAGAAGTCCCGTCTCCTCCTAATAGGGGCCATCCTAGCTCATCACAATATTTGCAAAAGCAGTTTCAAAAACTCAATTTTTCTCGGAAAATGTCAATGTAAACAATGTCTGCGAAAGCGGTGCAATGAAGTGTGATGTGTATACAATGCGAAGCACGCGTTACTATTGTGTGTGTGTACAATAGAATTAAATGCGTTCCGTGTGTATTGTGAATGAAATGTGACTTGAGTCGAAGTTGGCAGCCCGCTGTATGTTCCGCTAGCCGAACGTAGCGGGCAAAGAGTTAACCACTTGACTGCTATTGGCTTAATATGCATTCATACCCCCTGTGCTAATGTGCTACTCACACTAACATCCATTAGTGGGACTACAACATCACTTTCATCAACAGATCTTTCACTTTCATCATCTAAATCACTCCCTTGATCCATAAAGTCTTCCTCTTCTGAAATATCTGAACAATCACTGAAATTACTTTCACTTTTGTCATCAAATGTATCATCCATTATGTTAGAACTCCGAAGTGAAAGGCGGGCCGCCATTTTGAAAGTTTTTTTGCTCAGTACAAACACACAGCTTACATAACTGTACACAAAGTTGTAAAAAAATACCGGATTTTTTTTGGAAGAGCGCCAGTACACAGTAGGGCTAGGCATTATGCAGTGCTACGGTCTTGAAAGTGCAATGCTCTAATCACGTACATGTACGTGGTGAGCACAGGCTTGCGAGAGCGAGAACACGTACATGTACGTGGTCCGCAGTCAAGTGGTTAAATAAAATTCTGCTCATTCAAAAGAGAGCAGTGAGAATTATTTCGGCAGCTGATTGGCGCGCTCACACTGACAAGCTATTTTACAAAAATAAAATGCTGAAGGTAAAAGATATATACTTTCTATATCTGGGATAGCTTATGTATCAGTTGGAGAAGGGTGAAGCTCCCATGGCAATAGCATCTATTTTTGTAAAGAATAACCAAATACACAAATACTCTACTAGGCAGGCTGCCTTATATCATGTGTCATCAGCTAGAACTCAGCTTAATTAGGATTAATAAACTTGCACATACTGGACCAAAGTATTGGAACTCTTTAGACTGTTCTATTAGGTAGTCTGTAAGCTCTTCTGTCTTCAAACGTAAGCTAAAATTTCATCTACTGTACACCTACAGTGAATAGATCTAATATTTATTAATATTCAATATAGGTAACTGGATTAGCATTGTCCCCCGTGTTGTACATTATCCTCCTCCCCCTATTTCTTTACTTTTCCATTATCTTTATTCTGTTTTCTTTTTTAGTCTACCATATTCTGTAAATTAGTGGTAGATCTGATATTTATTTATAGTCTGTATAGGTAACTAGATTAGTATTGTTAGTCCCCCTCCCCCTGTATTGTAACCTACTTCTTTAAAAAAAATGTTGTTCCTGTAAAGGTGATCTGTGTTTTAACAAGCTGTGCTTCTTAACAGACCACCTCTTTTTCCACATTTGTTAAAGTCTTTATTACTGTTTCATTGTTAATGTATTTATGCTAGTTGACGATGAACTTATTGCTACTGTTCCTGAATGAAATGTTTTTTTTAATGCAAGTGGAAAGAAATAAATAAATCTTAAATCTTGAATCTTGAATCTTGACTATAGATGATTAGATGAAGTGGTGATAAGACTAAATGCTCATTAGTGTAATTAGGCCTAGATGAAATGTTGATTAGACAAATTGGTGATGAATGAAATGTTGTTAGGCCTAGACCAAATGATGTTATTACTATTTGGCTGTAGACGTAGTGGGAGCTAGTTGGTACCTCATATAATTTAAAATTAAGGTTTTGTATGTATATTATGAAGGGTGAATTTTATTTCATAATTTAAGATGAATTGTTAGCTTGTTGCATCCATATGTTATATGTAGAAACTGAATTTGTAAAAATTGTAATTTATTGAAATATTTAGTCTTTTAGAATTTGGAACAGATTTAGAGTGTTAATAATATGTCTAATTTTTATTGCAACATTTTTTGATTTTGAGAAATAGTTAAGATGTTTGTATATTTATAGTAATTCATGTGTTTGTAAATACAAAACTACTTTTGTTGATACAAATTTCATTTTTAGGTGTTTGCAGAATGTGTTGACTTTGAAGTTGACAAAGATGTTGTTGAAAGGTTCATCCGACCAGACACCGTAACTGTGACTGAAGCGAGAGGGAGCCCCGAGAAGCGCAGGCTAACAGTTAAAGGAGAGCTTGTGGAGGTATGTTTTTTTTTTTTTTTTTTTGTTGTATGTGTTTGTTGGAAATGAAGTTATAAATAGTGTAATGTTTATTTTTGGTCATTGTTATTATAATAGCATTTAAGTTGTTGATTTATTAAAATAAAATTTGGATATGTGAACTATGTACATGATTGTTGATTTTTAGAATATGTTATTTTTGAAGTTTGAATTTGAAGTTTGTTTATATTTGGATATACACTTTAAGATGCATTTGTTGTATAGTAACTTTTAGGTTGGTCCACTGGCTGAAGCAGTAACTATATGTACATGCTTGTTGATTTTAGAAATATGTTATTTTTGAAGTTGAACTTGAAGTTGTTTGTTTTTGGACATTTAATTTATGATGCATTTTTTTTATGGTAACTTTTTAGGTTGGCCCGCTGGCTGAGACAGAAACGTACAAGCGACGAGTTCTGAAATTGGGGGAGCCTGGTCAGGCAGATCACACTATTGCTTTGACAGTGTGGGGTTAAGAGGCGGTTGTTGAGAGGTCTCCCAGGGTTGGAATTACTGTCTCCGCAGTATTGAAGGATGATAGTGGGCTGAGAGCGACCTCAAGTACTAAAAATGAGGTGAGTCATTTGATTTTGTATTTTATTGTGATTTGTTAGTGTTTTTTTTAAAGGTAAAGACCAGTTTTGGAAACGCCCCTCTCTCAAAAAATGAAATGGAAGCTCTCATTACCAATCATGTGAAAGAATATGTTTTTACTAATACGTGATGATACAAATTTGGCCGGGAAACCGCCTACTAGTTGATATAATTGATATACAATAAATCTATTGGGAGTCGGGACCAAATAGATATCGCGCACGTGGTCGCGTAGTCCCATATACATCTTTCTGTGTACTGTGCTTGTAACTTTACCAAGACTGGGTCAAATTTCTTATCATTTTGATGATTCCAGAACCTTGCAGTACTCACCAATACTTATATGCTAGATGATCAACCTTTTCTGATCGATTCCACAACATTTCTTTCACAATGCAATCGCATGACCAGAACTGGTCTTTATATTTAAGCCTGTATAGTTTGGTAAACAATGACAAATTGAGAAATTCCTAATGGATTTTATTAATAGAGCTATATGAGCTCTAACATCCTTGTGAATTGTTTTTTGTAAAGCAATTTTAGTAGAATTTTAAAAAAATTAGCAGAAAAGATTAAATCTTTGGGGGCATCCTGAGATTTTTACAGAAGGTTTGTGTAAAATTTTTCATTGCTGACTGACAATTTGTTTAGTATTGAAGTTTAAGTGTGTTTGATTTTATTTTCTGGTGTCTGAAGTGCATCTGCTGAAGTGGGAATGCTGCATTTTTTAAAAGACTGATGGAAATTTCAAATTATTTGAAAACTACCATATTAAAGTGTCAGAAATTAATTTTTTTGAAATTTGTATGAAAGTTGCATTGTTAGCACAAGAATCCTAATCGCTGTGTATGGTGCTTCTATGGCTGTGCTTTTGGGGTTTTTTGTTTTGCATGCATAGCAGAAGCGAGATATAAGCGCCGCTTTTCTGGCGGCGGCGGCGGTGGTGGCGGCATCAACATCAAAAACTTAACCTAAGGTTATGTTTTTGAATTTTTAACATAATTTTGAAAGTTTTTATTTAATGAAACTTGGACTGTAGGGTTATCAAGTATCCCCAAACATGTGAGCAGATTTTCAGGTCACAAAGTCAAGGTCAAAGGTCATTTCAGGTAAACAAGCTGAGACTATGTTGTGGCATCAACATCAAAAACTTTTAACCAAAGGTTAAGGTTTTGAATTGTTATCATTATTTTGAAAGTATAAGTTCTTATTGAATAAAACTTGGACTTTAGGGTTATTAAGTATCCCCAATCATGTGAGCAGAATTTCAAGTCACAAAGTCAAGGTCAAAGGTCATTTCAGGTCTGCAAACTTGGACTTTGTTGTGGCATCAACATCAGGATTTTGAATTTTTAGCATAATTGCAAAAGAGTTTGTTGAAATTCCATGATACTTGTACCCAAAGGTTATCAAGTATGTGACAAGTCATGTGACACAAATTCCAGGTCACAAAGTCAAGGTCAATTGGTATTTTAGGTCAATAGACATAGATTATGTTTTCAAAATTTAATATGAAAATAAAATTTCGTTATTGGCCTCTACATGTAGATCAAAATTAATTTTAGGTCGTTATTCGCTTCAAAATGCTAATTATATTTAGAGGATTTCATTTTGGGGCCTGCAAATGTGCCTCCCTGCATATTAATGTCCCAACCTCAATTTTTTATATCAAATTGCGTAATGCAGGCGAGATCGCCAAGAGCATTTCAGTTGTTTTTACCGATGACCAAAAAGGCTTAGTGACACTTCTTCTTGTAGCAAAGACGTAGAATGATCTTCTATAGCCTAATGAAACATTTTCAACGTAGCATTATGTGCTTAGAGAATTACATGTATGTACCCAAACTATGTCTGTGATTCTCAAGGAGGCATTGATGCTAGAGACCATGAGGGGATAACTGTGATGAAGACCAACAATCAAGGAGGGCGAAAATATGACAAGGTAGCTTATTGCATGATGTGTGAGAAGCCCCACAAAAAACTTCCTGATCACCTGCAGTCACAACATTCCAATGAAATAAAGGTGGCTTAATACATGGCAGCAACAAATCGAAAAGAAAAGGATAAGCTATTGACATTGATAAGAAATAAGGAAATCATATGCACAACTACAAAGTCTTCGAAAAAGGTCATGGAGAGCTTTTGGTCGTATATAGGCCTTCTTATGAAGCAAAGCCCCATGATTATCAGCCTTGTAAAGATTGTTTGGGATGGTTTGCGAAAGCTGAATTGTGGAAACACCGCTGCATTTTGAAGCAAGAAGAGCCGGCTGAGGAGCAAAAGAAGAAACAAAGAAGACTAGTAGCACAAAGTCGACTCTTGCTTCCACCAGTGCCCTGCACATCAACAGATTCTATAACACATAAAATACTGAGTGGTCTCAGCGATGATGAAATCAAGGCCTGCATTCTAAATGATCAGTTGATTCTAGAATTGGCCAAGGTGTATTCTAAGAAATCGGGCCATGACGAAGAACAGCACAACCACATCAGATGCAAGTTACGAGAACTAGGAAGACTTGTACTTCAGTTCAGATGCTGCAGCTGGAATGGCAAGGTAAGTCTGACTTCCCTGATATCACCAAATGGTTTTATGACTGTCTTGAGTGCTGTCAAGAAAGTGGCAGGCTTTGATGAGGAGAACCACTTGTTCAATACACCAAGTCTAGCACTAAAGCAGGGACAGACCTTAAGAAAGGCTGCCTTTGTGCTCCTGAGTAAGGCTTTGATGGACAGAGATGGGGATGACATGCAGAAACATGTAGAAAAGTTCATCAAGCTGCTGGACACTTGTTGAGGACCTGAAATCTCACTCATGCTCTACATACTTTGTACCAGAGGAAACAAAACCAGCCCAAACTCCTACCCCTAACGAGTGATGTTGTGGCTTTGTCAAGACACCTAGAGGTACAGGCTGAACACTGTGTAGACAAACTGTCATCTGGGACCGCAATCGAAAACCATAACACATGGAGAGAACTCAACAAGACCATGCTTGCTCATCTTGTGTTTAATAGGAGGAGACAAAGGGAAATCGGCAAGATGACTTTTGATGACTACAATCAAATCAAGAAAGGTGAATCTCATATGGTAGAAGGACAACTACAGATGCTGAAAGACTGGGGAAAAAATCTTGTAAAGTTTCTCTGGAGAGTTGAAGTAGTAGGGAAACGTGACAGGACAGTGCCCATCCTTATGACAGACTCCATGAAATCATGTATAGACACCCTTGTATCCCACAGGGAGGAAGCAGGAGGAAACCCAAGCAACAAATACCTGTTCGCTGTAGCCAGTAGTGACATTACATCTCATGTTCGAGGGTCAGATGCTCTCTGTGAGCTGTCAGAAGCATGTGGAGCACAAAATCCTTCGACACTTCGATCCACTAAATTACGGAAGCATGTAGCTACCATGTCACAGTTAATGAGCTTGAGGGACCATGAGATGGACGCCTTAGCAAACTTCATGGGCCACGATATTAGAATACACAGAAAGTATTATAGACTGCCAGATGCTGCTATGCAGGTGGCTAAGATATCAAAGATCCTGTTCGCCATGGAGGGAAAAGCTGGCAACCCGGTCCAGCTGATTGGCACTGCAAAAGGTATGGATGAGCTTCAAATCAAGTTAGATGAAGGTAAATTTGTGATGAGGGTAGAATTATACAGTGGGGACCTCAATCCAAAACCTAATGAGGTGAGAAACATCATGGCGAGGGATGAGTGGGATGAATAACAAACCATGTAGCATGCGCTAATTAATTTTAAGAATCAAGTATTTCTGATTTCCACTCAACTTGATAATTATCAAATACAAAATATATAACTTGATAAACGGCATGCTGCAACATTATTGAATTAATGAAAAGTGCTGTTTTCCAATGAACCATGCAGTTAAATATTCGTCAGTATATTGTTCACTTGTTTGTTTCAATTTATTTAGATTAGGATTAATTAAGGCATTGGTTTGACTCCACACATGTGGCATACATGGTGCCAATTCTACCATGTTGTATTTGGAAATAATTGATTATATCCTTTTGTTTTAAATTAAATGTATGTTTTCTTTGCAGTTGACCCAGATTTTCTTTTTTGGAGAATATTATTGATTATTATTTTATGTACAGAGATCAATACTAGAGAACAGGGACCTGAATCATGTGATGACAATTGTGACAGCGATGTTGATTCTGGTGATCATGATGTCGAACGTCAGCTACCTGGATGCTCCCAAAGAGGTATGACTTCAAATCCAATGACAGCATCGAACAAGTTTCTTTTTGCAAACCTAAATGTAAATTTTGCCTAGTCTGTACCGCACTCTCATCTTTAGAAAAATTACCATTAAAAAAAAGGAGGCAGGCGCCAAAACGAAGCAGGCTGATATTATCAACCAGTAATTAGTTTTATTGGGCCTAAAAACATTTTAGGTCTTATAAAAATTGTTTTACTGACTGATGGCAAAATCAAGTTTTATTCATTGGGATTAAAGTTACATAGAAATTGTTTATGTAAAATTCTTAGCTCTTTTCTCTTTCAATTCATTGCAGAAACTCGTGCCAAGATTACAGATACGCTGGAAAAGGGCACCAGGCTGAAGATACCAAAAATCTATGATTCCTCTATCAGCAGTCAGGAGGAGAGTGATGTGGAGGACGAGACCGAGAAAGGACAAAAACGTGATGTGGAAGGTGTCCCTAAGAAATTGGTATGTTATAATCTGTAAGATGTTTCAGGTCCTGAAGGAAGAACAAGACTTAATCTTCTCATTTAAATAGAATCAGGGCATTTGTACAGTTACTTGAGATACATCTGTAGCAAGGCTGTGCATAACCGTGTAATGAGGTACTCGAGTACACTCCCATGCTTACAGGCGAATACTCGGACGCCATGTTTTTAAGTAAAACACATTGGTAAAGATTTGACGAAAACTCTGAAGTTCATTTTTTAATTGCTCAAGACATTTTGGCAACTGGAATAAATCAGAAAGAGATTAGAAATTAGTTTCAGCTGGACTGTCTACAATTTTTAATCAGACACAAGTTGCTATGTTTACATGCTCAATTGCTCATATGTGGTGACAGTGGTGTACTAAACTTAAGGGTAAATTTCCATTTGAAATTAACTGAACAAACATCCACCATTATAACCTCTCATTTTTCTGCTTGAAACAAACTTATTTTCAGAGTGGACCTCACCTTTAATGATAGGCACATTCTTTTTTTTCCCCTGTCCATCAAGCTATGAAATTGCCCAAAATAAGTACGGTAGATGTTAAAATTTACTAAAATATTGGTTCCTTTGTATGATACCACATCTGTGACGGTATAGAGCTTGGAATTGAGACCATCAAATTAAAATTTAACAAGGCTTCACTTCTCCTTATTAGATTTAATTACTCGGGGCCAATCAGGGAATTATACAACTACGGACGACGCGACCGCAGCATTCACGTGCGTGCAAAATACGCGAAACCGAAGCGCTCCCTTTAAACATTCAAATTATGGAGCTCCCGAGTATGGATATACATTATATTTGGTACATGTTCACCTGGTGGCTGTTAGCATGGAGCCCTGAATTAGGCTTTGTAATGAAATGTGTACAATAATACTGAACCTCTCTGTAGTCGACTAGTCATCGGTAGGTTCTGAACATGACTTTATAAAAGAATGAATATTCAATTCAAAATGAGCTGCCACCATCTTATGTTTCAATACAAGAATGTATTTATTCTTGTATTGAAACATAAGATGTTGGCGGCTCATTTTGGCCATCACGGATGTTTTCTCTCAATATAGAACATGGTTGGAATGAGGCTTCTTTCATGTTTCATTCTTTGCGTTGTAGTGAAATATAAATTAATTATTTTCTCAACTACTTGTGATACATTGAAGTATAAATTTCATGAAATGACATAATTGACATAGTGTCTCAATTTTATTACAGAAACAGAAGACTTTGATCATAGATGGTGCTAAGAAGAAAGCATTGTCTGCGATCATGAAGGACAAGCTTGTGAAAAGGACTCCTTTTGCTACCTTCATAACCCCTCCAACACTGCCACCCAAGACCCCACGACCACAGACCCCACGACCACAGACTCCACGACCACAGACAACGACAAAGAACCCGAGACAAAAGCCCACGACCAACCCTTCAAGCAAGACCCCTCATACCCAGACCACGACGCCACCAAAGACCCCTCGTACCCAGACCACAACGCCACCAGCTACCCTGACCATGACGCCACCAAAGACCCCTCCATCCTCGACAGCCACCATTCCAGCCCCTACCAACTCCGAGCAACGAGTCAGGGTTTTGGAGGCTTTAAACGTTCGCCTACGGATGTGCATGTATGTCGCATTAAGACCTCTATAACATCTGCGTCAATCACTTTCTGAAAAGCACCCTAAACTGGGATTGCGAAATCCCTGTTTACTGCATGGTAGGAGTGGTTTGATACGGGGTAACCTGTCCAACTTAATTGATTTTAATACCCTTAACAGTGATTTTCACTAGTCCTTGTCTATCACCTGTGAAATTGATACCGTTTTTATCTTGTTTTGGGGGGTACGCGGATGCTATACAGGTCTCAAAGAGACATACATATACACCTCCCCCAGGCCGTGGGGGATAATTGGGAACAATTATTTGAAACATTGAAACCAAAACAGGTCGCGTTTATCGACCAAATTTTTGCCTAGAATCAGCGTTTTCAAACGTCTTTCAGGCAAATTTTTAAGGCGATAAACGCAAAGCCCTATTTCAAACGTCTTTAGATATGGGCATATTGTAACGCCGAAAAGGTGCGTTTTGAATGTGACATACAGCCAGAATCACGTTTCTGAGACACGATAAACGCAAAGCTGTTTTGAACCCCACATACAAATCGGACCTTCCCATATAGCTCTATGGACCTTCCCAGGCTAATCCGCCCAAGGTCAAACGGCGCAAAGCAGCTGGGCAGAGACAAGGCCTTTATTTTGAATCGTGAAGAGACGATAAACGCGACATCCCGAGAATCACGTTCGTATAGTGGGGTTCGATAGTGGGGTTCGATAGTGGGGTTCGATATGTACATATCTGATGGCAAGACCCGATAAACGCACCCACAGTCGAACCTAGTTACAAGAAAAAACTCCTAGACCAAGGTAGGTCAATCTGGACATTGCCTCTTGCATTGAAACATCGTTATATCAGGGCAGAAAATAAAACATCATCAAATACAAATGAGTGGGACTGATAAGATTACCTTGTTATGGCGAGAGTTTGCTGTAACAATATTCTTTATAACGAGGTTTCACCGAATTTGATTTAAATATTAGGCCTTTAAAAAACTGTCATTATTTGAATAAAGTTCATGCATATTTTAAAATGATTATCAATATTAAATCAACATTCCGTTTAATTTTCTGGGAGAGCGTTTCATCTGGATGCCTTTGATTTTTTTCTCCACATACAACTTTGCCCCCAGCTGAGCAGAGCTCTCTTTTAAAGTAGCTGAGCGAAGAGATGTCACAAAATGTCACAAAATGGACAAATTATACATGTACTGAAAGCTTACACCAATATGAACACAAATCATCTGCTCTAAAGTATTATAAATATAAATGAAACGCGATAAGATGCTTTTTCCAAGACCCTTCTCAGAACTTCTTTTCCTGGCTTGAAAAATAAAATTACGGAGTACAGACTTATGACGTCAGAGGTTGGGCACGATCGAAATTCCTAGGCCTCTCGCTCTCACTGCTCGCTCAGCTCGCGTGTGGTATTTTGCATTCAGTATACATTACCCAGACTTCGAATGATTCATACCTAAGCCAGCTTTGATGAAAGTGGAATAACAATCTCTCGAAATCAGGAAATTACATTTTATTATTGCATATTAAGCAAATTATGTAATGTAATACGAGGGGGTCAATTGTGCAGATCGATTTGTCCAAATATTCTTCCGTTTTGTGTAATTTGCTGTGAAGTTTTCGAAAAGATGGCTTGGCATGTGCAAGATGATTGGTGATTGCTGTCGCGAGAGTCCCTTTGGCTTTGCATTTTTATGATGTCGTGCAGTTCCATTTATGGTGCATATATGTAATTGGTATTCGCAAGATATAATCTCACATCTATTCTTCTTTGTTTTTTTATCCGTGAAATTTGCCAAAATAGCCCTACACTTTCTAAAAATTAGAAAATGTCTCGCCCAGTCAGTCACCCCAGTGCATGACGGATCGATCGCCAGTTCAGCGGGCCGGTGCGGCGCGGCAGCTCGGCTCAGCCAGCTGGAACTTGGGAATTTCATGGCGCTAGTGTACTTTCGTATCCATTTTTGACCCGCAACTCCGGCATGGAGATAGCCTACTAAAAATCAAATAAATCACTGTCACTAGTTGTGGAGCTGTGCTCATCAACTTCGATATCTAAATTTAGTAAAACTTCTTCCTCAAGCTCGGACATTGTGATAGGATATTTCGCGTTCGACTGGCTTTCGTATACGTATATTGCATGCAGCGGACAGAGCTGTGTGAGGGGCTTGGGAGCACTCTCGCTCATGTGCCCAACCTATTACGTCACAC
This sequence comes from Mesocentrotus franciscanus, assembly GCA_037976565.1. Taxonomy (NCBI): domain Eukaryota; kingdom Metazoa; phylum Echinodermata; class Echinoidea; order Camarodonta; family Strongylocentrotidae; genus Mesocentrotus; species Mesocentrotus franciscanus. The sequence goes on from CP137673.1 coordinate 8,456,655, forward strand.
ATCGTACCAGCGAACAGCGGGCTGATCGAGGGCGGAAAAACGGGTAGCAAATTCATCATTTTTGATAGCAGATTAGTCAATTCTGTAACAATTTTTGAAAAGTAAATATGAATTATTAGAAAGATTGTAACATTACCTTTGCAATGGTACCAATATTATTAAGGATAAAAGCATTTTAAAACCTTCGCTCTGGTACTTTAACCGTTATCGAACCAGGAGTCGTATTTTGAGCACGTTTGAAGTCTGTTTTAGAAAATTGGTATTCTATTAACCATTTTAACTCTGTTATAACTTTGATTTATCTTTTTTTTTTGAAACTTGTGTTCCATCTCACTTTCTTTGTCTGTGCACGAACTATGCATGCTCGTTGCAAGAAACTGTGACACGCTATTTCTGTTTTAATTCTTTCAGCCTGGCAAATTATGCTCCAGAGATATATAGAGTAGGTGGAATCTTAACTTTGTACGGGATATGCCAAGGCGGCAATTGACTTGCTCAGCATGTTTTTTATCTAATGATAGGATATACTGAGACCAAATGAATGTTGCTGCTATTACTGCAACAAAAATCTTGAAATTAAACATTCTGTGGCTGATAACCCCTTACGCCGATCAAAACTTGCTCCCAAGAAGCACAATCAGAATACATTTAAGACATGAACAGATGCAACATCTAATTAACTTTTACTATTCTTTTAGGTGGTGGACCAGGTGGTTTTGTTCCTCAACTGCAAGACACTAATTCAGCCGATACAGGATTCCTCAATCTGGACTACCAAGCTGAAGATGGGCAGGCAAGTTTCTTAAGATTTCTTAGTTATTTCCATTCACGAACTGAATGAATCTTACACGTACATCAAGATGCTTATCCTCGACTTTTCAGGCCGTCACTGAGTTTAGTACTGGTGGTTAAATGATTTGTGTGAAAGCAGAAAAGGAAAAATTGAATGGTAAAAGTTTGAAAGAAATCTGACCAGGAATAAGAAAGTTATGGATGTTTCAAAATTGAGATCACTTAATCTATGGGAATTTTAAATTGGCAAGTTGGTAGGTTGATTGTTATTATGATAGGGACAACTCTCCCATTTGTTGTGTACTTAATTATCTAATCAAAATAAATCATTGCATATTGTTATACATGAAGGTCCCTATAAAAGAAAAATATACTTCTGAGGAAAACATTTTGAAAATATGACATTTTAGTCATTTCGTGTATTGAAGCAAATGTGGGAGTTGTCCCTGGCTTACATAACAGTGACATTACCTATTCGTCCAATTTGAATACTCCCATGGGTATAAAATTCATAACTTATTGGTTGTCCGATTTCGTCAAACTTTCACCAATCTGCTTCTCTAATTTTTCATCTTTCTTTTATAACAACTTGCCATGAAGGTTGGATTTCCCTTTAAACCCTTTTCGAAAGGATGCCTTACATTGTATGGCAGAGGTCAATTTCTTCAATCTTCATTGGGGTCTCAAAGCCTCGGAGCCCTTTAAAAAATGTTAAATTTGAGGGGTCATAGTATAGGTCATATGTAATTGCTATAGATTTGCTTCAGGTATTTCTTCGCATTAATCTATGGTTTGTCCGAAGTCACATTGCCACAAGATTTGATATATAGTCCGCTCCGATTGTAACATAGTGCTCAGGCCCAAGCCAATTACATTTTTCTCATTATAATGAAATCTTGTCATGAAGATTCTGACCACATAAATTTATATCATTTGAATTTAGGACCAGAAGAATTGCCCCATTACATGAAATCTCATATCTGTGCTTGTTATAACGAGAGTGGACTGTACATGTACATGTATGTAGTTGAAAATAATGTTTGGTTTCTCTCTCTCTCTCTTAGATTTCCCTTGGGCATGGAGTGTCCCTAGTGGAAGAAAAGTATACAACGGTTAAAGGTTCAACAACAAACTCGCTTTTAGTTAAGAACCTAGCAATTGCCGTCTGGGGGTCTGAGACCCTCAGAGACAGCTCGCTCGAGGGCAAGACCTGCCCATGATTTAAAAACCGGCCAGCAAAACAGAGGCTGGATGCAGACAAGCTCCTGGCGGTTAAAGGTAATTGAAAAGAAAAAAATTCCTGTACACGTCAGAATTCAGATCAGATGTAAACATTATATATCTTTGCTTCCATAGTTTAATGACACAAAAGGAATTAGAATCTTTTAAACCAAAGAGATGAAAATGATGCGGATCAAGGTTAACAGAAAATTTGGCTGGGATTTAAACGTCTTTACCGACTATTCCCATATTATTACATGTAAAATGATGCATCTAATTTGCCTTCATCATAATCTTCAGTTATGTCTATCGTTTTCTATGGTATTATGTAAGTGATTGTTAGTATATATTCCATTTTCTTTCCATCAGAATGCTTCTCACACCACTTGGCAGGGCAGCCACTGTCGCCGTCGGACAGGAAGGCCGAGCTGACCAAGTTTAAAACGTACATCAGGGAGAAGATGATGGACCTCAACAGGAGGAAGAAGTAACTTCCATATCATACTACCTTCTAAATTAAAGACTTCAAATATTCCATCTACAGTGCGTCCCAGAAAAAATGAAACCGAGAATTGTGGATGTTTTATCATAACTGAATCACAATTATAACTAGATTTGTAATACTTGTTTAGAACAAGTATAGGTGGGCTGGTCCAACTAAAATTTAAGACAAAATCAAGGGAACATTTGAGATAGCTTATTGTCTCAGCTACAACATATTCGAAGTTCAGCGTAAACGAAGCTAAAATGACGGAGATATTGCTCGCGAAAGACGGGAATGTAGAATCCATTTTTTGAGAAAAAATCATGTCCCATAGAGAATACACGCAAAATGTGCAAAATTGACATGCCTCCTATTATGCAAATTTGTAATTTGAGTTCAAAGACAGTTGTGATGACGTAGTAGTTGATTTACCATTTACATAATCTGTCTTTAATCTTTTATTTTTGTTTTTTTCATATGTTTCGGTGCGAGTTAGATGTTTATACTCTTTATGGTTTTGGGAAACCATGTCAGTTTATTTGCATTTTTGTTTAAAATAGAGATGTGGTGATGTTGTGTTTTGCGTTCTTTTTTGAATATTTGTATATCATTACCAACTAACAGCCACATTTCATGTCTCACATCTACAAATTAAGCACCTTAATCCCTGCCTTAATCATTCAACAACTAAATCTTACCAACAGCACTTACCTATATCTTCTTGGATTTATTTGATCACCTTGTGTTGCCTATTCTGTCTATGGAAGTGTGATATGGGGATTTGAAGTGGTATATGTTATTGAAATTTTACACATGAAGTTTTGTAAGCAAAACTTTTTCTGTCATCAAAACATCTGCAATTTGTATGGTACTTGGTCAATTTGGGAGGCTTAAACTTGAGCTATACATCGAAAGTAGAATGATAAACTTTTGGTGTAGGATTGTACCTACCCAGATAGCAAAGTATCTGGGGCCCATATGGGAATCATGTGGGCCTACTGGGGCCCATATGTACCATGTAAAACCCATATGTGGCCCATATGGTTTGTCCCACCTAGAACCCAGATAATAAAAACCATATGGGCCCCATGTGGTATCTATATGGGCGATGTGGTCTTATTTCAGGGTCGACTGAGCCCAGATAGAAACATATAAAACCCATATGGGGCCCATATGGGTTTTCCCACCTAGAACCCACATAATAAAACCATATGGGCCCCATGTGGTATCTATATGGGCGAAGTGGCATAATTATGGATCGACTGAGCCCAGATAGAAACATATAAAACCCATATGGGGCCCATATGGGTTTTCCCACCTAGAACCCACATAATAAAACCATATGGGCCCCATGTGGTATCTATATGGGCGAAGTGGCATAATTATGGATCGACTGAGCCCAGATAGAAACATATAAAACCCATATGGGGCCCATATGGGTTTTCCCACCTAGAACCCACATAATAAAACCATATGGGCCCCATGTGGTATCTATATGGGCGAAGTGGCATAATTATGGATCGACTGAGCCCAGATAGAAACATATAAAACCCATATGGGTTTTCCCACCTAGAACCCACATAATAAAACTATATGGGCCCCATGTGGTATCTATATGGGCGAAGTGGCATATTTCTGGGTCGACTGAGCCCAGATAGAAAAATATAAAACCCATTTGGGGCCCATATGGGTCCTCCCACGAATCCATATAATAAAACCATATGGGCCCCATGTTGTTTCCATATGGGCGGTGTGGCTTATCGCCTGATCCCAGATAGAGACATATTTAACCCATATGGGGCCTATATGGGTCTTCCCACCTAGAACCTACGAAGTAAAACCATATGGGCCCCACTTTGTATGTATATGGGATCGCTTGAGCCCAGAAAGAAACGTATCAAACCCATATGGGCCCTATATATTGGTCCTACCTGAAACCAAAAAATAAGTAAACCATATGGGCCCCATGCGCCATCTATAGGGGCGATGTGGTTTATCGCCTGAGCCCAGATAGAGACATATCAAACCCATATGGGGCCCATATGGGTCCTCCCACGAACCCACATTATAAAACCATATGGGCCCCATGTGGTATCTATATGGGCGATGTGGCTCATCGCCTGAGCCCAGATAGAAACATATCAAACCCATATGGGCCCCATCTGGGTTCTACCTAGAACCCATGAAATAAAACCATATAGGCTCCATGTGGTATCTATATGGGCAGTGTGGCTTATCGCCTAAGCCAAGATTGAGACATATTAAACCCATACGGGGCCAAATCCTCTAAACTACAACCCACATAAAATAGTAGAACTAATAATTGGCCATATGCAGTATCTCTGTAGGCGATGTGGTCTGATATAAATCTATTAATCTACTGATAGACACATAATAAATCCATAGGTAGCACACACATTTGTGTTTCGAATGGGTCTGTATGTATACATTGGCGATACAGGGGCCGAAGGGACCGCCCCCCCCCCATATTGGTGGTCTAAAAATCAGGGGAAAGGAAAAAGAGAGGAAAACAAAAAGGAGAGGAAATGGAAAAAATTAACAGTGGACAGGAGAAGAGAAAAGATAAAGTGGGAGAGAGAGAGACCGGGCTTTGTAACCGAAAGGAAATGGCGCTTTATAAATGCCCAACTATTATTATTATTACATTAAAGAAAAAGACGAGGGGCTGGGAACAATATAGGCCGTTATATCGTGGAAAAAATCTGCTCACGCTAATTCGCACTCGCCTTTTTTAGATATTGTGCAGGGGAATGGTTAACTCATCACTTCACGGGGAATTATTTCATAAAAAGAAGAAAAACTATCAAAATGTGTGTATGTTTTTGTTTTGTTTTGTTTAATTTGTTTGTTGTTTGTTTGTTGTTTTTTTTTTTTGGGGGGGGGGTAAATCACTATATTAGGATTTCAAAACAAAAGAACACGGTTGGTCAAAAAAAAAAATGTTTTCAAGAACATTGAAATTACAAATCAAATCAAATCAAATCAATTTATTCAAATAAAATCCACAGTTTAGGATTATCATCAAATATTATAAATGATGAACGTGGCAAAACAGAGATATATATATATATATATATAAACAAGTAAATATAAGCAATCGCCAAAATATGTGTCCATTCGAAAAGAAAATACATTATTAAACATTTTGCCAAACTCTTACTGATTTCAAGATATTACAATTAAGTCATTACAACACGTCCATGGCGTCATCTATTAACACGAATGTATCATAGTCCGTCATTATAATTACTCATATTATTTAGTTACATAAATTTTACTTATATCGTAATCATTACTTTTATTTGCATGATGTACAAGAAGTAACCTGATTCGCTCAGTTCTCTAAATGACGGCACTATTGTATAGGCCTATTATCATAATTTTTCTCGTTGCGGGTTAAGGATGGGCGCGAGTACGTTGATTGACTTCTAGTTGTTTTTGTCGCCCTTGTTCAGTCATAAATTTACTATTGCTAATTCTTATCTTCAAATAATTCCTAACCTATAGATTATCAATGTCTAGTTATAAATATTTCTCTATGTAGGGCCTACGTTTAAGGTCTTTATATACGTTCTCAGTTTACTACAATAATTCTCTTCCAGTATCTATCTTCCTGAAACTGTACCCACTGATTTAACTTGATGTCGTTTAGAAAATGTATTTAGGTTTTCCCAAATATGAGAATAACCTATATCTTTCATAAATAGTTCTAGCTTTTGACAAACTCCGTTCTTTATTTTCATGTTTGATTGATAAATGTTAATTAGTATGTTAGCCTTTGCATTTGTTACTTGACACTAAAATCCGATCATGTATTTTAAAGCTCGACATAGATAGTAATCAAGGTATATTTCACATTGTTGGTAAATCTCGAAGGGGTAAAAAAGGGGAAAAGAAGAAGAAAAAAGATTTTCTTCATTTTCACATTTTTTGATACACTTATGATGAGAACTCAACCCCATAAAAGTTCGCTTTGGAATGCCTGCCTTTTCTAGAAATCACATGTTTAGTGTTGATTTTAGGGATTTATCGGGTACCCTATGTATACGGCTAATTCGATTGATGATAAATAGCTTACGGATAAAAAAAAATGTTTGTGATCTTACAATTCACAGGTTAGGTTCTAATCGTGTTAATGCATCTTAAAATAAAGAAATATATAAAATTGAACACTATGAAAATGTTAGATGAAAGTTTTGAATTATGAACGAACGAAGCAGACAAACAAAATTTTGTAAATTTGCAATTTTGCAGCGCTTAATCTACTCAATGTCATGGCTCTTGTCATAGGATTTTAATTCATTTTTCCTCTCTTTTTCAGACACGCATCCTGAGCCTCGTTGGTGGGTCTGGGCAGGCGGTCTGCGGAAACGCTATGAAAAAAATAGTAGGCCACGAAGTAAGCAAGACCTTCAATTTAACGGGAGCAAAGGGAAGTTTGCTTTTGCCGACTTCAGAAGCCTGAATGCTGTAGTAACAAGTAAGCAATCTTCCTATTTGCTCTGTCCCTGATAGAAGCGGTCAGGGCTTCAAGATAATATGTCTATAATTTTGTTTCTGTTTCAATTGATTTAAAAAAAAAAGAACAGATGTTAGACAATCAAGATTTTAAGAGACAGCAAAGTAAAAAATCCCCCCCTTCAAAAAAAAAAGTAGTTGTCAAGGGGGAGTTGTCCCCAGGTGAGTTGTCCTGATATGATTACAAATGTAACAAAGTTATCTTGTGCAGAGCTAAAGAATTTATATAAAGTTGAAGGGTTTAGCATTTTATTACTTTTTCGATTAATGATGTTGAGTGTTTGGTACTAGTCGGGTTTCCCAATATATTATATTTTAAATAAAAAGATATATGAATGTTTCAGGCTCAGTGTTGCAAAAAGAGCAGTTTTGCGAAAATATGTAAGAATTTGATCCATTCAATTGCCTTATATAATAATTTAAAATGTAGTGCAAGAATACAGGTATATATAGAAGGAGCATTTGAAATTGCTGGAATGACAGGCCTGTGCCGATATAGATATCTGCATATTATAGGCACATCGGAATCTGCAGATGATTTTTTTTTTCTATATTGGTATTAGCCAATTTGTGAAAAAGGTATATCAGTTCTGGCATCAAATTAATCTATTTGCTTACAAGGTTGACAATAAGCTAACATAATACCATAAGCACATTTAGGGATTTTTTTTATTTTACTAAGCTTATCCATTGCTGTATCAACTATTCATGGGTGTACTGTAATCTGAATTAACCAGCCATCGGGGATTAATGTGAGAACAAAATTGGCAATTTATATCCAGCATTAAAAGGTGCAGGTAAATCACTAATGGATGTTATCACATCTGCTGAGGGTGGAGGAATCAATTTTGATTGTGGGAAGTTGAGACTGTCTATTGTTTTCCTTTTCTTAGTACTCTCTTTGAGTATATCAAGATTATTTTTGTAATGATGCGTTATTTAATTGAGTAGGTTTTGCATAATGATTTTACAAATACTGGAGCAGAAAATGCGACTTGTTGACTGAATGTTATTACCATGGAAGTTCTGTTTTCTAAACACCAGATGAATATCATATACTTTACAGACAATACATCCTTCTTTTTTCAGAGGGTATACGAGCCAACAGAGGGATGAAGGATACCTCAGAAAACGACATATCCATGTGGACTGGACGGTGGTTCACCAATGCCAGGGATCGGCAAGGAGACCGACGGGCAAGGAGGATGGCCACAGGAGCAAACAACCATCAAGGACCTGAGTAACAGATCTGATGAACTGATGTTATTTTAGGTCAGAGGTCAAAGGTCACAGGGTCCTAAGAGTGTTATAAAATCCCAGAAAATATGTCATTGCTGTGGGAACTTAAAAATAATTTTAAAACCATACTAACCCAGTACCCAGTTATAGCTCCATCAACTCAATTTACCAACAAAATTCTCTTCACGTAATGATGTTTTTTTTTTCTTTTCAAAACCCCTTTGTCTCCTTACCGATCCGTGGCGTTGGTGATCTCAAGAGTTGAAGCTCCCAGTAGGGTTAAACTTATGCGGGGTTTACAGTATTTATTAAAATTAGCTTCTAGGTATTTTTGTAAATTGAGGAGAGAAAACATTTTTGTCTCGCTGTTAGAAATAGCTCTAGCAATTTATTTGGCGGAACAATTTTTAATTACCTTTGACTCGGGTAGTAGGTACATATTTTCTGTAGATCTAGAGTTTACTAAATCATTCAGGAATGAGACAAAAACAGGGTTTTCACTTGTGTGTGAGATAAGATAAATGTACATGACATATATATAATTTATGCTTTGTATTCAGTGTTTTATATAAGTGACTCAACCTAACAATCTTTTATGGAATCAAAAACCAAAAAACCAATTAACACACACAAAAGCCCTATCTTAGCCTAGGTAAGCTGCATGAACAGAACAATTTTTAACTCTGACCTGGGTAGTAGGTACATCTTTTCTGTAGTTCTAGAGTTTACTAAATCATTCAGGAATGAGACAATAACAGGGTCATCACTTGTGTGTGAGATAAGATAAATGTACATAACATATATATTTTATGCTTTGTATTCAAAGTTTTATATAAATGACTTGACCTTACAATCTTGTATGGAATCAAAAACAAAAAAACCAATTAACACACACAAAAGCCCTATCTTAGCCCATGTAAGCTGCATGAACAGAACAATTTTTAACTTTGACACGGGTAGTAGGTACATATTTTTCTGTAGTTCTAGAGTTTACTAAATCATTCAGGAATGAGACAAAAACAGGGTCTTCACTTGTGTGTGAGATAAGATAAATGTACATAACATATATATATATATTTATGCTTTGTATTCAATGTCTTATATAAGTGACTCAACCTAACAATCTTGTATGGAATCAAAAACCAAAAAAGCAATTACACACACAAAAGCCCCATCTTAGCCCAGGTAAGCTGTATGAACAGAACAATTTTTTAACTTTGACACGGGTAGTAGGTACATAATTTCTTTAGCTGTTATGTGAAGTTTACTAAATCATTCAGGAATGAGACAAAAACAGGGTCTTCACTTGTGTGTGAGATAAGATAAATGTACATAACATATATATTCTATGCTTTGTATTCAATGTGTTTATATAAGTAACTTGACCTTAAAATCTTGTATGGAATCAGAAACTAAAAATCAATAACACACACAAAGCCCTATCTTAGCCAAGGTAAGATGTATGATCAGATATTTAGTTGGGTTTGTTTTCCCCACCTGAACTGAAAAAGTATACCAGACAAGTATTCATTAGCATTAATGCACCTTGCCAATCTTTGCAAATCTTTGCCAACATAAGGGCCTAAATTCTCGAAGCTAGGTTTACGTAAACCTTGATTTAAGACGCGTCATATGACGTCATTTTTCAGACCATGGTTTAAATTATGTTAAGGAACTCTACGTAAAACAGTGGGCAACGTAAACCGTGGACATCATAGACCACCTTCGTGAATTCAAGCCAAAGTGTGCAAACATTTTTTTGTCACCAATTTTTTTTATTAGTAACTTGCCAATTTATTGACATTTGTGTATGAAACCAAAATGTGCTTATTACGTACTATAAATATTTTTGTAAGATGACAATCGGTGTGCTAAGTGGACTTTGGCTGAAACAAAAAAGAACGTTCTAAACAAATCGTATTAGTATTCAAGATTATGTTAATGCATTGTGTTATATATTTTCTAGATGTAAGAAAAGTTGAACAATGATATGTTCTTGGTTTTTTTTAATGTAGTACCGGTACATATACATGTAACATGTTTCTGAACAAGTTTGATTATAGGAACTGGAGTTATTGGAGTATGATACATGTTTTTACATGTGTTATTTTTTGTGTTTTTACATTCAATTAGAGAAGAGAGCACCAGGCTTCCTTTGATATTGTATATCCCTAAAATTTTTCTTTCCTGTTCATAATCACACAATGTTCATGATTCAAATTCGTTTAGCTTTGAAGCATAGCATATTGATTATTAATTAAATTTTTTCTTTTTCAATGAAGAATTCTATGTACTATTGTTCTTTATCTGAAGTTTCTGCCATTTAATACAGAGATGCGTGCACACACAGAAACCAACCCCAATGAAGCTCTTTCCCCGCCAGTGGAGTTCAGACTCTCACCCACTATACATTTTTATGACAAGCTGCATGTAGATAAGTCATGGCTTCCATACAAATTCCAAAAAAAGTCCGCTAGTGGCAGCACAAAACAGTACATTGTGGAAGTACATGTATTGTAAGTTGGGTTTGAGTTCTGTGTATTTTCTACCCTCCCTTGCCCCCTAAATGAACATTATAATTGTATCTGGATTGGAAATACAATGTACATATCTTCATGAAGCCACATATTGATTCTGATCATATTGATTTGATTTATAGTATTGCTTTTGTGGATATGTTATTTGATTATTGGACAGAGTTTTAAATGATCTCATTATAAAATTGTGAATGATTAGATGCATGCACATGTTAGAAATTGGCATATCCGATCCAGAAACTTGAATACTGTAACAGTCCCCTTACAAAAATGTCCTGTGGTATATCCTGTGGTAACTGTTTTTACCACACAAAATACCACAGGGATACCTCATACCACAGGAATATGTGTGGTACTATACCACAGACTCGTGTGGTAATGAAAATGGCTGGCTGTGGTATTCCTGTGGTACCTAAATTACTACACAAAATACCACAGGAATACCTCATACCACAGGAATATGTGTGGTACTATACCATAGACTCGTGTGGTAATGAGAATGGCTGGCTGTGGTATTCCTGTGGTACCTAAATTACTACACAAAATACCACAGGAATACCTCATACCACAGGAATGTGTGTGGTACTATACCATAGACTCGTGTGGTAATCAGAATGGCTGGCTGTGGTATTCCTGTGGTCATGTGGTACTCCTGTAGGCCTAGTAATACCACAGTACCACGTGTGGTAATGTACCATAGACTTGTGTGGTAATGTGAGCGACTGGCTGTGGTATTCCTGTGGTACTGCTGTATTCATGTGGTACACATTGTCACCACTAGAAATACCACAGGAATATTAAATGCTGTGGTATTGTACCAAATAGATTCGTGTGGTAATGTGAGCTCCTGGCTGCGGTATTCTTGTGGTCCTTTCATGTACGAAAAAACTTTGCGCACTCTTATTTGGCTTTCCATATCTCGAATCCCGATATTATTGTGCATTGTTGCGGAGTAGACCGGATGATCTAAAATAAATATTGTAATCGTCAAATCAAATACATTTGTTATCTAAAATCAATAAATTAATATTTTACTTATATATTTAAATATTTATTCTTATAGTTAATGTATCGCATAGTTTTATCGGATATTGTTGCTTCTTTTCATTTGCAACCGAAGCTATATTTAGCTAGCCCCGCTATCGCTAGTGCGCATGCTCGATCCGTTAACGATATTATTCGCGCTCATTTAAACTACAGGCCAGCGTGCAGTGCTCTTGCCCAACTAACTTACATGTAATTATTCAGGTCTTCGAATCGATCTTCCATCTTTCAAAGTAATAAATCGCCATGAAGTTCTGCTTGTACGACTTCTTCGAGGAAGGAACAATTGAAATAGGTAAGATCAGATCAGATTTATTTATCGATTTTTGTCTTAACGGGGAAACATGTTTTTAATATTCAATTTCATACCCTTGACGGATAGTTTATCTTGTGTGTTATTTAGTCAAGCAATTGCTCGTTCGCTATGCTTTCTCGCGTATGAATAATTGGAACGCCTGGAGAGGGTAACAACACAGACCCCCTTCCTCATTGCTAGTCTTGTCCCCCTTATCATGGAACTAAATCACAGGTCCGCAGGGTGTTATACATGTTGATGTGATTTTATTTCGCTCGGCCGCTACGCCTCCTCGCATAACAACTGAAACTAATTTATCGCCGGGACGTGATTGGCCAATTTTCCTTGTATTCAAATGACCAATGTCACGCATTTACCTAGAAGCCCCCAAAAAAAAACTTTTAGTCTAGAACCGCGCCTGGATGAAAGAGAGGAAGAAGAAGAACAACAAGAGGAAGGAAGAGGACAAGAAGAACAAGAATTAAGAAAAGAACAAGAACAAGAACAAGAACAAGAAGAAAGAAGAAGAAGAAGAAGAAGAAGAAGAAGAAGAAGAAGAAACAGAAAAGCTACCAACATCTGGCATTTGTTGATGTTTTCGTGTAGCCTAATCACTTTAAATATTTTTTTGTTCTTTCATTTTCCAGCATTCACTGGAAGTCATTTCAATCAGACTTTAAAAAGGAGTTTAATGTGATTGACTTGTATAATTCTAACCAAAGATCAGTGGAAATTGTTATTGTTGCAAATTTAAGCAACTAGTGTCCCCCCTCCCGATTTTTAAAGCTTTGTATTTTTTTACAACCAAAACAAAAATGAAAGGGTATAATCCCAATTATTCAAAGCAATGCAAAAATATTAAATTCAACACAAAACACTGCGAAAACAAAATCAATTTGGTGCATTTTGATTGGTCTATTAGATGACACGTGCACAGCAGGGATGTGGGAACGATTTTTGTCCTGGGGTGCTGAAAGCATGACAATGTCTATTACATGTCAGAATTCTCTGACAAAGCAAAAAAAAAAGTTATCAGCAATTTTCGGCCACTCTTCACTCTTCCTCTGAAATTCAAGGGGTCCTGAAAACAGACAATGTCGGGGTTATCAGCAATTTTGGGGCAGTTTTGGGTCTGAAACGGTCTCTTTTAGGCTACTATGATGTTTAAATTCTCAGCGCCCTCAACAGCACCCCATTTTTCAGGGAGCACCGCAGCATCCCCGCTTCTCAGGGCCATGATGCACAGATTCTTGTTCTTCTTCTCCTTCTTTTAGTAGCCCCCATAATACAATCACACTATTTTCCAGGTGGACATGCACAATTCGTCACCAACGGTACGTACGTACGCCTATAACATTGGCGTACGTACTGTTGGTGACGAATTGTGTTTAGCCTGGCGTTCCATACTAAGAGCCGTTCTGGCGCGACTTCCACTGCAATATGCACCTGTACTGTAGACCCTATACCTAGCTAGATACCGAATTGCGAAATCGCTGCACGAGTGTGGCGTGGTTGTACCGTACCCGGTACCGGGTTGTACTTTGTGGCACTTAATTCACTCTTCAGTCTGTGTGTTAGCCTAGCCCATAATGGACGGCAGCGAAAGTAGCGGCTCTGCTTCTGATAACGACAGGGACGATGTGAACATCTTGTTCACTTTTAAAGATCACGTTAGAGAGGGCAAGGCGAGCAGAAGCATGATAGGCATGGCGGAACTGCGGGAACTGGCAGAAAAGGTAACTTGTTAGATCTCGAACTAACGTTAGGTCTACAGTTAGGCCTAGACTCTAGATTTCTAGACCCTAAGTTAATTTTGCTATAAAAACCTAAGTTAGGTCTAGTAACGTTACTCGTTAGACATGTTAGATCACGCGTAACGTTAAGCATAACGTTAGCCTAGATCTAAGTTAGATCTAAGTTCTAACGTTTGATCTAACTCACTGTTACATGTACATGCGTGGTACTGGTAGGCCTGCGTGGTACACACCCTGTATGGCTGTAAGGTAATAGTCTAGATCTAGTCTAATTTATCACTCAGTCATCGCGAACAACAAACGGTTTCAGATCTAACGTAGATCTAAGTTAGATAATCTAAAAGTTAGAAGTCTCAGAGACTGAGGTCTAACCTCTGCAGGTAGCCTAGATCTAGACTAGACGTTAGTTAAATAGTAAATTGGTCAAAAGCCTGCATATTCCCTGGGATTTAGGTTTATTGCGACTTGGTCTAGCCTAGTCTAGATCTAACGTTAGGCCTAGTTAGGCCTAACATCACCCACTGTATGGTCGCCACTTTATTTATCTTGATGTTCTGAAGAATGCATGACGAATTCTCTATTTCTGTTGTACTCTGCTTGTAAACTATTTCTCTTTATCTTTGAATTTGTAGCAGAATGAAGCAGAGAGCTAGAGATCCCCAGGATTACGAAAGAGACGCGTCACTATGACGTCATGTCCGCCTGGCGATTTAATAGAGGGGCCTCATTTTGTCGCCACTACTAACCCAATGTGCGTATGATACAATGCATCCAAGCATGCCAAGTTGTACTTGTACTATCTAACAGACCGAAGAGACAGAATTCTTCGGTCTAGCCAAGTTGTGGTTTTTTTCGGGGGAAGAATCCAAATCTGGGGTTATTTTGCGGATATGACCATGTTTTGATGTCGAAATATAAAATAGCGGCCATTTTCAAAGATGGCCGCTAACAGTTAGATGGTCTGGACCTAGGCCTAGATCTAGATCTATATAAACATGCACTAGATCTAACGTTAGACTATGAGTAGGCCTATATGCGAATACCTTATTAATCATTTATTTCCCCCATTTTTATTTGGACAAGGAGGGAGGTGGGCAAAATGAAGAGAATTGATCGTGCATTAAACAGGATTAGCCTAACTTAACTGTAGTGTTAGATCTAAGTGTATTTAAAATACCTAGGGATCGACTAGAGTCTATTCTATGTTGACACTATGTAAATTATAGGTAGGGGTCTAGGCCTAGGCCTAAGTTAGGCCTGTAGACTACATCATTTCGGCAATATCATTTCCAATGTATCCTTCTTACTTAGCACCACTGCTTCTACTAGTGTCATAGTGACACTCCTAAAAATAACTTTACATCTAACTTAGATCTAAGTTAGGTAGGCCTAGATCTACTGCCTACTGGTAGTGGTAGGTAAACATTAGGCCTAGATACAATTGAGTTAACCAAATTATTTCTTGGGCCCAAGTTGGGGGAGATATGTTCATACTTCAATCTAGGACGATACGTTAACGATAGTTAATGTTAGATGTAACGTTAACATTAAAGTTAATGTTAACGTTACGATCTGTAGATCTAGGTAAAGTTAACTATTGTAACGTTGACTTTCGTTAACGTCAATGATTGTACATTAACTATCGTAACGTTAATTATCGTTTACATTAATGTCGCATTAATGTCAAGGTTAGATGTAACTTAGTTAATGTTGACATTAACATGAACGATAATTAACGTTACGATGGTTAACTTTACGATGGTTAACGTTAACTATCGTTAACATACTATCGTTGACGTTAACGTGAACTATATAACGTTACGATATTGTTTGGTAAACTATTGTTAACGTTAACGTTAATATATACGTTAACGATAGTTGACGTTAACGTACTATTGTTGACGTATTGTAAGTATAGTTAACATTAATTACCGTTATCATCGTTAACATGTAGACATTTAGTTAATGGAAAGTGGAGCCAGATGTAGTCTCAGTATGACAACCAAAAGAGGCTGATTTTTAAGTCAGATGATACTAAGATGATACTAGATCTAGGTCTAAGACTAGATCTAACGTTAATGTAATTACTTTAATAGATTAATTGATCTAAACTCAGTGTCATGACTGTAGTCTGTTTTTGTAAGTGTAGGCTAGGCTAACTGTTATTTGAATTTTTTTCAAACCTTGTAGCTAGCCTACAGTGTAGAGTACTAAGTTAAGCAGTGTTCTTTTAGTATGCCCACTACTACTACTACTACTACTAGTGACACTCCTAACGTTAACTTTACATCTAACTTAGATCTAAGTTAGGTAGGTCAACGTTATAGTTTAGATTACAGTTAAGTTAACCAGTCCTGTACGCAAGAATTATTTCTTGGGGCCCAAGACAGGTATCATGACAGTGATAATTACGGACATAATGGATGCTGACTCACAAAAAAAATCATCATGGAGCAAAGGTCGTACACATCAGAGGGGCAGGGGGCAGTCCCCCCACAAAAATAAATAAATAAATTCGGCCAGGGCACCCTGGATTTCGCATTTTTTCATTCCTTTGTTCAAAAATGGTGTCAGTAGGCACAAAGTCATCAAACTAGGGTGTGATGAGCATGTTCTGAAAATGTGACCTAAAATTGACCCTCTATAGCCCACCTCTATTACTAGCCTATGGCAGATCGAAGGATGAAAGCATGTTGCATGGATGCATGGATAAAAGAAAAATTGTATGGTGATGACGTATTTTGGTAAATGTAAATGTTTTTTTTTTTAAATGTGTTTTTTTTTTGTGCTGGTCCCAGTGTTTAATTTTTTAAACGGTCAAAGAGTCAAAGACCATATTTTGGCTGACATTTTCGTGTGTGCACTATAAGTGTATGTATGTATTTATGCATTTCTTTTAAATTTCGTATTGACGTGTATGTTAGTTAAATCTGCAGAGGTGTGTTTTGGTAAAATCTGTACGTTATAGGTTTTGATTTTGCTGCCCCTATTATTCAATGTTTTAATTCATGTACTGTACTTGATCCCCATATTTTCTTTTTGGCACTAAAGTGTGTAAAAGTGTTATTCCCTAGTTGTATAAGTGGTTATGCAGTTGAGACATTTTTAAATAGTAACAATGTTAGTTAATGCCTTAGACTTGTAATTCATAAGTTTAGGGTGTTGGTAAATTTTATAATATTGAAGTTTGTTTTAAGAATATCTGTTATTACGGTTAAGTTTATTTCTTTTATATTGAAATCTTTGTATTCTTTTTTATGATAGATAAAGTCTGGGTTTCAGGGCAGTAGCATGAAGAGTCTAAAGCTGCAACATGACAAGGAGGAGGGTGTCTTGACAGTAAATCTTTGGGACAATGTAGATAGTCAGCAGATCAAGACCGGTGATCCAGTAAAGATAGTGGCATGTGAGGTTTTAGCGGCCATTGTAGTTACTTCATCGCCATCGACAAAGATCAGTGTGAGTATTTGTTTAATTTGTTTAATGATCAGGTTTAGTTGGCAAATAATGATTGTTGAAATTGTGAATTACTGGGAAATATGTGTGTGGAATTAAAAGTAGTGTATTGAATATAAGGAAAGTATGAATTCAGTATTTGCTTAAAGTTATAATGTATATTTTGAAAAGTGTGGTACCAGCGGTTTGAGAAACAAATGAATTTGACAAATACAAAGTTATGGCAATTTAATTTTTAGCTTTTTATTGATTACATCGAATAGTAAGAACTCTTGAGGACTATATTTATTTGATGTTCATGTGTTATATAATAAGAATTTAAAATTTGTATTGTGTTCTGATGTACATTTTTACTGTATTTATGTTTTTTTAATTACTTTAGTATTATGTTGAACATGTACTTATGTTTTATTAGTAATTTGTTATGTATATTAATATTTGACAACTGGTTTATTTACAAAAGTGTTAGGCAATATTTATATTTTCATTATGCAGTGTGATGGCACCATGCACAAAGAATGTCAGTTAGAGGCTATGTCTGATGCAGAAGATGGGTAAGGGTTTTATATCTGTATTCTTGTGTTCAGGGTGGTAGTGTAGAATGTGTGTTTTGTAATGGTATTTTGGTACTGGAATGTACATTTTGTAATGATTTTAAATTACTAATTTAATTGTTAAAATATTTTGTCATATATATTTTTAAAATTATTAGTTGTAAGTAATATTAGCATATTTAGTTGTAATTTAAGTTATTTATTTTTTATATTCAGTGTATTTTTTGAAATAGAACACCCAATATAAGTTATATGTCAGAAACTAACTATTTTTTGTTGTTATTTTGGACAATTTTGTTATAAGTCTTTGCATTTGATAATTTTGGGATTTTCTAAAATGTCTTGGATTTTTTTATTTCTTGGAAATTATCTGCAAAAAAAGATTTCCCAGAATTTTGGAAATTTCTGTGAATGTGTAAACAGTGGTCTATGCAATTGAATGCTAATTAGTTAATGCTTTTTATGTGCATAATTTCAAATTTCTGATGCTAATCAAAAAGTGTTTTGTTTGTGTTTATTGTATTTTTGGTGTTTTGCATTAGTTGCCAATTGTTATTGGTGATTTTTTTTTTTTTGTGGTTAATGTTCGATTTTGTTTTTTGTATTTGTTTACAGTTTCCCTATCCAGGTGTGGTCAAGTGATGGCGAGATTTTGCGGCTGACCAGTTTTTCGCTGAGGACTTGCGTGGTCTTCAATTGCCCTGCCATGTCTCTGTTGAGATGACCCTGAAGAGGAAAGTAGTAGACTTCTGTGTTTCTACTGACATTGCAAACTCAGAGTCCAAGTGTGATTCAGTTTGTTCCAATAAGAAGGTTGCACAGTGAAAAAGATGCTCATGATTTTGATATGAGATAATCTTGTAAGTGTTTAAGTAAGGAGGATTTGTGTTAGAAATCAGTTGTTTACTGTTTTGTATCAATTATTCATTTTGTTAAAAAGTTTTTGCGAGTTATGTTTGTTGTTGTTTTCCCTCAATTGTGAGGAGTTACTGAAGCTTATAATTGGCATTCAAAAATTGGTTATGGAGAGGGCCTCTATGGTTGCGTTATCATATGTACCATGCATATGTGTTAATGTGTGTTCAAAAGAAGTTGAAACTGAATGCTAGACTTTTATATTTTAATGAAATATATTCGAAGTCTATTGGACATGTTATGCTTCAAAGTTTTTAAAGTCTTATGGCTTGGGTGTAATTTGTACCTTGTTTGTGTGTTACATTTGTTTTTTAAATGTGTTAAAACTGAGTGCTATATTATATATTTATAAATATACATATTTTTAACAAATTTAAAGTCACTAGGTCTGTGGTCATGCTTTGTGGTTTGGGCTTAAATTAGGACATTGTTTTTTTTTTTAAGTCTGTTTTGAGCTATAGGTGTTTAAAGAGGAATGAAACTCAGATATATATGTACATTTAATAACTGCAGAAAATTGGAGAAAGAAGAAGATGAAAGTTTTACTAAATTCCTGAATTGGATGCCAATGAGAGCACTTGATTTGGCAATTCTGTCAAAATCTGTTTTGTACACAGGTTTTCACTATTTGTTGATTTTTTTAAATGAAAATTACATTTTCTCTTGCTTGTTGTTCAAGTATAGTATGATATGGCAAACATGATTCTCTGCACTTTTCAGAAAGAATTAAGTCTACCTGTTTACTGATGTTTGAGGAGAATGAAAACAATGAAATTTGGAGAGTTGTTCATCAATAAAATTACAGATATTGGCAGAGTTGTCAACATCATAGTTGGGCATTACACAGATGTCGTAAAACTGTTAATTTAGAACTCTTGAACAGAAATGAATTTAACTTAAAATTTGAGCACTTTCTTTATCTGATTTCTTTGCATTGATTAATGCATATAGATGCCTGTGTTTCATTCCCTTTTAATGTTTTAAATGAACATTTGACTAGTTGGGGTACATTTCCATATATATATTAGGTATTTTGATGTTAATCACTATGTAGATCACAATGTAGAATATCCCCATGTTAATTAGGATCATGCGGGAGTTTAATGCAACACTGCATTTTGTAGGGTGAAATGACGATTGTAATTCTGGTAACATGTAGTTTTTAAAAAAAAATTTAGCAGTTAATGTTCCTTTTAAAATCAATTTTTATTCAGGATTTTATATTTATTTGAGACATTGTTTGTGTAAGTGCCCATGCAGC
Source organism: Mesocentrotus franciscanus (assembly GCA_037976565.1). Classification (NCBI taxonomy): domain Eukaryota; kingdom Metazoa; phylum Echinodermata; class Echinoidea; order Camarodonta; family Strongylocentrotidae; genus Mesocentrotus; species Mesocentrotus franciscanus. The sequence continues at coordinate 8,476,746 of CP137673.1, forward strand.
TAAGTCCTTTTTTTAATTCTTTTTTTTTTTAAAGTAAAAACATTGTTACAAAATGCACAAATTTGTCCACTTGGAATGACTTAATGACAAAAAGGAGACTCCAAACATTGTACTAAATGTGGGAATGACTCTGATAAATTCGTCACTGAAGACGAATTAGGTGGTCTGTTTTGATTTTTATGACGGTGACTGACCTTTGCCGTCTTGATAATGTTTTATCTGAACGGGTAAGCACATTCCATCTAATTTAACATGTTTAAACCACCACACTGCCATTTTATATGCCATCTATACTTTCAAAATACCCTTGTAGATGTCAGCGCAATAATCATGACATGTTTCTTTATGTGTTCATATTCAAATATTCCATCTACAGTGCGTCCCAGAAAAAATGAAACCGAGAATTGTGGATGTTTTATCATAACTGAATCACAATTATAACTAGAAATGTAATTCGTCATGAGGACGAATTAGGAACATCGAAGACAAAAAGAGGGAGAACAGGAGCCAGAGGCGGAACCCCCCTCCACTCCCTGAACGGAGGGATATACCATGCATGTTCCCAAATTTTCCGGTAAAGGGGTACTTTTCATGCACGTACGTACCGTGCAAAGTCCGGCTCGTACTACACAAAAATCTGGCCCGTATTGACTTTACATACTGGACTTAGGGGGGTGTTTTCAGAAGGAGGAAACACGCATACGCGTACCCTAATAACACTGAGGGGAGGGGGCACGTGCCCCCCAAATTTTTCCTTCCCCAGGACGTCGATCAATTACATGTGCCCCCAAAAAAAAAAAAAAACAAGAAAAAAAACATCAAACTCTGGCTATGGCCCTGGAGGGGATTGATCAAGAGATGATACGGATATACGTATCACCTAATTATGTCATATTCATTTTGATTACAAGGTACAGGGGCAGTGATTGGATAGAACTTTGGGAGAGTAAGAATAGGGACCAATTATCTGCGGCCATACTAAAAAAGTGAAAAACAATGGCCGCGTGCAGTTGTTTCCGGACTGAACGTACGCAGATGGCATTTGTAACCGCTACATGTACAGTACTACAGGTAACGTCAGAGAACTTTATTAGTTGCTAAATTTTAGCCTAAAATGAAAATGGCCTCTACCTCGACTGGGCCTGGGAGTACTCGTGGCAGAAAAATGATGTACATGTATTTGGTTGAGGGCTTTCAACGTCGGACGACACAGTCTACGACTGACCTGAGAGAGTTTTTGAAGGGCAGCGTGGTGGTGAAGGGAGGAGGTAATGCGGTGTACGAAGTGTTCATAAACGACCCGGGCAATCGGGAGCACAAACAAATACAGAAGGTGCTTGCCATGGATCCGGATCGGTACTTTGGTATCCAGTAGGTTAGTATCCAGGACGCGATTTGTGATGAATTAAATTTGAAGGTGACGGTCAGTCTCAAAAGTAAGGTGAGTTAACGTAGGGTCTAGTCTAGGTCTAGACCTCGGCTCTGGCTCTACCCGGCCCTGATTCATGATGAGCATAAAATAATATGGGTAAAACTATAAATTTTGATGGTAAATTAAACACAATGATTCAATGTCAATGGATCAGGTAGTGAGTGTGGGGGGGGGTGGTGCACTGGTGTATATTGTCAATGACAATGCATTACACTCAGCCTGGGTTGGGGACGTGTCGGTTTGACAATCTCCTTTTTTGAGCTCCAAAAGTCCAAAAGTCGCCCTTGGCTTGCCTTTAGCTAGACTAGGCCTAGAATCTACAGCGCTTGTTTAGTAAGGTATCCAAAATATGACCCATAACTCCGGCGTGGAGATACCCTAGATCTACTAAAACATACCCAAAATGAAGTAAATATTAATTAAATTTCGAAATAAAGATCATGAATTAAAAGTCATTATGTTTATTACCTGTTTTGTGTCAATTTTTTTGTTATTTTTCGAGTTTTTTCGGAAAAAGGATGATATTAGTAAACACTTTTTTACAGGTTTCACGGCAAACCGTTTCACAATACAAGTGCATATTGATGGTGGGTTGCGGGCGGGCGCATGCCTGTGTGAAGTTATCTACCGTAATGAGGATCTGACACGAAACAGACAAAGATCTAATCAAATTAGGAAGCGCAGTAGACAGCGAATGAGAGAAAACAAGCCCTGACCGAAGATGAAATCATTAAGAAAAAGGAAAAGTGTATTCACAATGCGCAAATGAAAAAAATTAAAATGAAAAATAAATATCAAAATGATTTAACCTACAAAATGGAAAAAATAAATGAAGTAAAACATAGACAAAAAGAGAATTAGAACACTAATTTATCACACAAAATAAAGCAAGGAACTTATGTGAAACAAAGGCAAAAAGAAATGTATAAAGAGGATTCAAATTTCAGGAACATACAGCTAAATATTATGAAAACCAAATATCATTCTGATTTACATTATAAAAAGAAAATTTTGTATAGAAATAAACAAAAATATTTGAGAAATGAAGGATTCAAAGAAAATGTTAAAACAGCTATAAGGACTAAAATGAAAATTAAATATTCGAACAATGAACATTTCAAGGAAAAACAACGAGATACCATGAAAAAACGAATGAAGAAATTATATCACAACAATCAACATTTCAAACGAATGCACAAAAGCAGAATAAGAAGTAAATATTAGAACGATCAACATTTTAAACATATAAAAAAGGCAAATATGAAAATACAGCCAGTTCTTGGGCAATAGGATGACATGTACACCATGGAAAGGACCAAGAAGCCAAGTGGCATTAAGTCATATGAAGAGAGGCTTTTGGAGATTGAAGAAGAGAAACTGAAAGTTATGAAGCGTGTGCTTCATGTGTTTGAATGCTTTGTATTTAATCAAAAAGAGGCTTTAAGGGCAAACCATCCCCGGGGGTGAACTGCTTTGAAAAGTGTCTTCCACAGACCAGTACAACCAGCGATGGACCACTACAGCCAGTTCTTTGGCAAAGGGATGACACCATGGAAAGGAACAAGAAGCCAAGTGGCATTAAGTCATAGGAAGAGAGGCTTTTATGATTGAAAAATCGGAAATTTGGAGAGAATAATTTGCAAGTACACGCCTTAATAGATCACACTATTTGTATTTTTATGTTTTGTTTGCATATGAAGTGATTAAATTACATTTTGGGTACCTGAGTAAATTTGGACAGATTTTATTAGTTATTTTGCTATTGAGATTTTTGTTTTTATGTCTCTTTTTTACAGGTTTATCCAGCAGCAGTTGAATTTCAATATTCAAGAGAGGTTTTCAACCAGTACAATGAACCAGAAGTGGTTCAAATTGGTGTAACAAAGAGTTCGCCAAGGAAGCGGCGCCTTTCAGTGTGTGGAGTAATCAATGAGGTAACAGTGGTTTAGAGGATATTATTTATAGTTTGTTTTGTTAGAATAAAAGAAAAATGTGTATGTTTGTATGAATTTTTGTGGAGACCAAGTTTGAAATTAGTTATTTGAGTTTGGATACAAAGAATACAAACAAACAGACACAAAATTGCTCTAAAGGAACCAAATCCAATTTGGAAGAAAATTGAGCTATCGATATCAGAACATTGTTACTTTACATACACATTTTTTGAACAGACGATTGACCTAAATTTTGTGAGCAATTATGAAAAAATGCACCTTCTACTATCACTTTTCCATTTTTTTGTTTTTGAAGTGATATTTTATTTGGTAGTCAAAACAATATAATATGATATAATATAATACAAAGTTGTGACATGATTAATAAAAATAACATTATAACAGCATTCTATTACATCTTGTAAAATATAACACAGGAAATCAATATTTAATTTTCGGGGCTTAAATTAATTAGATTAGTCTACTGCCTGAACCGTTTCGCCTGCCACACCCTGTGCCGAGGCGCAGCCCTGGTAGTCACAAGGATCCACCGCACCGCGCTCAAACATTGAAAGGGAATGAAAACACAAAAAACGGAGACCGCCGAGGCAGTGACCATGCTCAAAAGACGAAGTAGTGCGGAAGGAAAGAAAAGGAACATTTCATGAATGAAAACAAAAAAACCTGAACGTTTGTTAGAATTCGTTAATGAGACTGTTTCATTGATTTTGAGGGGCTTATATATATATATATATATATATCCCTGTACTGCCCCTCGTATCATATATGATACATGAACTTTGCATGACCCTTTTCCTGAAAACCCATGGGTGTACCAACAAATGCCCATTGTATCATATCAGGTACATCTCAGAAAGTGGTTTGCTGCCATCTAGGCCCAGATTTGGACAGTCACTGGGTTTCCCCCATGCGCTTTTTTTTTCTGTACCACTAATGCGTCGCAGAGGTTATTTCGACGTCTTGAATAGAGACTATTTTCTCGCGCCCTGCTCAAAAAAATTGAAACTCTGATCGTGATCTAGCTACTCGATCTACTTATACTGTGTGTAACTAGGCCTATCCCATCCATGGCATCGCGAGGCAAGATGTCGGGGCAAGCGTGCGAAGATGTGATGATACCCGAGCAAATTCTGGTAAGATTTATTTCTTGAACTTTTATGCTTCTTAACTGAAGGAACTATTAAACGAACTCTGGACCTGAACGGTTTTCCCTCTGGCTTCTAAGTTCTAGATCTAGACTAGATCTATATAGTTCTAGACCTAATCTAAGTAGACTGGGTGAGATGACTGGGAGCACACATGTCATACTCATAGTCATAGGTGCTTTACTATCCTGGCTGTGTATTTAAAAGCTGTGCTATTGATTCTCAACATACATTTCAAACACCACTGTACAAAACTCAACTGATTTCACTCAAAATCGGTACTTTAGTGACGATTGATGACACCTAAATAGCAGTAAAATACAATTTTTTCAACTTTCCGATGTTAGAAAGAATTTTTTTAAAATTCAAATTGTGAGTCCATTGTCAAAATTGCTGATCAGCCGCATCGGCATGATTGTGTGCATCTGTGTGTTATGAGTGTTTTGACTATTCATGTATTCAAATGCTGCCTATTGACACGTAGTGCAGTGCTAGAGGTCAATACGCATTAGCATTGACTCTATGCTTTGCTGGAGTGGCTGGGAGTGGGAGATGACTGGTCTATTTCACGCATGTTGTGTGTTGTTGGACTTGGAGCAAATGCGGGTGCTGTCCACAAATTCATCACTCTCATCTCACAGTGTCATACCTATTCGGTCAATTCTATTATATTAGTGAAACTGATTACAACTTTCAAAATATTCATAGAAACTTTCACCAATCTGCTTCTTTAGTTCTTTGATTTGTTGTCTTTCTTTCAAAACACTTGCCATAGCTTAGGCATAGCCCATAGGCTAGGGTTGGATTTCCCTTGGCTTTAGCCATAGGCTTTATCATTATTGGACTATAAATTAGACTACTGACTAGATCTATTACTACACTGGGGTTATGAATTTGGTTCAAAATCAAATGGACATATTGGAAGCATATATAGATTCTATGCGATTTTACAATATTCAATGATCGTTGTCGCGGTTGAAATCGAGTTTAAAGACTAGATCTAAGTGATGAAATTGTAAATAAACTCTTTATGTTGTAGATCTATAGATCTAGCTTCCTCTCAAGAGTAATATTACGTTAGCTTTAAAAAAATGTTTCTTGACTAATCTAGCTTCCTCTCAAGAGTAATATTACTTTAGCTTTAAAACAATGTTTCTTGACTACAATCGACCGATTTGCTATTCCCGTTTGGAATTTATATATCAGAACTGCGTATTCTGAGATTTTCATTGTCGTAGCTACAATGGAATGGCCTCAGCCTCGGGCGCTATTTGTAATATTTGAGGGCAAATTTTGGTATTGCTTAACATCCACAGGGGCATCCAAATACTGTATATCAACATTTTAAAGAATTGCTATCCACCAAATTTTCAAAATTTCCCAAAACTTTGCATTACCTTTATTTAAGTTTGTTTAAACTTTTATTATGTTTTAATTGTTACTTACTTTTGCAGAAGATTCTGCCTGCTGGGTATGATGATCATGCCTGTCATGTTGACCAACTGTCAGCAAGTGATGCAGACGAAGTTCTTTTCAAGGCAACTCTTCGACTACAGACGAAGAACAAGGACGAGTTTGAAACTTGGTTGCTGAAGTTTCAAGAAAGCTCCTTTACAACTTGGTGAGTGAAACGGACTGTCTCAACAGATGGCAGAAAAATTCTCTTAAAGGTATATATGGAGTGGGCTTTTTAAATAACTTAATAATGAGGGATCATAGGACCTAGGAACAAAGCAAATTGTTCACGAATCCTTTAAGGGTACTACAATACTTTCTGATAAATAGGAAATGTAGATGATTAGATTAAAAGAAAAAAATAACTGGAGTTTAATAATACATACTGTACATGTATGTCCTTATTTCAATATTTATATATTGGATGGCTCTGAGTGGGATACAAGAATATATTGCTCGAGCTATGACAATATATTAGACGAGTCTAATATTGTCTTAGCGAGAGCAATTTATTCTTGTATCACCAACAAAGCCATACAATATTATTAGTAGTAGTAGTCTGACTATCGAAATATTAAACAAATTTTGACTTAACTCGATTGGTAAATATGGCTTTGGCCCGAATTCACAAAGGAGGTTTAACTTAACCCAGGCCCATGGTTTAAAAATTAGCGCAAAATAAGCGTACCCTGCTTTGCGCCCATCTAATATTGTGCTTATTTTACTGAGCAATACGAAAACAATATTGGTTGGTCATCCGGGTACTGCGCTAAATATATTGAATACACTGATTTATTGTACCCCTTGGAAGCCTCATATAGATAATAATTGTTTATATTTGATTAGAAGTACTTAAAATAGTTTAGAAGTAACTTGATATTAATTGGTGTGGTGATATCAAGTAAGGGTTCAACTCTGAAAACTACATGTCAAAACACTTAAAGACAAGGGGATGTTAAACTGGTCGACTGGCAATTAGGGGATTTATTTATTTTAATTGCATTAGAATAAAGAAGACGTACAAGAACAGTGTACAATAGAAAATTATGTAAATGATGTTGAAAATTTTATGTCAAGAACTTTGAGAATTTATGTTTTAAAAGATGAACTGATTTTGCTCTTATCACATTTTGCATAATGTATAAATGGCATAAACTTATTTTCCCCAGAAATCCTTCCGTTGTCACCACAACACTCGTCCAAGTAAACCTACAACTAATTCCAAGCGTCGCCTTGCATCCAAGAACACAAATTGTGAAGCAGACATGGGTGTAACTATCAAAAAGTCAATATATGAATGTCGACACACCAAGAGCAGGTATGTTCATGTATTAAATTCTTAGCTTTTTATTTTCAATGTAAAATTTTGTATGTGTGTTTCTAAATCCACATATCAGATAGCATGTCTTTTCAAGTTTAAATGACGTTGAATTGCTCTCCACAATACAAGCATTCTGTATTTATTTCTATTGATCACTCTTATAATAAATTAGGTATTGTGCCATTTTGTAGTTCATGATTTGACATACTGGTAAGTTTAATAAGCGTTTCTTTTTATGCCTCCGCCCACCGAAGGTAAAGGCCGCTGGAGCTAAAGCTGGGGTAACAATATTCAACAACAATATTTCTTATTATTTTTCTTAACTGGTAATTGCAGACTGTGCATTCGAAAATCCATCTAGGTTTTTTATGATTCTCTTCAAATATACAATTAAGCACTCTTTTTTGTGTGCTCTATCTACTACCTCAAAATTACAGAAATTAAATTACAGAAATTTAAAAAATGAATAAAGAGGGTGTCTATATTCAAAATTGTACATTATTTTTCCTTTTCCTTTTCCTTTCAATAGAGGTAATGACAAACACCTTCCTGCCTATCCAACTGAGGTGGTAATCAAGTACTCTCACAACCATCCTATCATGTGTGCTGATGGATTAAAGTACCAGGATGTCTGCAGTGAAGCAAAAGATCAGTTAATGTCACTGTTTAGCAGAAAATATGGTCCAACACATGCAGTGGAAATAATGAAGTATGAGTTGCAACTCAAATACGGGGATGACTACCACATCAAAGCAGCTGATAGGGCTATTTGTCCTGACATCCAATTTGCTCACAGGTAATTAATTCTCTCTCCTTCCCTCCACTAAGTAGAAGCTTATTATTTGTTATGATTATTTTTTCTTTGTTCCGTCCGTTTGATGTTCATTACATTTTTGGTTCTCCTAATGAATAAAAAACAATTTCAAACATCATTTTCAATCTCGACAGATATAATAATAATAATAATAGCTAGTTCTTATATAACGCTTCTCAGGACCGAAGGCCCTCTCAAAGCGCTTTACAAACATATATATATCACAGTGCAGCGATTTTCATGAAAATTACTGTGAATGATGATTATCAAGTGAAGAAGTGTAAGACACATTAATTGTGTGCGGAAGACAAGGCGTTTTCATGGCAGTCTGATTTTTATGCCTCCACCCACATTTTTTTGGGGTCGTATGTCCTTCCGTCTATCCGATTTTCGTTCTCGCGATTAACTTAAGAACCTTTGACGGATCAACTTCAAATTTGGCTCATGCATATACATGTAGGAGGGACAATGATCTGATCAGATTTTGGGGTATCAAGGTCAAAGGTCACAGAGGTCATTACATGCATGAAAGTTGCTTGTTTTCGCGATATCTAAAGAACCGTTTGACAGATTTCATTTCATTTTATTCCATTCGTCATATAAAAACATACATAATTATAACATTGATATTTAAAGATAAGTAAAGAACATACAAACAATATAACAAAAGATAAACACAAAATAAAATGAGGAAACTGGCAAGATCAAATTCAAACTTGGCTCATGTATGCATATATGGAAGTGACAATGATCTGAATAGATTTGGGGGTCACAAGGTCTCACACACACATACAGTATGTTCATAATATCTTCAGATGTTTTGAGAAGATCAATTCAAACACAGTCCATGTATGCACACAGGAGTAGCAGTGATGTCATGAGATTTGGAGCCAATGGTCTCCTCGGTCATTTCAGATAATGACAATAGTATTTTTAGCTCATATCATAGAGTGATATTTGGTTAACTATTTTGATTAGTTTTGGAACCGTCACCATAAAAATGCGATAGATTTCTCATCTGGCAATGGCGGAGCAGGCATTAATTTCGAAATAATGCAGTCGAGAACCCATCTAGTCGTTTAAAGGAGTGGAAAGAATGTTGCATGGTAAGATCGGTGGAAAAATTGTTTGGGATATGGTAATGCTATAATGGAGTCTGCAGTGAGCTTGTATAGTAATAATTTGTAATTATTGTACACTTATTGAATCATGCATGTGATTTTAATTGTTTATAGACTATATCGCAAGATGTTCAAGGAACAATATGGGGAATCCTCAGGAGAAGGGATGCTTGCCAGTTTACGTGAGTTCGTCGAGAAGTACAATGGTGAAGCAGGCTCAACCTGTATGGCAATGGATGTGACAGAGGACAACAAGCTTGTAGTTGCTATCTGCACTCCGTTAATGAAGAGAGTGCACGAGGAGCTGAAACATGCAGGAGAGGTGGTGTTTATGGACGCTTCATCAAACATGGACAGGCATGGCTGTAGTGTATTTCTCCTATTGACCCAGAGCTGTGTTGGAGGATTGCCTGTTGGTGTTCTGGTGACATCTGAGTCTGAAGCAGTAATCAAGGCAGCCCTTCAGCTCTACACAAGTATCCTCCCAAGCAAATGTTTCGGTGGCAGAGGTCTGCTAGGCCCAGCAGTCTTCATGACAGATGACTGCAAAGCAGAGCAGAATGCAATCCATCATATATTCCCATCTAGTACATGCCTCCTCTGTGTCTTCCATGTACTTCAGGCTACATGGAGGTGGTTATGGGATGGGAAAAACCAGGTCCCAAAGGAGAAGCGGCCAAGCCACCTACAGCAGCTGAAGAGATTGGTGTATGCTGAAACCACAGCAGAGTTGGAAGAGTTGTACCAAGAGAGTCTTCAAAATCCAAGTATTACTGAGTAAGTGAGGGTGACATGATCTATCAAAAACCAGTGGAGATGTGAACTTCACATTTTGCACAGCCACTATCATCACTATGATAGGGTTATTTAAAAGGAAAAGTCAATTTTTATATTAATCTGGCTTAAAGTTGAGCACAAATTTAGAGAAACAGATCAAAGAAAGTTTGAAAAAAATTTGATAAAATAAAAGTAAGTAATTAATTTTCATTTTGAATTCAATGTGGTGCGGGTTTATGATTTCAATAATTTTGCAAATTAGATTGTCATAAACAGTACTTGCTTTAATAGTTCTAGTTTTACTTAATTTTGTTAATGCTATTGTAATTTACTTTGCAACAGGAAATTCAAGAAGTACATGTCGTCATACATGAAGAGGAAGAGCATGTGGGCTCTATGCCAGAGGTTGGAGCTCAGGATCCGTGGCAACAATACAAACAACTTTTGCGAGGCGGCCATGAGAGTTCTGAAGGACAAGATCCTCGAACGAACCAAGGCCTTCAGTGTTCCTCAGCTGGTTGATTTCGTATCAACCTTTCTACAAGCCCATTATCATCAGCATCTCATTGATGTTGCCAATGGACGTTTTGAGTATGTTGTGACATCAAAGTTCATGCTGCCAGATAAGACAATCACCAAGGATAATGTCCAGCAGGTAAGAAGCAAGGAGACTCTCATACTTCTATGTATTTGCATCAATGAAATCAGAAAATAACTAGAAATTTAATTTGTCATGGGGACGAATTAGGTGGTCTGTCTTTAATTATTATGATCATGCTCATCTTCAATTCAATTACCCAATCGAGCCAGTTGTAAATTTCATCGCGCACCAATTGTCTCAGCTAGAACATATCAAAATTTAAAAGAAAATCGATCAACATTTACAGAGATACAATCAATTTTCCAAAAATGTGCTGACGTCATATGAAAATTGAAATTTTGAGTTCGGAGGCCATTATGACAACGTCATGAGTTAATTGAGGGTCAAATGAGACATGAAATCATATCTCAGATTTATACTCTATCAACATATGAAACAAAAATTGGGGCCACCTTGCATCCTCAAGAGCTACATTGGATTTTGTATAGGCATGTTTTTGCCCATGTAAGTTATGTATAAGAAGAGCTCGCACGCACGGACATGTATCTTAAATGGACGCTCATTCCGTTATTAATAGTCAGAAAAAGGTAAGGGTATCAATGACAAATGTGCTTGGAAAAATGTGTCAAATATGATGACAGAGAAAATTCAACGATTCTATGTTGAAAAATGCCAGTACGCGCAAATACGCGCGTGCATGTTCGTGTGCGCGTTTTTTGTTTTTTTGCGAAATGCTTAAAATGGCCTGAAACGTATGCAAAATGAATTTGAGACGAGTCGACTTGGAGCATTTTGAAATTTTGCGCGTTTTGACCTGAAATTTACCTGATGGATATTGACCTTAATTATGATAAATATGAATAAGAAATTACTTTCCGTTATGAAGATATGATCACGAGTTGAAAGTACCCCCTCAAAAAACACACAAAATATTAAATTTTGGGGAGTACATGCATGGCGCAATGACAACCCAGATACAGGTCAAAGATCATTGCCATGCAGATTCATGTCTTAACAAAATGTTTTTAAAAAATTATCGTCGGAGTGTCATCATTCGTCTGAATTTATGGATTAAACATAGGCCTAGACTATATCCCTAAAATCATAATATTTCAATAATGCTGTTTAAGTTGTATCATTTTCTTATGCAAGTGGGGATTGAAGAGCTCCAAGACGGAAAATCTTGAAAAAGTTGTAAATTTACCTGAACTGATTAGGCTTATAGAAACTAAATGGACCTTCGACCGCGCGCAGTCGAAAATGATGCCTCTGCCATGGAGCAATTTTACAAACCAAAACAGAAGCGAGCTATGTTTGAATACATAATGAGTCCTGTGACCTTTGACCTTGGATTCCGTGACCCCAAAGTCTAATCGGTTCATTCGATCTTGTCTAGTCTTGAGATTTTTTAATATTTTTTATGGTCAGTTTTTATTCTTTTCTCTTTTGAAACAAATTATAATCATAGTACAAATTACAATCATCATATGTAACGCTCACTGCAAATGTAATGACGGAAAGAAAAGTATGATGTACATGTTTCTAGTTGAAGCATTTCATCAACGTAAGACACAGGGTACAAGTACTGACCAGGCCCAGGGAGTGAGAGAGTTCTTAAAAGGAAATGTAGTGATCAAGGGAGGAGGGAATGCGATCTACGATGTTTATATCAATGACCCGGGCAACAGGGACCCGAAACAAGTAGAGAAGGTGCTGGCGATGAGTTGCGATCAGCATTTTGGAATCCGCAATGGGATTTGCGGCGAATTGAATCTGAGGGTCACGGTGAATCTTAAAAGTCAGGTGAGTTAACGTAGATCTAGTCGTAGACGTAGTCTAGATCTACTTAAACTTAGGTCTAGACTTCGGCTCTGGCTCTACTCTAGTAGGATGTCTGATCGCGCAATGAGTTTTGTGTGCTAAAATCCATCCTACAGAGATTGCACACATCCCTATGCAGTCCATGTGAATTGCGTGACCATGCAAAATTGGTCAATGATTTTATGAAAAAATTTGAAATTCAAACCTATAACAAATGATCCTGAAGGTGAGACTCAATGAGTGAGGTGTCATATGAAAGAGCAGGTTTTCTCCACATTCCCCATAGGGGGCCACCCCCCAAATTCTAAAAATATCTTGCTCAAAACGGCGATTTAAACATCGTTTCCATGGTAACTCGGAGATTTACCAATTTCACGTACTGCTCCCCCGAGGGATAAGTTGGGCCAACTGTAAAGAATATATTTTGTCTAGTCCCAAGGGATCATTTGCCCCAACAGTTAAAAATACCCTTGCTCCACGCTTTGCATATCGTGCTGTGCATTAAGCTGTGCAGCTTTTGAGCAGAAATTATATCTTTGCGTGAACCACTTTTTTGTCCATTCTGACCAAAATGCTATGAATATTGCACAGTTTTTGAGGGGCTGTATCTTTTGATAGAAACATCGGTGAGTCTTGAAATTTGAAAGGTATTATTCTGATTACATTTTTTATTCCAATATCCAACAAAAATGGTGAAAAACGTTCCAAATTGAAAATTGAAAAATCGTTCAGACACCCTAACTCTAGATCTATACCCGGCCTAGACAGAAATAACCGTCTGATTTGGGTCATTTCTTTAATAAAACTGACATTTAGAGAGACTGAAGTTTTCGGTTGTTACCCGGCCCTGATTGATGATGAGCATAAATAATATGGGTAAAACGATAAATTTTGATGGTAAGTTAAACACAATGATTCAATGTCAATGGATCAGGTAGTGAGTGTGGGGGTGGTGGTGGTGCACTGGTGTATATTGTCAATGGACAATGACAATGCATTACACTCAGCCTGGGTTGGGGACGTGCCAGTTTGACGATCTCCTTTTTTGAGCTTGAAAAATCCAAAAATCGCCCTTGGCTTTAGCTAGACTAGGCCTAGAATTTACGGCGCTTGTTTATAGTAAGGTTCTAAAATATGACCCGTAACTCCGGCGTGGAGATAGTCTACCCTCGATCTACTAAAATATGAGGATCTGAGACATTATGTTAAATAACTTCACACAGGTGCGCGCCTGCCCGCAATCCACCATCGGTAGGCCTATGCACTTGTATTGTGCAGCGGTTTGCCGTGAAACCTGTGAAAAAGAGTAGAGGTCTAGAGTCTATATTAATATCGCTTTAGACCCTGATTTTGAAGCTGGCTGTAGCACACCCCTGTCCAAACAAAAGTTGAGTGCCTCCCTTGGGGTAGGCTACATGCATGTAGGCTTAGCCTATGTTACTGGAGTTAAATGTGTTATATTTGATATTAACAAATTATATTGAGTTTGATTTTGGAAAAGGTTTATCCATGTGGCATTTTGTTGGTGGGGTGAATCTCAAAACTTTTAAATGTTGAGGAGAGGCAAAAATCATGGCTGCCTTACATGTAAGTTAAACACTATTTTAGTATAAATGAATGGGAGTATGGGACAGCCTTCTTTTTACTATGCCACAGTTTCTATATTTTTTTAGATTGAAATGTAAAATTTGGACAGAACAATATTTAGTTTCCTAGCTACAAGTAAAAGATCAAGATTAGACTTAGAGGCTATAGGCCTATTAACAAATTATTTTTACTAACAATTGAGTTACAAGGTCTTGTTAGTCAATTGACGATTTGTTTTGTTTTTAATAATGTACATGTATAGATATCAATGGAATTTAGATATTTATGAATGTGTACATATTTATTGTTTTGTTGTAGATTTTTTTGACTGGAGCGCCTTTCGATATTCCTAGAGATGCCGTCAAAGAGTATAGGCACCCAGCACTTCTGTCTATCCGCGAGATACACAAGAGTCCAGTAAAAAGACGTGCTACAGTGAGGGGTGTGGTGTCGGAGGTGATTATGAATATCTAAATGTTAATGTTTAGTTTGTTGGAAAAAAATTTGGTGCTGTTAATTACCAAGTTGTTAAATGTCATTGACTTTGTATCTTGGTTATTGTTCGGTGGTTACTGATTATTAGTTATGAGTGTTAATGCAAAGTTATTTATGATTATTGTATTGGCATAGAATGTGTGTAATGAGCAGGGGAAAAATGTAACCAACAAGAAAATAAAATTGAAGGATACACAAATTCTATGTGATGAACAGACAGTGCAATGCAAGTTTAGCCTACATACATGTATACATCTTTATAAGCCATAATAATCAACATATTGATTGTGGGCATCACTGGAAAGACAAGACATGATGTTGGCAGTTGTTAGAATGGGGTAGGCCTACTGTAGTATTTGAATCAGATTTATTTTCGAGATGTAGTCAGATTATTTTTAAGTAAGGGTGGGTATATGTTGTGAATCGTTAAAGAATATGATCATTATGTGATGTAATATGTATGAAGGGAATTTTGTTGTGAAGAGTATTGAGTTTGTGGGTATGTAGTGCTGGAAACAAAAAATATTTGTTTGTGGCAGCCTGGCAGGTATCTTTTGCCTAATTTTATTGGTTAAAATGTATTTTTTTGATGTTCATGTGCGTAAATCCAGGGGGGACGGGGGGACATGTCCCCTAAATTTTGAAGATGGGGACACAATATCAAATGTCCCCCACAAATTTAGGAATAGGACACACGTACATAATTGTAATATAATAATAATAATAATGATAGGCCACCATTTTTTTAGCTTCACAAAATAGCCGTCTTAAAAAAGTAAAATCATGTGGTGTCCCCCCAGATTTTGTAATAGATTTGCGCCTCCGTTGATGTTTAATCATGTTTAGATTAATGATTTTGTATATTTATTTTGATAAAGGTGGGAGAAGTTCGGACAGTTAGGGGGGAAAAGCGAGTGAGAAATATTCTACTCAAAGACGGAGAGGATTCAATCGGCGTTAGTCTGTGGGAGAAGCATACCGGTGTAGCAGTAACAGTTGACCAACGGGTTGAGGTGACACCCGTTGTAGTATCTGAGTTTAACAGTCGAAAGCGTTTAGAATCAACTGCCACAATGAAGCTACAGGTATGTTTAAATGTATTGTAAGAGTTTAATTTGTGTTAAATTTGTGTTTTAATTGTTTTTAGTTAATTTTTGCTTTGATTTATAACTTTACTATACTGTCTTTAAAGTGATACTTGAGTGTTGGTAGTTGATGATTTTTTTAAACGTGAGTGTTTTGGTTGGTTTTGAATCTATGTGAAAGTACTGATTCCCTCCCAAGTGGTCGTATACTTCATTTATCATCTTTTTCGTCCTCTGGCTTGGCGTCGATCCACTCTGCAAATATTCAAGGGTTAACATTTTCCCATGTATGCATATCTGTGTGTGCACTCTGTCACGCACAAGTCACAGTCGAAAGACGATCATGATTTTTGCATGAAATTGACTCTAAACTGATTAATTATGATTTGTTTTGACATCATTGAAGCATGACTAGTCGTTTATTATTTGTTTTTATGATCAGATCCCAGTTTCAGTCACAAAAACGGACCTTTACCAGTACTCAAGTATCACTTTAAGTTTGAATATTCATTTGTTATTTTTTATATCACTTACATTCATTTTTGTCTCGCCTGCGTAGCAAAAAGCGAGACATACATGTAGGCGCCGCTTTTCCGGTGACGGCGATGGCAGCGGCGACGGCGTCAACATCAAAAACTTAACCTAAGGTTAAGTTTTTGAATTTTTGATATAATTTTTAAAGTATAAGTTCTTAGTCAATGAAACTTTGACTATAGGGTAATCAAGTATCTACGGAGCCCGGGAAGGGACATGGTAAAAATATTTTTATCTCGTTAAAACGAGATAGTTATCTCGTTTTAATGAGATAGTATCTCGTTAAAACGACATAGTATCTCGTTTTAATGAGATAGTATCTCGTTAAAACGACATAGTATCTCGTTTTAATGAGATAGTTATCTCGTTTTAATGAGATAGTATCTCGTATAAGTCCATTGCATACTGGAACCGGGTGGTCCCTGTATTAAGCCTATGGGAGTGAGAGAATTCAGTAGTCCACGGGTTAACAACATAATACCCGCGAGGCTAGACTAGACTGCGTGCGCTGGCGCTAGCGCTCGCTTAATGCAGTAATAGCGTATATAGCCAGGCGGCCATGCCATGCCAGGCCTTGTACGTATGTACTACTAAGTTACGTCTACGGTAGATCGACTGAATTCAACCAGAAGTTGCCGGTTGCAATCGCGAGGATTGAAGGTTAGTTCACTTCTTTTACTTATTTATGGCCGGGTCATTCAATGTAAAAGTGAACAAACAGCTAATTTAACAGATTTGCTCTTTTTCGCGATCAGTTCTAGATCTGTGTAACGTTAATTTTAAGACTGCTCAATTAGCAGACTGCAGTCCCCATCGGAAGCGCCCTGTTCTGGGGCCCGACGCTTCAGGCTCTCCGCGGTCTGGGTCTGGGACCCTGGCCTTGGGCTTGGCCTGCTGGGAAGGCTGTGGTCATTTTGCAAGCTAGAGACAAAGTAAACTAGATCTAGACGTTACTTTTTACGTGCTCGCATTGCAGTAGAAGTGTGGAATTTTCGTATGTATAGATCTAGACTAGTCTAGATATACGAGGAAAAAGCAAGCAAATGTCAGAATTGTAAAAAAAACAACCTCATATTCCACGGCTATTGATGTCTAGTGTGTAGAGTCTAGATCTAGATTCAACTATGCAATATGCAATACACCGCAACTTAGTCTTAGTATAGATCTAGATCTATTTCAGCGGCGGCGGATCCAGGATTTTTCAAAAGGGAGGGCCGAAGTTGGACCGAAATATCAGCCTCTATTTGGCGTTGACGGTTGGATCCGCTGAGATTGCATATCTGGCTTCTCTAAATGCCTCTGAGCTCTGTCATTTTGTCAAAAGAATGCCCCCAGAAAGATGGTTATTCCTGTCTAGGCGAAGTCTGCTCAGCCTCAGGGCCTCATCAGGCACCAGAAAAATTCGCTGACCAGCAAAAAAGTGGAAAAAATGATCCTTAGCTTTTTCAAGTGTCTGTTTAGATCTAGTCTAGATCTACCCAAAATATTCCTTGACAAGCAAACAAAAAGGAGAAGGGGAGGGCCATGGCGATTCCCCCTTGATTCCGCCACAGTATAGATTCTATGACTATGTTGTTCAAATTATTTGCTAGGTACCAGTTTACTAGTAGGTTTATTGTCACCCTTAGTCCTTACACTTCTAGCCATGTAATAACATTAACAGTAACTGGGATTTTGTCAAAATGTTTACATTTACGTATCTAGAGGCTAATAAAAAAACATCAGTGCAACACTGTTGAGTATGTTGAAGCACTAAAAATAGAGGATTTATTTATTTAATAAATTTACTGTCTTCATATTAACTTTCATTGCTAACATGTTGAGCTATTTGATAAAATTATTTTTTTATTTTTTTTCTCAGTAAATTTACAATATTTTAATGTTTAAATGTTGCTGAAATAGTTACTTGACAAATGCAAAGTAAGATTAATAAACAAAAACCAGTGTGCATGAAAAGTTTATTTAACCAGTTCTTTGGGGGGAAAAACACTGTTGCCTGTGCGTTTTAGATAGGTATACACCATGGGGCTAACGTAGTGAGCCCCATGCCTGCAGGGGTGGTTTATTGTACTAGTAACTACGAGTGTAGAAAATCAATAAGTTTTGAAATATTATAAATAAGGACTAGACCTAGACTGCATGCATGGCTGGAATACTCCCCCAGGGAGTGGAGAATGTGCATACATTGTGTGCGGGCAATCCTGATTGAATCCGATGACCGGGGACGGGGTAATAATAATCTGTAAACTGCTTAGATACATTATTAATGTCTTACTCTTAAGCACTATAAAAAAGCGGATTATTATTATTATTGTGTTTTCAATATTTTAATTTTGTATTCATTGTATTTCTTCAGTAACTTAATGCCTGGCTAAAACATCGACAAACTTAAACTAATGTCATACATAAGTGTTAATACATGTGTAGGATCTACATCTATATAAGTTAGTTGGGAGTAGACTCTAGACCCTATATCATACATGTATGTATATGGTCCATCCATGCATGGACCACATACTCATCTCCCATCTTCCAAAAAAGAATAGCTAATGATTTTGGTAACAAAAAAATTGCCTCACTAATCATCACTGCTTCTTTGTTTTCTGTCTTCAGCGTGTTCTTCGGCAACACTGAGGCAGCATTTGAGAAGAAATATCCCTCAGGCTCAGCTCACCAATTGAAGGACAAGGACAAGGGTTCTATCCAGAGTTTCCAAGTAAGATAATTCCTCTTATAATCCTATTCAGTGTAAGTGTTAAAAAAAGAAACTGAATTGAAATAAGAAATTAAATTAGATAGAAGAATAGGCAGCAAGATGAGGGGTAATGGAATGTAAGTTCTAGGAAAAAGTTTTGAAAACACTTGTAACGATTTCTGGATCTGGATGTATACGATGCTGGACCAGTTGGTATATGATTGCAGCAGATGAGAGAGGGCGCAAAGAATAGATAGTTGAATCGTAGGTGGCTCTTCTCAATCTTAGACTTGAACACCTTTGATGATGGACAGACTATTGATTACTTATTAGAGTACAGACTCAGTAATTTTGAATCCAAAGGACCTGTAGATGGTACGTACTGAACTGATAGACTCTTAGAGCTGTAGCGTACCTTTAGGATAGACCTAAACAATCCAATTTTCTGGGCATTAGTTGGCACATAACCTTATTCTTGAAACTTATGACCTAATTCTTGTGCAGCCCTGATATGGGTATTAATTGCACAGGTCACTTACTGACTTTTTCTTAAATTCTCTTTTTAGGCACAATTTTTGTAGGGTGTTTTCTGCAGCTGTGACCCATGCATACACACCTAGCCTCCAGCACAGCATTGACCACCCAGCTAATCTCATTCAGGTATGACTTTCTGGGATTGATTTGAAGCTCAATGAACAGAAGGCTCAAGATTAGCTATTGTCACCTTCATCAGGGGTGGGTTCATTAGGATCAGGGGTGGGGCTAAATGGAAAAGGGAACAGATTTATCAATTTTTGGTCAAAATGCATGATCACATGTAACCAAACTTGGCAGGAATCATTCAAAATTCTACCCATGGATGTACAATTTTTAATCATGCATGTAACTCAATAAATGTCTTAAGATTGTTCTAAAGATAAAAGAAAGGGGCTAAAGTGTGGTTCGATTCACCTCTCATTCCATGTGTATACCTTCACCATGTACAAAGTCTATGGCACTAGACTATGGAAATGGTAAGCTGTCACTGGCAATTCAATGCCAATGATGAAATAAATGGCAGTGCTTGGAGTGGTGACATTAACCATAATGCGATTGAAGTAAATAATGAAATGTTTCATGTATTTAAAAAAAAATGCATTTTCAGATTGTAACCGATATATGTATGACTATAGGAATCATCCATGAGGATAGGAGCTCAATGTAACTTAATTCAAACTCTCTGCAAGTGAGAATCAGCAACAGGTAAATTATTCACAAGTTGCATATTATAGTAAGTTCATACATGTACCTCTTCAAAAAACAGAAAGACTAAACATTTTATTATATTTCAAGAAATGTAGGTAATTGTTAGTCACTACCTAAGCCCCCAAAAAAAATGCATCATTAGTCGTCACTGTTCCCTCCTTTTTTCATTTTCAGCATTTTCCTTGGCAACATTGAGGCAGCATTTGAGAAGAATTAACCTTCAACTCACCAACCTGCTCTTAGGCATTTTCTTCAAGGATGCTATCCACAGATGCCAAGTAAGTGGAACAGATATACGAGGTGTGTCAGAAAAGTTCCAGGACTGATATCACAAAAGAAATATATACCCAAATTACAGACTTTGAGTTTTCCCTTCAAGCAATCCCACTGGAGTCTTACACAATGTCCCATCTTTCTCTGCCATGCCTCCATGCACTCCTGAATGATTTTTCTTGGATCCTCTGCAGCTTTTTCCGTCCTCATGGCCATGTTTACATCTTCCACATTTGTAACTCTTTGTGCGACCAACCATGAAACCCCTGTGTGCCCCATTATTTTAGGGAGTGACAATTTTGCCGCATTCTGCCAGACACTCCTAATTCAAAGGGCTGTAACTTTTTCTGCAATCGTTATGAAGAAAAATTGTGTCCAGCAAAGTTGTCTAGTTTTGTATTGGCTTTCCAGTCATATATATTTCTCCCAGAGAAACAAGAATTTGGTCATGCAATTTCAAGCATATTATTTGGTTCCAGAACTGAAACATTCAATATAACATTACTACAGTGTTTAGATACCTATACAAGTGGAGAATAAAACTTGTTCATGACAGTTCCCAGAGTAGCCCAATGGACTCGTGTTGGGTAACAGTTTTTTGTTTGTTTGTTTTGTTTTGTTTTTGTTGTCGTTGTTCTTTTTTTTTTGGGGTTATTTGAATTAAATGTGTTATTATTGTAGAGATAGGTAATGCAAGGTTGTGCAAATGGTAATGTGGCCCCAATGAGGTCCCATATCCTTAGCAGCTCCACAGGGAGCATGTGAATTCATCTGTAAGCTCAGGTGAGCATTAATCCCCTTATTTTTCCCAGTGCACATGTGCACACTTGAATTGTTTCCTTGGAAACATGGAATGCACATGGCAACTATTACAGTTACAGTCCTCTTCTTCTTCTTCTTTTTTTTTTAAATGAGACTTTTCCTTCTTTTGAGATGCCCTCAAAACTCATGATGCATCTTACCAAATTCTCTTTCCATTCTATCTTTGGAAGATGTATAAGCATTCTTTCTTTATTAGTTAGATGTTTGAAGATTTGTGAGAAGGATAAATTAAGACTTGGACATTATGTTTCTTCATTGATTGTAAACTTCCTGATTTTTGCATGTAATATTTATAAATCTTATTTTTTAATTCCCCTGCAGATAGCTACAGATTGTGTTAAGGATATGGACTCCGAAAACATGGCGAAAGGTGGACAGAAATCCTTAATAGATTTCCTGAAGGAACGACAAGTGGAGGAAGCTTTGCTCAGAGCCATGGAGAAAGATAAGGTAGCTCTTTGTGTATACATACTGTTCATATCTCCTTTTTTAAAAGAATCAAAAGTATTGGAAAAGGCACATTATTATGTGACAGAAATGATGTAAGAAACTGGTAATGCCTTTATAATACTCCAGTGCTGCAAACAGATTTCATGTGTGCAGGCTAATGTCTGTTTGTTTCTTTCAAAAGTAATACCAAAGCCAAAAGAAAGTGCTCTGCATATAAATGTGCTTACTGTCATATGTTGAAGTGTAGAGATAAACATTTAGCTATGGAGATTTGTCACAAGAAAGTCAAGCATCCTATTTCTTTTGGTGATTGCAGTATTATACCTCTGCATATTCCATTGTTATGGGTAGAAAGATATGTGACCATTTGGTATAAATTTTAGAAGTTTTTAAAAGCAAAGTGAGATCAGGTGAGCCTAGTGGTTGCTCAACCCCCTTGTTTGGTGAAATTAGCAAAAAAGGGTACTTCCAAGGGGGCATCTCGAAAATAGTACCATAGGTTTATGTACATCGAGCACTTTGTCAAGTACTTTAGGTAGGGTTGATGTTGCTACATTCTTCTTTAAGTAGATGGATGAAAATTCTCTAATTCAACAAAGATTTTACAGGGCAAATTGGAAAACAAAACTTGAAAATTAATGATAAAACTACACCCAAAATCTCACAGAACAAAAAACCTAAGTGGTATCGACAATTTATAGCTATAAGGTGAGGTAAGGGACTCCATTGTAGTAATTCATTTTGATGAGAATTTTATTGATAGCCAATGCTTACATGTGATGCTGGTCCAATATGTAAAAGTCAATGTCATAGATCACTCAACTTTGGTGAAGGATGTCTGTTTTCCAGATATTTACAAAAATCAAGATATTTTGCTGATATTCCAAGAAATGTACCAGTCTTTATGTGTTGTAAGTAATGTAATGTAAGTTTACATACAGACAGGCAAATATTTAGGCTTAACCCTAAAGAGGCCGAGTTATTTAGGCTATCTCACAGCAGGGGGTCGACTGCGCAATCGCCACAAAAATCGGCGTGCACACGATGCTTGTGACATAATCTACAAAATTGTATATTTAATTTTTCTGAATTTATTGAATTTTATTTTATATTAATTAATTATGCTAATTTATGCATGGAATCAGACATTTTGCTCTAAATCACTTAAAGGTCCAAAAGTGCTAATTTTGGTCTAAACACTCTACGTAGTATTTTTAGCAAATGAACTTGAAAAAAATTCCCGTATCAATCTGAATTTCTTGTGTATTTTATTGTCTTTAAAATTTCTTATGTATTTCTTTGTTTTTTGACCTTTTGTTTTTTTATTGTTTTTTTCGACAAAATTTGTCGGTGACACTTTTGCGATCATAAACAACATAGAATTAATTAATTTTAATCAATAGAAGTAAAAATATTCATACATCTATGAATTTTCTCTGAAAACACAATTTGTATTGAAAATGTACATGAAATCACGTTTTTTTTAGCAGTTTTTGGTCCGACGTGCAAGTGCCAAATGTTGTGTAACTTCGGAACCGCGCGCCCAGGCATTGCAAATTTGGTGTCAAAAGATGCGCGAGGTTTGAAAGAAAAAAGTCCTGAAACTTCGCGGTAGAATTTGTTTGCGTTGCAGACATATCGCACGAAACGTCCCCCGGCCCTGTTAGGGTTAAAGAACAGATAAAAACAGCAGTGGTTCAATGGGCAAATAATTTATTCAGTTCACCCATGATCTTATGTATGTAGGTCAAAGGTCATAGCTCATCAAATATGCAAAATAGCTAATTATATATGCAAAAATGTGGTTTCCATTCGATAACGTAAGTAATGTTGTTGAGTATATAAGTCAAAGGTCAAAGGTCACAGCTCATTAAATTGCAATAATTGCTAGTTATGTAAATTTGTACCAGGCTAGAGGATGCTACGCTTTGCGTTGCCCTTGTTAAAGAGTAATTTGGGGTTTATTGAAGTATGGTTACCATGTGTAATATAGAAGAGCATTCGCTTCTAATCTCCCATCTGAAAGATGTTTTTTTTTTTTAATTCCTTCTCAGATTGACTGCCATGCCTTGCTTGAAATGGATGATGAATGCTTGAAGGACTACCTCCCTGCCTTCGGTGATAGACTCGCTGCAAGGGCATTCTGCAGGTGTCAAACTAAAAACGAAAAACCATCGTCAAGCCTTCTGAAAAGGCTGAGAACAAGACTTTCAAGAAAAAAAAAGTCAGTTGATGACAATCCCCCCTCAAAAAAACGTAACAATTAATGCACACAAAGATACACGAAAATTAGAAGTAGGGTGGATGGATTTTGACTATGCAACAAAGGAATTAAAGCAAGTGAGGAGTCAAGGCGGAGGAGGGACAAGAGAAATAAGAGCAAACAAGAGCGAAGGACTAGACAACCTTCTTGCAACTGCAAAAGGGCTATTTTTCCCTGATGGTAAATCCAAAAGGGGTAAAATTGAAGACTACGAAGTGGACATTCAAGATTTTAGAGGATGTGAGATGGGGAATTCCACTGTAGGCGAACTGTATGAAAATGCGAAATCACGTGTTTTGAGACTATACCTGTGCACCAAAAAAAAAAATAGAGACCAACCATCGACAGAAACCTCTTCAGACAATCAAAGTGAAAACCAGCCAGAAGAAGAAAGTGATTCAAGTGACTGTTATGTTGTCCAGTTTGGGAGAAAAAGTGATGAAGGCACACAATCTCAGCTAGATGAAACATTACCATTAAACCTTGAATATGTTGGAGGTTGCATGATAGATGATGATTGTGAATTACCACCAATACATTTGGGATTCTCGGACTTTGAAGGTCAATCTGTAAACCCACAACGATCCACTAATATTAGTGCCGAAATTCAACCTCCAAACCAAGCACAAGCCACTGACAATGGTGCTCACACTCAACCAAGAAACCAAACACTAGCTACTGACAATCGTGCTCAAACTCAACCAGGAAACCTACAACAATCCACTGACAATCGTGCTCAAGCTCAACCAGGAAACCTACAACAAGCCACTGACAATCGTGCTCAAACTCAACCAGGAAACCTACATCAAGCCACTAGCTGACAATCGTGCTCAAACTCAACCAGGAAACCTACATCAAGCTACTGAAAATGGCGATCACACTCAACCAAGAAGCCAACAACAAGCTGATGCTCAAATTCAACGTGCAAACCCTCAACAAGCTGCCATAGATTATGATCTTCAGTTAGATGATGCGGGAATTCCTTCAGATACAAAAGCTCTGCAAATCCGTTTACATCGAAGCAATATCCAAGCTGAAATGATTGCACTTTTCAAGACGCCTGAGATCCTTAGTATCCAGTTGAAGGTAACTTTTGTAGAGGAGTTAGGAGTGGATGCCAGAGGAGTATCTAGAGAAGCATATAGTGCATTTTGGAACTCCTTTTTTAATACATCTGCAGATGGCGAGGATTACAGGGTGCCTTCATTGAACCCTGAATACGGTTTGGAGGAATGGCTGTCCATAGGGAGGATTTTGTCAAAGGGATACTCTGACCATAACATTTTCCCTGTGCAATTGGCCCCAGCCTTTCTAATAGCCGTCATGTTTGGAGAGGAGACAGTGTCAACTGAGGACTTACTTGAAACATTCCTCCTGTTTCTTAGTCCACTTGAAAGAGCTACAGTGAAGCAGGCTCTACAAGGAGATGTTCTGTCAGATGACGAGCAAGACATATTTGAAGACATTCTAGACCGTGAGGGATGTCACTCTATCCCTAAAGGGGAAAATGTCCGGCCCACAATCTACCAACTGGCCCACAAAGTTATCATACAGAAGAGTATGTATGCACTGGAGGGCATGAGAAAGGTGGTCAGAGATGCCCTACACTCAGCTTTTCCAGATGTTAACTCTATCAAGATAATGTATGGCTCTCTAAAACCTACTCCTAAGAAAGTCTGTGATTTACTTGCCGCAAATCCTCAAACAAGGGAGGAGGCCCAGTCGCTTAGATTTTTGCAGCAATACATCGGAGCCCAAAACGAAGAAGGTCTAGGCACATTGTTGAGATTTTTGACAGCTTCGCCTGTAATGACTGCCACACAGATTTCTGTACAATTCACAAATACCACTGGATTAGCTCGAAGGCCAGTGGCTCACACATGCGGACCAATGCTTGAGCTGCCAACAAGTTATACTTCATATAGAGATTTCAGATCAGAGTGGCAAGCGGTACTTTCAAGTGGCTACCTCGCCATGGACATTGCATGATTTTTTTTTTGTGTTTGTTGTTTTTGGTTTGTCTCGCGCATACTTCAAAGTTAGGAAAATTGGTGTTAACCTGTATTTTCGAAGAGATGTTTTTAAGTGTTTAAATAGATCTTCAACATGTATTGTCAATCGATATGACACAAACTTTGGAGGAAATGATCCTTAAAATGTCAATACCAAATTTCTTTCATGATTTAAAATATAAATATGAAGTATGGTATTTCATAAAGAAAATTCATAGCTTTCATTTGACTCCAATATCTAACTTTAGTTTATTGGCAGTGGAATGTTAAACATTTGATTGTCTTGCTTTAAAACTCGTCCAGATGTCTGCATGAAGTACGAATAGTTTCAAATTATTCTGTAGCAGGTCCCTAACGTCCCTGTCATAATAATGGCCTACCATCAATGCACAGTACACGTTGCATGGTGTGACATGCATTACATGTAATAGCAAGTTCACCTTTACTTGCACTTTTTTCCTTCTCTAATGATTATTTTAGTTTTCTTAATTCTTTTAAATTCCTTGTTATAGATTCTTTTAAATGCTGTGACATCGCTCAATGGCAGTGAATACGGTTTTAGAACAGGAATTTTTTAATCAAAATTCATGACGATTTTTACAATGCATTATATGGTTGCTAATAACATTGCCTAGGTTTTGTCAGTTATTCCTCCAGCTTAGTGAAGTTTAATTTAACCCATAGAGATACAGAGCTTTCTTCAGGTCTGAATTAATCAGCTTTCACTCCTCAAATTGGCAACAATTATTATCTTTTTCCTCTCATAGTCTGAAAAAAAAATTAAAATGGATATAACATTAATCAAAATGAATAATAATTGCAAAATTTAATGTAAAATTGCCAATTTTCACATGTAAATAGTGATTACATATTTTCATTGCATTGCCAATTGAGTTTAATGATTAGTTAAAGTTAAACTGCTCGTCAGCATGCCCTTATGATAACTCTTTATATGCACCCATAATTCTTATGTTGGTACTCCTGTTTCCAGATATGAATATATTTGTTATATTACAGGTTACTTTGGAGGAATGGGCTAGAGTGGAATAACCGTAACCCTGAAATTCTGGGAAAAATAATTTCCTGAAATCATCCATTTTGTTCACGGTCAAGAACAAAGTAGCAAGTTTTGAGTTTGCCCTTGTAGTTGTCTTTTGTTAGGTATTTTTCTTTTAAAATTATTGTTACATTTCCAGCTCACCTGAGCCAAGGACTCGCATCCTGTCAGTTGTGCGCTGTCCATCCTGCCGCATCTGGGAACTTTTTTTACATTTTTATCAAAATTGAATTGTTCAGTTTGAAGTGATGATATACATGTGGGGGCTTGACAAGAAATAGCGTCAAGTTAATTAATTAGCATGCTGAGAAGAGCATCTATCCCCACAGGGCTCTTGTTAATGATGTTACATTTTTCTGACATTGTTTTGTTTCATAATTTTTCTGTACTAGTTACATGTATTGTATTAATTGTTAACTTATATCAGTGCCCGATGCACTTGTTTTTTAGTTCATGGTTATTACATGAGAAGAACGGTTTTGTCCATTGATAAGTTTTTTAGTACTGATCTGCTCTATTCTCTTAGTAAAATTGACCGTGTCCAAATACGTTGGAAAAGGAAAGCCCTAGGATAGATCTTCAAACTTGTTTACAAATTGCTTCCTACGTCATTATGCGAACACATTTCTTTAAAAGGATGTTCTTACGGGCTCAGAAATTCCGGCCATAAACTATCTTTAGGAAAACTCAAAACAAACAATGGGATTTATCTATACGGGTGTCCAATTATACAACGTGTTGCCTGAAAGAGTATCTTTTCTCAAATCGTAAGCTCTTTGAAGCAGAGGTAGATGCATTGTACCATTAAAGTGTCAGTCTCCCCCCAACCTCCACCTCCCTCTTTCTCTTCCTCTCTCTCTCTGTCTTATGTTCTCCCCTTCTCTTCCTCTTTCTCCTCAGACTTCCCCCTATATGCTCTCGTCCTCTTCTTCCCTCATCTTTGTTCTCCTTTTCCCTTCAGTTACTATACAAATGACACAGACATCTTACATGTATTGTTAGGTTTTCTTGTTTTTATTATGTTTCTCTCATTGTTATCGTATTCATTTCATTATCATGCTTAATTAATTATGCTTATTATTACTAGGTTGTTTCTCTGTGTAGTTCTATTCAATGTAATTTCTGTATGATTTATGTTTAAGTCTTTTACCGTGGTTAAATAAATTCAATCAATTATTCAATGAAGACTTTTTTTAATTGGTCCCGACAGATGAGCAAGCTCCCATTACATAATAGGTATACTATTATGTTCCCTATGGCTAGCCATCTTTGTAGAGCCACCCAGGTGGAGTAAAACTAAGAGATCAAAATGTCATCTGTCCATAGTGCTTACAAAAATGTGAATAATTAAAAAAAAAAAAATTTGGTGGGTATATTGTTCATGCATGGGGACCCCATATTTAGCCAAAATCAAAGGTCATGTAAGTATTTTAATATTCCAGCTGTCACTTTAAGGACAATTATACCCATACATCATTAAAATAAATATTTAACTTTTAAGCAGATTAGTGAAAGTTTGAGCAAAATTAGATGATCCATTCAAGAGTTATGATTTCTTGAAATTTGATAAATTCCACGTCGCCCTCTCTTGATAAGAATTTGTGATGTCATAGGCGAACAGCAATAATATACAAAATTTAGGGGAAAAAAAATCACAAGAGGTCATTTTTCTTGGTAATCAAAACAAAACTTGACCTATCTCATTCAGAAAGCATACAAAAGATATTAACCTCTACATATTTCAATAAGATGTTGAGGGATTCCTCACTGATTCCATGTTCTGATTCCTGAAATCAAAGGACTGTGTTTGTATAAATCAGTCTGTTGTCGAAGTGTTATTTTTGTTTACTTGCAATTAAAGTTATACCTGTCATTCATCTTGCTCGTTTCCCAAATGTCTTATGTGACAACAATAGTGTTGGATGTCCATGTTTTTGCCTTCTGTGTCAATTTTTTCTTCTTCTTGTAACGTTGCTTTTCATGTGTGTGGGTGCCTATTTTCACCTTTACATCTATATTATGGGTCCTTTGGTCTATTGGTCTTGCGGTCTATCGGGATTCTCCCTTATGAAGCTTCTCTGTTATTTTTCCTCTTTGCATCCCATTGATCTGTAGCTTGCCTTTGAATGCAGTGCGTCATTTGATGAGGCAGATCTGTCCTCAGGGTCATCAAGCAGTAGACATGTCCTGTCCCAACCTTCACCAGCTAACAAACCCACACCATGTAGACATGATCGATCCAGGTACTCATAATTGTTTTAAAAAATGCATTTCTTTCTGACCTCTTGAGAGCATTCCTTTCACTCTGCTAAATACTGAGTGCAGGCATTGATGTACATGAAGATGGTGAAAAACTTAACCGTACAAAGTGCAGGGGTGCACAATGTCCCCTCCATCCTCCTGCAAACCACAAATCTGTTCCCCGCTCCTAGAGTTTTTGTGTGTTTGCCTCCATGCTTGGTATAATTTTGTACTCTTATTTACCATAAAATAGAGGCATGTTTAAAATTTTGGTGAAATTTCAAGCTCTTCTGTATAAAAATACACAAAATACAACAAAATTACTGTTCTCTAGGTATTAGATAGGACTAAAAGTATAATTTATTAATATTATGCATTTGTTTATTTGAAATAACCTTTTTTTTTTGGCCAAAGCAATATTCATAATTAGAATAATAATTCCATCCAGCAGTTTCTTTTTCATTCATTTATCTGAATACAGCTTTAGGGAAGTTATTTTAATTTGTCATTACTTGGAAATTGTGAGAGTCTTATCCAAGTTAACCTTTGCAAATTTATCATTTGATTTTTATGAAAATTAGCAAACCCTGTAGTGAACTGAAGTTTGATGTGCTGAAGATCTTGGAGAAGCATCCCAAAGGTCCTGCCATCATCACGGAGTATGAAAAGAATGGGTACCTTTGTCCTGGCACAAGGATGTCTCTAGTGACTGTAGTGACTGTAGTGACTGCAGAGCTTGTCAGAATATGTGGATAGTAAGTACCATTTGTATTTAAGTCACACTGTTACTACCACTTTGAGAAAAAAATAAAATAAAAATTTGCGTACACAAAGTGTGTGCACATTATGCCTTCATGGATGTCAATGATACTTGGCACACATGTTGGCCTTGAGGTGAAGATGTGCAAGACAACTTTTGTTGACTGTGGCAAAAAGTGTTGCCATGGTTACAGCATAGTACATTGTATATAAACAAGTTGTGGTAAAACTTTGGGGGTTAAACTACTTCCACGATCATCTTGAAAGCATTTCAAATGGAATTTTCACATGTGCTGTAGATGTACATTGGAAAAGTATGTATTACCAAGGTGACAACATATTATTGTACTTTAATTCAGGAAAACAGGAAATAGTTCCATCCCACAAATCTGCACTTTGGATGGGGATGTATATTATGCACTGCATAGTTTACTGATTCACTTATTTTTATGGTCAATGCTAAAACCCAAATTTTTGAAGAAAAATAATGTACTGAGAACTAGAGTCAAACTAAATGGCACTCATTAGAAAACAGGCTCTGTCTTAATATAATCCTTCATGCTCGTAATGTTATATATTATTTTCTGATGATTGCCACTTGAAAAGATGTGTTCCTATATTCTAGATGCAATACTGTTTTATCATCTCTTTTCTCATCTGTTATTAAACAGTTACCCCTCTGTGCAAGCAAAAGAAGCTCTTGCAGCTGGAATACTGACTGCATTTCCTAACCTCAGAGATAAGCAAGGACACACAGGATATGTAAGTGAAATATTGTGTGGTGTGTTATTTCATCTTGCCTGCATATTGTAAGTAATAGGCAGGAACCAACAGGTTAATCACCTTTATTTATATACATGTACCTATTTTTTCTGATATTTCTTGTCATTGCATCACTATGCTCATAGATTTTTTACAGCAAACAGTGTCATCCCATAAGTCTGCACATTAGGCAGGGACGTAATTACACAAGGCCTAATTTACTCATTCACATGTTTCAAGTTTGTATTGGCATTGGATGAAAAACACAAGATATGACTTTGCTGGGAGCCAGATGAGTAGTGTCTACCATTAAACATCTGGCTCTTTCTTACCATCCTCGTAGAGAATAGTGAAGTCGTGTTCTAAAGTCTTAACATGTAATATGGATTTCTACATGCAGGAACACTTCTTTGCATCATCCGGTGGCCAAAGCGGCTACATACAAGGCAAACTCAAGAACATCAGAAGAAATCTACCATCAACTTCAAAACAAAAATCCAACTTGACGAGAGGGTTCCCAACACATTCACCAAGTAGTCATGCAGGTCCACAAACAAAGAATGCAGACATACCTCTCCTACCTGAAGCAGACGCAAAGAGCGTGAGAGCTACTGTAGGAATGCAACAGGAGGTGCGCACAAAGTTTCAGTCATGAAAGCAATGGCTGAATGTGTTGGCAACCGACTACAGTGGGTAAAATCCCAGAAACCTTTCCTGTCACAAGTATTGGCACGGTATCCACGCTTCTTGGATATTCCTGAGCTTGTAAGTCTTCATTCCTCATCTATAGATATGATGTAGTTCATTTATCTTTTTATTGTGTGTGTGTGTGTAAATCATATCTTGACACAAAATCTAGCGATCAGTATATATTTTTTCTAAATATTTGTCTAAAGATGCCATATATAGGGATCTCCATACTGTAGTGATGGTTATGTAAGTAGGTCATAGGTCAAATGATGGAATGTTCGAAAGTTGGTGAGATACATTATGGCCAGCTCCTTGCTTGTATTGTTTTTGTAGTTATAATTTTGCTAACCTCTCTATCACTTTCCTATAGTCCTCATGCCCCATAAGAAGTACTTTCAAACGAAAGAATATATCAACAGCCTCCAATTGTGAACCTTGCTAATTTTGCCTCATTCTTGTTATTGTGACTTAGATCAACCAAAGCTTGATAGAATGCAATGTCTTCATTTAAAATAATTGCAAAATTGAACATATTATTTTTTATGAAATCTTTTTTATTTTCATTTGAATGTGACTATGCTTTTTGATATTATAAACTTTCATTGGGACAGATTGATCAGGATTTTCAAGCAATGTATCCACTCGAATCACCATGCCTATTGGGCAAGTGGGAGGAACATGCTAAGATTCTGCTTCAGTATGCATCAAATTGTCGTCAGGAAAGGGTGAAGAAGATGATGGAGGAGTACAATTCACAATGTGAAGCCAACCCTGAAGGTAGCATTATGTGTGATAAGTTGTTCTATTGCATTGTGATCTTATTGCACTTGCCTGACATTTTCCAGATGATATTTTGTCTGACAATCTCAAAAGCAGACTGAGAAAAAGTTCGTCCATTTTTTATTTGGAGCTTTCAAACTAATAGTGTCAACTTACTTATTATCCACCTATTACTGTATGTCTGTGATGAAATCTACACATGTATACCAGCTCATTATGCCTCCAACCCCAGAGAGTGTCGAGAGGCATTACGTTTTCGGGTTGTCAGTATGTCTGTACATTTCAATCTCTTTACCAGGGTATTTAAAGAATGGGTGGATTTTCACTAAACCTGGCTTAAGGATGCTCCATGACGTGTTGGTGACGATGATCTGAGTAGATTTTGGGCCATATCCGCCCAAGGACAAGGCTTAACCCTAATTGTACCGGGGCCTAGACAAATTTTGTCGCGCAATAAAAACCGCGCGTTTTCAGCGATGCCGCTTCACGAGTTTTTTTTCTTTCGAGTCTTACGGATCTTTTGACACCAAGTTTTTGAAAATCGGACATTCCGATAGAGTTACGTGACCTTTTGTGACCAAAGGTCAAACCGAAAATTGAGATTTTTGTCATTTTGTGTACAAAACGAATGGCAAAGTGAAGTTTTTAGTTTGGTCTACAAATCAGTAATATTTCACTCTTTAAACTTCATTTATCATTTATTCAAGCTGAAAATCGATCTAGATAATGACCTTGGGTATCAAATTCATAAAACAATGAAATACATAAGAATCGCAATAGACTTTGACAATTTTTTTATCTCATATAAATGCCCAATAGGCTTTTAAGAAATTTTTTCCAAGAAATAAACTCTGTAAGAGCTTTATTTATGTAATTATTAACAAAAACATAATTTTATGAATATAATTTGCATAATTAATAAAATGATCAATTTTGAGCGAAAAAATGGCGAGATCTCTTCCTTTGCGCAATTTCTGAGGTGCGTGCGAATTTCGTGGCGACGGCCCCTCTGGGCCCCCCACGGGCATACGAAGCTCAAAATAGCCCAGTACAGTTAGGGTTAACCCTAAAATAGCCGGGGCTGATTCCGCCCCCCCTCCCCTCCCAAGATCTTGGCCCAGTTCGCGTGATCGCAACAAATTTTGCACAGGCATCACCCTGGACGTAATCTATATGAAGGCATAGTTAGATTTTTTCAAAATAACTAATTTCTAATTATAATTAATTAATTATGCAAATTTAATCATTGAATAACTTTTTAGCCCATAGAATGCCTTTAGATGAGAAGTATTTTAAACATAATATTTGGTGTTGGTAAAGGTACTAAACAATTATTGATTATAAAAAAATGCGAAATCCATTTCAATTTTTATGTTTTTTTGTTTTTGGAATTTCTTAAGTATTTCTTTGTGTTTTACTTTTGTTTTGTATTGTTTTTTTTAATGAAAATTGTCGCAGACCACTTTTCAACCATAATTAGGCCAAAATCAACTAATTAAATTGATTACAAGAGAAATTTATCAGTTATTTGTGAGTTATATGAAATAACACTATTTCCCATAGGATTTGTTCACAAAATCACAAAATTGAGCCAATTTTGGGTTGACATGCATTCATAAAAAGGGGCGTGGCTTCATAACCGTATGCAAGGTCGCTGCAAATTTTGGTCTCTAAAGTTGCGCAAGACTTGAAAGAAAAAAGTCATGAAACGGCGCAGTGAGTTCATTGCGTGTTACGGACTTATCGCGTGAAACGTTGCGGGGTATCCCCGGCTTTTAGAGTCAAATGTCCATGAACTTTGTTCTAAAATGACATAGTTGGCAGGTAGTTGGTGCTTAATTAAGAGGTATCTTGATAAACCTATTTTAAATTTGGTGTGTAGGTGCATTCTTTTATTATATTCTGCCCTTGCACTGTTCATACTTTCTAAAGACAAAGAGATCATGTCTGGCAGCTGAGTCATGTGACGTCATATTCAATCATCTGTACTGGATATTTGATCTGTTTGATTTACAAGTGGCATAGTTATAATTTCCTGACCCCCAAAAAAAAAAATAAATAAATAAACTAGAAATTTAATTCGTCATTCGGACGAATTAGGTGGTCTGTCTTCTTGATCATGATGATCATGATGATCATGTTAGTAATGGTCATGATGATAATGATAATGGTGATGATGATGATGATAATGATAATGATGATTATGATGATGATGATGATGATGTTGATGAGGATGATAATCATGAAATACGCTTAGGCTGAATGACGACGCTGTAGCTTATATGCAAATGAGGCAAATGGGGGTGGCAAAATACGCTTAGGCTGAATGACGACGCTGTAGCTTATATGCAAATGAGGCAAATGGGGTGGCAAAATACGCTTAGGCTGAATGACGACGCTGTAGCTTATATGCAAATGAGGCAAATCCGCGCGTGCTACCTTTTCGTGTAAAATATGTTTTATTTGTCTATGGTGTCTACCCAAAAAAGTGCGGGGCCCCGTTCAGCGGCCCATGTTCATGTAGAATGGCATTATAAAAACTTTTGTGTTTACAAATTCATGGTTGACTCTTTATTTGTTGAAAATATGAAAGGGTGATTTTCAGCATTTTTTCTTTGTAGAGAGGGTTCGGGGGTCTGAATGTCCTCATTGCAAGGGGGCCGTATCAGGCGTGACAAGAGACTCGCCAAAAGCACCCTAAACAAGTATTAACGTGATGCAAAAAATACACCCTGTATCGTTACGTGTAATTTGCTACCCTAAATAAGTAGGCCTAATCATTTTTTGTAAATCCCTAAGCAAGTGTTCCTCCAAGGCTGAGTTCGCCATAGTGCCGAATTAGGACAAAGCAGCATTTTTCTACCGGGGTACGGTGCCGTGGCACCCTGTAGCCCGCGCAATAAAACAATACAGTTTATTTGATTTATGTAAAACAGGCTATGACTTCAGCTTCAGCTAGAAATGGTGATTGTAATTTGTTCGAGTGTTGAATGACTCTAAGTAAGTTGATTTTTTTTTAACCCTAAATGCGTAAATCATCACTTTGAAAATGATACCCTTTTTCTTGATTTTTGGTGATTTTGAGACCCTATTCACGTTACGTGCGTAACGTGCCTGATCGTGAAAAACAACCCTTTTACGTGATTTTTGGTCGCGCCTGATATCTCCCTTGCAATTATGAGGACAGACCCTAGCTCCCCATGGTTGAAACCATAGGGAACACAAACTAGGCGGAAAGTAAAACTTGGAGTGGTTATGAGTGTTCTTGGCACACTAATATAGTCCCTAGGGAATCCAGCTAGGGGCATCTGCTGTTCTTTCATCATACTGATCTGAGCCATTAATTTTCTGTCTTCACACATATATGAACAAAGACATTCAAATGGCTATTATTGATTTATATGAATTTTTGTATTTTTAAAAATGAGGTACTGACCCCGTACTGATCGGAGGGATATCAAAACAGCGGCTTATAATGCTAATAATTATAACTAGGCCAGGCTAGCACGTGTCTTAGACTTTGTCGCGTTGGGGGAGCTGAAAGCTATAGGTCTACTTTGTATGCCTATTTTTTATTCAATATTCAGCTTTGTCATATTTGATGATGGTTTTGTCAACGATCAGAGCGATGGTCATAGAGAGTTTCTCTGAGAGGAGAAGGGCAGGTTCACAGGAATCATTTTTGGTCGGAGCGATCATTGAAGCTGTCGATCGTGTCGATGATACTACTCACGTTAATGTTGATGGATACGGCGAGGGAGTTGGATCTGGAGCCAGTGCCAGTGGAAGTACTGCTAGTGCTACTACTAGCAAGAAGGAAGTTCTGCTTTGCTATGTAAACAACATTTCTGAGGATGTCTTGAAGCAGAAATTGCTTGACTTGATTCCGAGGCAGAAGATAATATTGACGAATGTGCTGAAATTTCCTAGTAGCTACAGGCTATCTGAAAATTCGAAGGTAAGAATTTTCTGTCAAGTGTCATGTCTGAACACTAGTCTTATACCCTACATGTCTTACTACTTACTAGGCCGGTCATCTTTATATTACACACACAGTACTTACGCGATCGAGGTTATAACGTCGCACAATTAAATATACCTCTGTATTGTGAGCAGTTGCCTCCGTAGGCAGTGTGTGGTCTTGTACAGCAAATGTTGTAAGGAAAGGACCAAGCTCAGCAGCTCAAAAGCTTGAAATTTCATTTGGTTGAGATGATAAGATTTTTTCGAAGAATCTGGTGTGAAAACAGATATTATCCCTTGCAAAAATAAGATGGAATTATTTTCTGAGAATTTTGCTGATTTTTGGGAGAGGTTGTGACTGCCACTGAATTGACCCCACATAGTAATGGCTCTGTGTGTGTAATAATTATGGGACTGTCATGACTGTTGCACATTCACTGTTGCAGTAATCAAAACAAGACATCAGAATTTCTCTAAGCAAGATATAATTTTGTCAAGTTTGATAGATTACCTGATTCATGGGCACTTCAGCTCTTATTTGTGCTGCAAATTTGAGGATTTAGAGTAGAAAATGAAATTTAGTAATTATTTTCCTCTTGAACTGTGAATGAAGTAGTGGGCAAAAGGGTGCGGCGATAGAGGTCTACACAGAAAAGCTATTGTACTAGTTGTACTTGAATTTGAAGCCTATTCGCCCGTGAAGACTATCTTCGAGTATAAGCTTATCTTCAGATAAGCTTGTACATGTATAAGTGATTTTTGTGTGACAAAGACAGCCATAATTGTCCATGATGTCAGGTTGGGTTGACTGTCATTCTGAAAATTAACTTTGCCTTTGCTTTGGCTTTAAGCTGTTCACTAGTACTTTTATGGACCTTGTTCAGGGCTCTCTTGGTTCAGTAGGCAATGGGTCACTTATGCAATGTTCAACATGTATAACTACAAGATTAGGTACGCCACATTAGCACTAGAGGGCAGTCTCTGTTTTGTATCAGAATTGCACAGGCATTTTTGTACACAAGGTAGTCAAGTGGAAGGAGGTGTCCAAGCAGGTGATCAGAGAACGCTACACTGAACCTCTTGAGAAAGCCTCCGAATCAATCCTGGCCACCCTTGCTGGTGTAATGCCTGATGAGAATCTCTTGGTCTCAGTCACAACCAGCTTACAGTCAATTCTTGTTGAAACTTCGATGAGCCTACCATACTCAAAAGGGAAAAGCAGAGGCAAGGGTAAGGCTGAGTGGAATCCAGAGGTGGATGAGTGTTATCAGAGGTACCTTAACGTGTGGAAGAACTGGAGAGAGACAGAAGAAGACAAGAGCAGTCAAACAGGGATGTTAGCTGCCAAGCTAAAGAAAGCTTTCCGTGCCAAGCTGCGGCAGTCAAAAGCCGCCTGCAGAAACGGACTTCTCTCAAGGATTGAGGAGGCCCATGAGCACAGTGACAGGCTGTTCTACACGCTGGTGAAAGGCAGAGGACCCAAAACAGATGTGCAGCAGCTTAACCTTGGAGGTCAATGCTTCTCAGGATCGGATATCATCCAGGGCTGGACTCAACATTTCCAAGATCTTTCCACACCCACTGACTACAGGGCAGCACAAGCTCCCAATCCAACACACCGTGAAAGTCAACTCTCCCATGGGTTAGAACACCTCTTCACATCAAAGGAGCTGTGCACTGCCATCTCTTCCTTAAAACCCGGCAAAGCGAGTGGACCTGACAACATCTCTCCTGAACACCTACTGTACGCTGGTCGCAATACCAGGATTCTCATCCTTGTCTTGATGAATTTGATGGTTCATTTGAAGCATATTCCTCCTAGCCTTAAGGATGGTCTTGTGATCCCTCTTCACAAAGGCGGGGACAAGGATCCATCTGTCCCAGGAAACTATAGGGGCATCACACTCACCCCTGTCCTGAGCAAGCTGCTGGAGCTGCTGATCAAACCTAAACTCACCCAGCACCTACAAGAGCACCAAATACCAGACCCACTCCAATTTGGCTTCCAGCAGGAAGATCCTGTACTCTAACAGGAAAAGCCTTGGACCTTGTCATCGAAATCTACAAGCTCTCTAACCAACCACTATACCTTGCCATGCTGGATGCTCAAAAAGCATTTGACAGGGTTTGGCAGGAAGGTCTCCTGGCAAAGTTAGCAGCAACACACCCGTCCCCAGCTCTGCTGCATACCATTGCAGAATTCTACAACAGCTGCTCAAGCAAGGTGTTTTGGGACCATTCTGTAGGACCCTCTTTTCGTGTGCTGCAAGGAGTGAGGCAAGGAGGTGTTTTATCTCCCACGCTCTACACACTCTACATTGATGACCTCATCAAGCTCCTGAGAGAATGCTATCTAGGTTGCACAATCAGGAACCTCTACGTAGGTGTCATAGCATTTGCTGATGATATTGCTCTTCTTAGTAACGACCCAACAGAGCTCCAACAAATGCTTAACATCACATTCCAGTACACCCAAGAATGGAGGTACAAGATTAACCCCACTAAGAGTGCCGTCATCGTGCTGAACCAACATCGTACAATCAGCGGACATTCCTGGCATATCGATGGCGAGCCAATAGATGAGGTATCCTCCTACAAGCACCTTGGTATAACCAGGACATGTGACCCTCAACATGATTATGCAGCAGATACGATCACCAAAGGTTACAGAGCCTTTTATGCCTTATTTGGAACCTCTCCACTGAGCAAGGGTCGTACCTCACATCGCGGCAAAGCTCTGGACAACATTCTGTGTGCCACGGATGCTGTATGGCTGCTCCAGCGTGCCTTTCTCCAAAGCAATGTTGAATCGCCTAGATAAAGCACAGATCCACCTGTTCAAACGGATATTGGGGCTTCCAGCAACATCAGCTGATGAAGCCGTCTATCTGCTCACTGATACCTTCCCTATTAGTCTGCTGATCTTACAAGATAAGCTTCTTCTCCTAGGGCAGATCTTGAACATTGACTCTGATAGGATCGAACACAGGATGCTCCTTCATGGTATCTGCTCCAACACCTCTTCCATCCAGCAATGGCGCTCTGCTCTCAAGCAGCTCAGTCTTCCCACTCTAGACGAGCTTGTAATGAGACCCCCCAACTACCACCTATGGAAGCGCATGGTACAGTTAGCAGTGATGCAAGCTTCTGAGACCAGACAATTTGTTGCCCTCATTGAAAAGACTTCTTTATCCCTGTGGACCAGAAGACCTAAACCTAAGGCCAAGGATCTGTATCCTGGGCATATTGCCAACCCAAGCTTGAGGTCAGCTATCACCATTCGAGCCCAGATCTCCTGCAAAGTCTACCTGACCCAAGTCAGGCTTGTCAGGATCGGGAAGGCAACTGATGACTGCTGCCGTCTGTGTCGGGTAGAGCGAGAGGATGTTGAGCACCTTGTTGCAACTTGCCCAGCCCTATCATCTGTGCGTCAAGACCTTATTAATTGTATTAAGGATAACCTCAACACAAAGCAGTTTGCTCAATATTTCGAGTCTGCGCCTGCGCTGTTCTTGGAGTCAGTGCTATTTCTCCCTGCTGGGCACATCAGCAGTAGTGCCAAAACACAGCTGCATACCCTTATCCTTTATTTTATACGCAACCTTCACACAACCCGTCAAAATCTACTTAACGACCTATAGAAAGCCATTTATGTAACTTCGGCAGACTCACAGTGCCGACGATCTCCGACCTGAGCGGAGGAAGGATACAAGAGAGAGAGTCTCTGTTTTGTATCAGAATTGCACAGGCATTTTTGTACACAAGGTAGTCAAGGAATTGCAAGTGAATGAGGAACGATATTTTTGAAAATCTACTAATGGTGATAAATTCAACTTATTTTTTGTAGCAATGAATTATTTCAGTCCCACATATTTTTGAAATTGATGACATTGCAGAGGGTCGCAATGTCCCTAGGAGTAGAGGTGGATAGTTTCACTTGGGGCTGAGTGGTTCTGACCTATGAGTGTAATGGGTTAATCTTTTGATTTATAGGGCCCTGCACTGCCGCCCAAATGCAAAACCAACTTCCAAGTTGATTTCCATTTGGTGCACATTGTTGGTATGGGAAAGATTTCCATAGACATGAGACATGCCTTATGTACCCCCTTTGAAAAAGAGAACATGGAGGAAGAGCTTTCTGAGACACCATTGATTTATAATTCAATTCAAGGCATCATAGAAAGGACAGGGCCAGCGTGAGTTGGAACTGTGTGCGGATCGTGGTTTAATTTGAAATAAATTTTTGTTTTTGATCTTTGTAGACTATATGACCAATATTTTATTAAATGAGTTTGGAAAAAGAAAGAAATAATAATAATTTTACCAAGACATTAAAAGAAAGAGATGCGATGAAATTGGCAACAATAGTCAAAATTGACTAATAGCCATTATAATACCAAACGAAGAAGAAGAAGAAGAAATTTTATATTCACTCTTTTTATTTTTATTTATTTTTTGTTATTGTCTTGAATTTGTTACCTATATGTAAAAAGATGATAATACTGTCAGGCTTTATCAAATGTCATAATAAATATTGTCATGAAATTAGTATCTTTTCAGAGCTGAATAGATACTCTATTACTAGTGCAAGTTAAGTGTGTTCATATTTAACTTGCAATATTGCATGAGAGAATACAAAATGGTGAGGGTCAGAGGGTGGCCAGCGAGCTAAGTTTGTTTTTGTTATTAATTTTTCTTGTGTATATAGTGGAAAACATGTGATAGGATTTAAAATTATCTTGTGTTTTATTCTTTTAACATTTAGGTGATTTCGAGGGTTTCAGATTTCGACGTTGATGAGGCCACTGTTGAGAATTTCATCAGGCCTGATGTGGTGTCTGTGGCGGAGGCGGGGCTCACCATCAAAAAGGCGCCTCAGTGTTTCTGGGGATGTTGTAGAGGTAATAATGATCATTTTACAGGATTGATGTAACATCATATTTTTGTGTACATGTTCATGCCACATGTCTTTTTTATCATTTAATTTTTTGTTTGATGAATTTAATTGTGATGAGGTTGGGTCTTATGATAAATAAATTTAGTGGATTTTTTTGTTTTTGTTTTTTTTACTTTTTTTTGGCTCTTGTTTGTGCTTGTAATATTTTGTTTGTTTATTTATTTGGTCTGTGTGTTTGTAATATCCTGTGGCATGCATGTTAGCAAATTAAATTTCTATGATTGATATGGATATAAAGAAGTTCTAGAGTGGCTTTAAAAAAAAAAGATAGCAGTAGTTGTAAAATGAAATGGATAAGTGGAGTAATACCACTTCTATAAGTGATTTAGTATGAAGATTTATTGTAATGGTGGTAAAGGTACATTATATCAAAAATAGAATGTATTATTGTTGTGATGCAGTAGTGGAAATAAAGGTAGCAATGACAGAAATACTCTTTGAAAGTTTTGGTGTGATATTGCAAATATTTGTATTAATGTTACGTAAAATAAAAGCAGATGTAAATATTTAAGTGTGCAGATAGGTTAACTGTAATGAATGTTATGGTTAGATAAATTTAAGCATTTTATGTTTGATTAGTTTGTTGTGTAATTTGTAATGTGATTGTTTTTTTTTTTTTTTTTTTTTTTTTTAATATAGGTGGGACCATGTGTTAACACAGCTGCTTTCAAACGGCGGTGCTTGCAAATGGAGGGTTGTGGAGCCTCAGTAGAAGTTGTGTTGTGGGGAGAGGCAGCCTTGAAGGATGTATCTTGTGGTAAAGCTGTAATTACAGCTTTAGTGAAGGATGGAGGGCGGCTGACTTCGACAGTATCAAGCCAAATAGAAGTAGGTTTATGATAATTTGATATATTTTTTTATTGGAAAAATGAAATATATGGTATGGATTTATAATGTTTGCATGTTTACTTGACAAATATTAAAGGTAAAGGAAACGCAGGAATCAGTATGCTTTCAGTCATGGTTCTCACCAGGGCCTTTACACATGGCGGGGCCACCATGCGTAAATTTCAAAACCACTTTTGCCACCATGTGTAAATTTAGAAGTAGAAATGCCACCATGTGTAAATTTCAGAATGAAAGTGCTTTTTGACACTCTTTGTGTGCACTAAATGCCAAATTAAAACAACACCATTTGTAAATTTATCTGCACCATGCGTGAATATTTCCTACATGCTGAACATTACATTTCCACCATGGGTAATGAAAATCTTGCTGAGAACCCTGCTTTGAGTATTAAAATGGGTATGACAATACTGAAAATTTGAGCAAAACTGAACTATTTGTTTAAAAGTTTTGATTGTTCAAAGTTTCAATAGATCTCTGTTATGGAGATTTTTGAGTTTACATCTTTGCTGCATTTGCGATGTAATAGTAGCAATTCTCTGTTCCTTTTGTGTATGAATTTTCAATAAAATGGATAAATAGGGATTTTTATAATCAGGAGTCCGCATAATTCTTATCGAAACGCTTGCCGAATTTTGTAGCCATGTCATACTCAAGCAATAAATTAAAAGAATTGTTATTTTTATTGAAAATGAAGGAAATCTGAAATTTTGTGTGTAATATGAATGGTGAGTTCTTTACTATGACATCACAGATGCTGACAAAGCTGCGAACTAAAAGGTCTGCATAATAAGGATTTAATGAATCCTTCAAAGTTTATAAATATTGAACAGATTGTGTGATTTGCTTAAATTTTCATTGTTTATTCTTGTTAAGTGGGATGGCTAATGCAGGATAGCCTCTTGGGCTATGAAATATGCTTTGTAGCATTGCGAATATGTGTTCTATCTTTTCTCTAGACAGTGGTGACACAACATTTGCTGCTGCGACATTTGTTCCGCCATCTATATCTTGAAAGGTCTAAGATGAAGGTCATGATTTTTTTTTTTTTTTTGCTCAGGACAATGTGAAGATTAGGATTAGGGTTAGGGTTAAGGTTAGGTTTAGGTTCAAGATTAACATGGCAAAGTTAGTCTGGAGGAATTGTCACAGGAGCAAATGTCATAGAACCTAGACAGCAGCTATTTCACTGTATTATATTAATCACAAAATGATAATTTCATAATTCATTTATTTTCTCCATTTAGGAAATAGGTATTGGAAATTGAAGCACAATTTGATACCATTTCACAAATTTACACATGAGCAGAGAGATATTAGGCTTATGTTCTCATCGACTTGTTATAGGAGTGTTAAATGTCATTTAATTTACAAATATTGTTTTGTTTGAATATGTGCATGTAGGTGTATGTACATGTATGAAATGTTGATTGCTATAGCTCAAAATAAAGTTTTCTTGTGAAGAGGATTTTTATGCCTCCGCCCACCGAAGGTGGTGCCGGAGGCATTATGTTCGGGTTGTCCGTCCGTCCGTCCGTCTGTCCGTCCGTCCCGCCCCGCTCGTTTTGCGATAATTGAAGAACCATTTGAGGTATGAACATCAAACTTGGTCCGAGTATGTATCACCACAAGAAGACGATCTGAATAGATTTTGGGGTATGTGGGTCAAAGGTCAAGGTCACAGAGATCAATTGCTGATATTTCAGGTGTTAGTCTCGTTCTCGCGATAACTCAAGAACCATTTGAGGTATGAACTTCAAACTTGGTGCTAGTATGTATCATCATAGGAAGACGATATGATCAGATTTTGGGGTATGTAGGTCAAAGGTCAAGGTCACAGAGATCAATTGCTGATATTTATGGTTTTAGTCTCATTTTAGAACCATTTGAGGTATGAACTTCAAACTTGGTGCTAGTATGTATCATCATAGGAAGACGATATGATCAGATTTTGGGGTATGTAGGTCAAAGGTCAAGGTCACAGAGATCAATTGCTGATATTTATGGTTTTAGTCTCATTTTTGCAATAACCCAAGAACCAATTGAGGTATGAATTTCAAATTTGGTGTAAGTATGTATCACCTAAGGAAGACAATCTGATTAGATTTTGGGGTATGTAGGTCAAAGGTCAAGGTCACAGGAGTCAATGACATTTCAGGTGTTATTATTATCTTTCTTGCAATAAGTCGAGAACCATTTTAGGTTTGAACCTCAAACTTGGTGCTAGTATGTATCATCATAGGAAGAAGATCTGATTAAATTTTGGGGTCATGCAGTTGAAGTTCAAGGTCAGAGAGTTCAATAAAATACATAAAAATGGCTTGTTCTTGTGATAATTTGAGAACTATTTGACGGATCAACTTCATTCTTGGCTT
This sequence comes from Mesocentrotus franciscanus, assembly GCA_037976565.1. Classification (NCBI taxonomy): domain Eukaryota; kingdom Metazoa; phylum Echinodermata; class Echinoidea; order Camarodonta; family Strongylocentrotidae; genus Mesocentrotus; species Mesocentrotus franciscanus. The sequence goes on from CP137673.1 coordinate 8,521,079, forward strand.
GTGTATGCATATGGAAGGGGCAATGATTTGATTAGAATTTGGGGTCAAGTTCAAGGTCATAGAGTTCAAAAACATATATAATAATCGCTCGTTATTGCGCTAACTTAAGAACCATTTGATAGGTCAACTTTAAACTTGGTTCATGTATGTGTATGGGAGGGACAATGATCTGACTAGGCTTTAGGGTCATGATGTTAAAGTTCAAGGTCACAGAGGCCATAAAATACATGAAAATGACTAGTTTTTACTAGAATTTCAAAAATTAAAATGAATATGCCATTCATTTCCGATCTGGTGATGGCGGAGGCATAAATTTTGACCGCGCGCGGTCGAAGATCCATCTAGTTTATGTGAATTTGGTTGCATTTTTTTAATACTATTTTGTTATTTTCTTTTGCAGAGTAGTTCATCCGTAGTGGCCAGTGGGGTCATTGTAGGAATGGAGGACGCAGAGAACGGGTATGTTTTTTTGTTTGTTTTTTTTTTTTTTTTTGTATTTTGTATTGGTTTGAAGAAAAAAAAAGATCATAGAAGGATCAAGTGCTATATTTTGAACATTTGTTTGAAAATCAAGGCTGCTCTATTTTATGCCATACCAGTTGTTTATTGGGGGAGTGAAGCCCAGGTATCAGTGTGTTTCCAGTCCATGAAGAATAATGAGAAAAGTAAACTGAACATTTGAGGAAAATTGGACACTTTGTTTAGAGTTATGGACTTGAAAGTTTCATTAAATCTTTATTCTACCATTCTGGACTATTAACCATATTTTGTGGTTTGGCACAATAACTTTTGATTCAGAATCTTTCCAAAATACACCAGATGCATCATTAGAAAGAGTACATATTTCTGTATAGATTGTGTCCATTTTTGTTGCAGACCATATTGCATTTGACACCAGGAATTTGAAAATGGAGAAAAAGCTTTTAAATCCTTAGATTGGCAACATATTGGAGGGCTGAAAATCACTGTTTTATCAAAATTGACATTTTTAATAACTTTTTGTAAAATTTCTTAAGCATACATGATGTATGTGTAGGTTTTATTGTTGAGCCCACCAGAGGTAAGGGAGACAAAGGGATTGCCTGCAGTGTCTGTCTGTCCGTAGTCTGTCTGTCTGTCCATCGTCTGTCCGTAACGCTACAAAAACCTGAATAACTCTATACTGAGGGCTTCAATTTCAATCAAACTTGGAGGGTAGAGTGGTTATGCAAAATTACACATTTTACCAAACAGCAGGGTAAAGGTGAAAGGTCACAGATAGGGGTCAACAATATTTATTGGCCAAAGTAAAGTTTTTAGGGTGCTTTTTGACTTTTGATCTACATGTCTGCTTGGATTTAAACTTAGGTGGTAGATGTGTCTTGGGAGTTGAAGGTCAGCACAAGATCAAAGGTCGCAGACGGGTCAATGTCATTTTTAAGGGCATGTTTCGATTATAGCTCATAACTTTTGATCTACTTGTATGCTTGCAACCAAACTTGGGTGGTGGATGTCTTTTGGCTTTTGGGGAGTTGAAGGTCACCACAAGGACAAAGGTCGCAGACAGGGGTAAACAAAAATTTTGACGCCAATGTCAAGTTCTTTAAGGCGCGTTTCAGTTATGGCTCATTTCTGTAGCAAGTCACTATCATTTGTTCATATATATGCTTTGCCTTGATTCCACTTTTTATAACAATGAAAGTTAGATTTGTAAAAATGTGTTGTGGTACGTTTGTGGGCGAGACACATTTCAGCACTTGCCTTGTTATAAATACATATCATTTTTATTAAAACATGTTGGAATTAACGATTTAACCCATTGGGTGAATTGACATGGAATCACCAAATTATTGAAAGAGATATTTTCTGTATTCACATGATGATTGATGTATTTAATTTGATATGTGTATTCATGTTTTTTTTTAAACATATGTTTTGTTCATTTTAAGGTTTCCGATTGAAGTTGTGCTACACAATGGTGAATCTCTCTTCATAGATGAATCCCTCTTCATTGGTGACTTCAACTTTGATATGAAGTTGCCAGTAAAGGTGGAGTATACAGTAGCTTCTGGAGGGCACGTTCAAAGCATTGCTGTAGGGAAACAGTGAAACATTGGGTTTGATCTGAAGTTATAACATGATATAAAAGTTTTTGTTTCAAGTTTAATTTTTTTTTCATTTGGAGTTGTGCAAGCTATTGTTTATATTGTGTTTTGATAATTTTATGATAAGGAAGATTAAAGGAACATCATTAATTGTTGAAGATATCTGGTGTCTTTGATAAGGTGCCAGTAAGAGGGAAGTATACGGCAACTTCTGGAGGGCAAGCATTGCTGTAGAGAAGGAGTGAAGCATTGAGATTGGTCTGAGGCTATAACATGACATTACAGTTTGTTTGTTTGTTTTTCAAGTTAGGAATTTTTTTTTCAGTTGCAGTTGTGCAAACTGTTGTTTTTATTGTGTTTTGATAATTTCATTATAATTAAGATTAAGGGAACGTTAGTAATACTTGAAGATATCATGTGTCTTTGCTATGAAGCTGCCAGTAAAGGTGAAGTATGTATGCCCAAAAAAAAAGTAGAAAAAGAAACAAAATTTTAAAAATCCACTAAATTCATGATAAGACCCAACCTTATCATGATTAAATTCTATTCTCATATATTTCATTTTTCCAATAAAAAAAAATATCAAATTATCATAAACCTACTCCTATCTGCACACTTAAATATTTACATCTTAATAGAAGAAAACTCATGATCAGGTGAAACTGAGGATCATATAGGCGTTTTAGCTTGCCGTTTTCTGTTTGTGCTGTAGCTGTTTGCATTGTAGTGTTTGCACTAGCTGAATGAGTCTCAAACTTGCTAGTTTGAGTGCTTATCTTATATGCTAGATTGCAGCGGTTACGTATTATATTTTAATATTGCATTTTGATCCAACTTTTCTATGGTAATTTTGTGGAATAGAACTTAAAGTATGAAAGTGTAATATGAAATTGTAGGTTACTTTGTAACAGCATTAGAATATTTTATGCATCAGCTTAATATAGATGTTAACAATAAAATGTAAGATGGTAGACTATGTGAGATAGGAATGCAAATATTGTTGGAATTGTTTTATTCAATATTTTTGTTATGATTTTTTACAGAGAGATCATAATGAAGGCTTGTGAATCATGAAATAATGCTTTGTATAATATAAAGTGGTCCAGATATCTAATCATGGTATAATTGAGTTTGACAAAAGGTGAGATATTTTTATTACCGTATTTACAAATTTTTATTGCTTTTATTTAGATTAAGGGATTGTTTTTATACAAAAATAATACACAGGTGAGAGTGTGTTAGTGGTGATGCAGCACACTCAAGAGTATTACATTGAAATACCCGATATGCATGCATCACCACTTACATAACGAACTTATAACTTGTGCATTGTTTGTTTTATAAGATGGGTCGGCAACATGAATATAAGGGGGAAAAATACAATGTGTGAACAAATAGTCCAGAAGCTACATGTAGGCTGTATGTCACTACTAGTAGCATAGCTAAAGGTGAAATAATGCCTCGTATGTATGCACATGTATTATCAGCGCGCATTGGGTTGTATGCATATAAGAAATATTGTACGCAATGTAGGGTACTGTTATGCTTTTAAGCAGATTTTGCAAGGTGGTGCATGTTAGTGCACAAATTAAGGAACATACCTATGAGTCATTGAAGGACATGTGATTGGATACATTGTCAAACTTATTTTATAACAGTATCTGTTTGTTGTTACCCATTTTGGTTGTGAAATTATGTCGGGTGTGAAGAGTGTGTTTTGTGTTTAATTATGTGTTAGGACTTACAGGATAATGATTAGTGATTGATTCACTTGAGATGTTTTGAAATTTGAATTGTAAGTGATACTAACGTTGAGTGATACAGTGGTGTTATTTATTTCAGAGGTTACATTTGTTTGGTTGATACATCTGTCAATGGTTGATAAAATGTTCATGAGTTTCTTGCCAGTTTAAAGTTTATTTTTGAGAAATAAATTTATTTTTAAAGAGAAAAATGAAATCATTTGTCTTAGTTTTACATGTATAATGTTGCTTGTAGTGAATTGAAAATTGGGCATTTGTAGTTGTTGATTCTGAATATTGCAGTGAAAACTGTTGTGTGTAGGAATGTTTTAAACGTTTGTAGGTACATATATGTGTAATGTTTCATTGACCACATTTTGTTGTTTGGCTCAATACCTTTTGGTTCAGAGCTCTAAAAATTATACCAGATGCATGAGTAGAAAGAGCAAAAATTTCTGCACGCACTATGTCTATTTTTGTTGCATGACTATATTGCATTTGATGCCAGGAATTTTAAAAACGAGAATAAGCATTAGAATCCTTAAATTGGCAACACATTGAGAGGTTCAAAATCATTGATTTTTATAAAAACTTAAAATTTTTGACAAAATTGTTAACAATGTACACCTGTATATTGTTTTCAAAGACATTACACGCTTTTAAAACCATGTAACACTAAAAGAAAAATATTATTGTATATTGTTGCCAATTTGAAGAGCAAAATGTGATCAATTTAGCTCTTAAATAATTCTTGTCCTGAAAGGGTTAAAATCTATTGTTTTTACAGGTTTGTGAGGGAACGATGAATTGGTCTTAGCAGTATATGTAGGTGTCTGTGTTGAAAGTGATACATGTAAGTTTGCTTTTTTGTGTCGTGTTTTGGCTGATTTTGAATGTGATTGTTGTGACTAATAATGATAGGTGAGGGTATTTAACTTGTGAGAAATGTGTTAATAAGGAATTATGGAAATTAATTTAGAATTAATTGAAATTAGACCCCCCCCCAAAAAAAAAAAAAGAAGCTATTTTTAAATTGTACATTTGTGGGGAAGATGCATATCACATAATGGATTTACTTGTTAAATATATATTTCAGCAGTATAAATTTTGAGATAAATTGAATTTTTTTTTGGATTTGGATAATTTGATTTATTCTTTTTAGGTTTGTAGGCATAATGGATGAAGTGAAGTTGATTTAGAAAAAAATTAAGTCCATTGTATGTGAGGTGTGAAGCAAGTAAGGGAAGTTAAAGGGCAATCCAACCTTTGTATTAAGATAATTTGTGTGAAAGAAGAAAATAAGAAAACAATGGTGAAAGTTTGACAGAAATGAGACAAGGAATAAGGAAGTTATGGATGTTTGAAAAATGAGATCACTATATCTATGTAAATCTCAAATTGGGAATTTGGTGAGTTGATTGTGACATTTTTGTGGACAGCTCTCCCATTTGTCGTGTACAAAAATATCATTAATTTGTGGTTTTCTTCGAGATGCCTTTGCCTTCGGGGCAGTACTGTAAATATATGGAGATAGCATATTGTTATAGGGCATCATGAAAGAAATAGATCCTATTGAGTAATACATTTTGAAAAAAATGACATTTTAGTAATTTTGAGTGTAAGAGCGAATGGGGGAGTTGTGCACAGCTACATCACAGGGACATTACCTATTTGGCCAATTTGATATTCCCACAGGTATAGTGATTACAACTTCCAAAATTTCATAACTTTCGTATTACTTGTCTGATTTCATTCAAACTTTCACCAATCTGCTTCTCTGATTTTCCTTTCTTTTTCAAAGTAACTTGCTATTAAGGTTAGATTTCCCTTTAAAATATGAGGTTGATAAGGTGGATATAAACTGTGAATAAATATGTCAGGATTATGATATGTGCTGTATGATTATGGATCATATATTTATTATATGATGAATTCATTACAAGGAATGGTTGTAATTATAATCTTCATGTGTGTATTCAAGGTCAGTTATTGAAGAATGAAACATTTTAAGAAAATAAAAATCATGAGAAGAATACTATAATGTATAGAACGGGAGGTGGCGTTTACAAATCTATACTTCAGCAAGGGAATTGTATGATTTTTGAGGAGGAGGCATTGTGCAATCAATGGGCAAAATCATAATAGAGCGAAGTCCAGAGACTCCAGACGCATGCGCAATGGATACAACGACTTATTTTGTTTTGCTTCATTTTGTTTGCATAATTTTCAAGTTTAAGGTTAGTCTTAGGAATAGGGCTATGCAGCCCCGTTATGATTTTGAAGTCTCAACAAAAAAAATTAAAAAGGAAGAAAATAAAAAGAGGAAAAAAGAAGAAAAAGAGGAGGAAGAAGAAAAAAGAAGGTTGGAAATGAGAGGCCCTGGGGGCTTGCAACTAGATCTATATAATATTCCTATTTTTGCATTTAAAACGTCAATAAATTTACCCATGTGTCATATCTCACACGTCCTATCAAAATACATTGGCGTGATTTCGCCCTGATGACGTCTCGCGGCGGAATCGATTTCCTGGCGTGTATTCCAACTGTAACTGACTTTATAAAATTGAAGAATTTTTTTTTAATGAAAAATAAAGGAGACTATTGAAATAGTAATGCTAAGGATAAATGTGTTGAAATCATGGAAAAATTTTGTATAACATTAAGTCGATGTGAAAGGAGAAGAAAATATTTAATTCGTCGTTAGGTGGTTTGTCAGTGATCATTATACTGTTAAGAATTAAACGTGATGGTCCAGGTCATGATAACATTGTCATGATGAAATAAATAATAATGACTGTGATAATTGACACAGTGTCGACGAAGATCATCAACGCAAATGCTAAAAAGTATGTATAAGAAATGAGCGTCATATCGATGAACGCATGATCATATAAATTATCATAAAATAAAAAAGACACCTTCAAATTATTAAGATTATGAGAAGCTTATGATCTTGATAATTAAACGATGCTTCTGATCATGATAATTCTGATCATCTCGATAGACATCATCATAATGATGAAGATCATTTGAAGTACCATATAGCTACATGTATCGTGATTGTGTTGCTGGTAATCTTGTTAATTGTGACTTTTAAGATCATAGTTTATCAAGATCACGAAGATGCATCTGGCAATATTGATAATTTTAATCAGATTATAATAATTGTCAAGCTCATCAGAAGTATCATCATGTTTTTATAATCTTGACAATTTTTATGATGATATGATAATCATGAGATTATCATGATTATCAAGATCTTCAGAAGTATCTTAATGTTCTTGATAGGCCTAATAGTGATGATTTTAATATTTATAGCCTAATCATAATCATCATCATAATCATGAAGATCATCTTTAACATCATCATGGTCCTGATGATAGTAACAAAGCACAGATAGTAGATCGTATTCAGGAAAGACGGAAATAGGGTTGTTTAAATGAAAAAGCCTTCATACTGACAAAAAAAAATTCTTGGATAGCTTTAAAATAAATAATTTATTGCATTGTTTACACTATAATGCACTATAATGGTCATGATGATTAAGAGGGTCAATGTGAAAAAGAAAGAAAAAAATCATGTAGCACAAATTTGGATTCGAACCGGGGACCTGTTTTGTCTTCGTTTTCAGTAAAAAAGGGGTATATTTTGACTAATTCTCCTTAAAAGTGATTGCAAAGGGAATAATTTGACTTTCTTGTAACGATCATACATTCGCGTCCCCTTTTGTCAGGGAGTGATCCCACCGGGTGTCAATCGATACAATTTGTGTTCTCATAAATGAGATCATCCGGTTAGGATCATCAAACTGTCTGTTCTCGCGCGCCCTCTACGTGTACGTACTGTATAAGACATGTCGTAATTCTAGCTGCGGCCAGTTTGTCGTACTCGGAATTTTCCTTTGCAAGTTTAACATTACTTATCAACGGAACTTTTATTGTTCACCTCAGTGTGATTGTCCATAAGCACAACTTTTTTGTCCATTTGCTTGGAATTGGTAAGTTTACGACAAAGTTGTATATTTTTCGGTGTTTTTCTGTCTATTTATTGTCAGTGTACCACACGCGTGTAAAACGCGTGCCCTCAGGCTCAAGAACAGGGCAGTAGAATGTTAAATGTACGTCAGTGCACGTACCGTACTACTACTAGCCTACTTTTGTTAATCTAATATTTTAGCGTAGAGCCTAGAGGGGTCTACAGATATTTTAGCGATTTGGGACCAGTCTGACCCTAAAACCTGCGAATACGGCATTAACGGTTGTAATTTTCTGAATTTTGATGGCTGTAAACAGTTAAAAATCGTTTTACATTGAACTTGCTGTAGATCTAGACTAGTCTAGTCTAGATCTAGGCCTAATTGCATATTCTAGAACTAGAGTAGATCTAGACATTTGCAAAGTAATTTGCCAAAAATTAGGGAAATAAGATAGGTAATAAACTCACAACTTCAGTGTCAAGTTCCTTTGAATTCCATTATCTATGGACGGTAATGGCGTAGACCCACTCTTAGGGCCATCTTATATGGGACTGTGTTGAACATTCACGGTTGCAGTAGGCCTAGGCCTAATCAAAACAAGATATCAAAATTTCTCTAATTTAATTTTCTCAAGTTTGATAGATTACCTGATTCATGGACACTTCAGCTCTTATTTGTGCCATAAATTTGAGGACTCAGAGTTGAAAATGAAATTTAGTAATTATTTTCCTCTCAAACTATGAAGTAGCAGGCAAAGGGTGTTACTGAAGGCTATTCACCCATAAAGACTATCTTGGAGTACAAGCTTATCTTCAGATAAGCTTGTACATGTATAAGTGGCGTAGACCTAGAGTATAAAATGACGTCACCTTGTGTCACGTGATGATGAGTTCGAAGTTTGCGAAAAATGAATTGGATATTATATAATTACAATCAAAACTAGACATACCATGTTTGTTACAGGTGGATTTGGTGGACGAGGAGGAGGACGCGGTTTCGGTGGACGCGGAAGGGAGGATTCGGCGGAGGAAGGGGACGAGGAGGTATGTCTTGAATTTTATTTTCACCATCTTCGAACGGTAGTTACTAAAGTAAGGACTTTGATGGATGAAAATTATCATCTATAGCGGAGGCATCATTTTCGACTGCATGCAGTCTAAGTTCCATCTAGTTAGTCTTATTGTGTTAATCAAAAGTTAAATAATTATTATTCTGTGTGTGTCGCGTAGTCCCACATACATCTTTCTGTGTACAGTGCTTGTAACTTTACCAAGACTGGGTCAAATCTCATCATTTTGATGATCCAGATCACACCAATAATTATATGCTAGCTGAGCAACCTTTTCTGATCGATTCCACAACGTTTTTTTCACAATGCAATCGCATGACCAAAACTGGTCTTTGCCTTTAAAGGTACTATGTCCCATTTGCAGGCCAACAAAATGAAAAGGTTAAATTCCAACAGCATTTGAAAGATAATACTAATTTAGAACTTCCCTAAAAAAGGGGCTTGAAAATGTCTTTAAGTTGGAAAATAACGACTATTAGTTGTCGAATCGACTTAAGAGCTATAGAGCCAGTAAATAATGGTCTGATTTTCAGACCATTGTACCGAATTGTCGTACATTTTATGCTGCGCAAAGATTCAATCAGTTTAATTTTGGCCAATACAAGCAGAAGTGGGATATTGATGTTAACAAATGCTCATATACCCTTTACAGCTCATTTTATGTACATGTATGTTATTTCCAAAGAAGAAAAAGCCAGTGAGTCACTCAATAGTGTCTGACAGTGAAGCTAGTGTAGCAAGTAAACAGGTTTCTTTGCATAATTTGAATATTAGGACACTGCTAACGTTTAAACTTCACAGATAGGACATACATGACATATTCATAATTCCTGTAAAGTTCTACAGAATTTGATGTTGGCTGCAAAAGGGAAATAGTATCTTTAAGCATTGAATGAGGGCTCACTATTTGTATTTATTTTTGTAATATAATCATTTTGGTATTTTTTAAATGCAATTGTTTTTTCTTCTTTTTTCTTTCAGGTTATTGACTGTTTTTCAGAGTTGCTGAGAGTTGCAGAGAGTAAGTTGATCTGCTTAAGAAGGCTCAAGTCAAGTAGTTTTTAAATTAAAGCTACGATGGAATGAAACAGATCTGCATAATTGGGAACATAATTGAACACGGAATAGGAAAGCGATGGCTTAATGAAATTTTCTATATAACATTTTTGACACTTTCGTAAGTATGTAACATAATTTTGTGGACAATTCTCAATACTCTTCCATTGGGTGTTGCCAAAATTTGAAGAGAATCCATGAATTATATAAGGAGTTGATCAAGAAGAACAAGTTTGTTTGTTTTGAAACACCTAGTGCAAATGAAAGATGTATTTTGATTTTAGTCCAATGCAATACATATAGTACAGGTGACCTTGCCTAAGTCGAACTTGGATAAGTCAAAAATTGCTATGGTTGAAAGTCTACACGTAGCCCAACCTGCTTTGTCCAAGTATTTTGTGACCGTCCGAAATCAAAATTTGTCTAAGTCAAAGCTATTTTATGGGTCCCAAAAGATTTGAGTTAGGCCATTAATTTTTTTTTACATGTTTAGCGTCCGCCCGCTTCATTTTTTTGGGGCCTCCTTTTTTTTTTTTAAATACAATTTTGATGATGGCTAGGTGGCTTTCAAAAGAATGAATGGAATCTTGATACATATTTGTACTGCCCTCATGCTATCTGAAAGAAAACTATCAGGGTGGATAATTAATGTAGGTGACCTTTGGGGAAAAATCAATTGTAGCATGTTAATTAATTAGCATCAAAAGTGCATACGGTAAAATAGTTTTATGCAATGGGGCCTTGATGGATGATATGTATGACATACTGAATTGTTATAATGAGGTTGGACTGTTTTATGAAATGTTTGAGTGACATCAAAGTATGCAAATTAGTTGTTACCAAAGTTGAATTTGTGATGGAATCTAACTTGGTTTTAATTATTTGTTTGTATTATATATTTTGGTCATGTTTTACTTGTACTTTTTATTTTTGTTTTGATGACAGGTGCTTTGGACTTTGACAGGGGCTTTGGACTTTGACAGGTGCTTTGAACTTTGACAGGAGCTTTGGACTTTGACAGGGGCTTTGGACTTTGACGGGAGAAAGTTTTTGGAGTGTAGGTATACCGAGTGTCTAAAAAAAAAAAGTTGAAACTTTTAAATATTGTGCCAAATAAAAAATGTGAAACATTCTCGGAAATTGTCACATGTATAGATGGGTGAAGCTCTCCTCTATCATATGATACCAACAAATCTGATAATTATTCATACTTGGATGAACACTGGCCATTTTGAAAGGGTATGAAAATTAGATTGTGCAAGATTTGGCTGTTCAATTAGCTGAGCGAAAAGTCCCCCAGCATAACAATTGTTAATGATCTGATGAATTTATGATTAATGACGATGGATATGGGTTTGTGCTGTGTATGATCTGTCCCACCTCTTGCCCCACCCCACCCAACTACATTTAAAGGAATATGAAATCCTGATTTTTAGTGTTATTGTGTTAATCAAAAGTTAAATAATTATTATTCTGTGTGTGTCGCGTAGTCTCATATACATCTTTCTGTGTACAGTGCTTGTAACTTTACCAAGACTGGGTCAAATCTCATCATTTTGATGATCCAGAACCTTTCGGTACACACCAATACTAATATGCTAGATGATCAACCTTTTCTGATCGATTCCACAATGTTTTTTTCACAATGCAATTGCATGACCAAAACTGGTCTCTGCCTTTAAAGGTACTATGTCCCATTTGCAGGCCAAAAATATGAAAAGGTTCAATTCCAACGGCATTTGAAAGATAATACTAATTTAGAACTTCCCTAAAAAGGGGGCTTGAAAATGTCTTTAAGTTGGAAAATAACGACTATTAGTTGTCGAATCGACTTAAGAGCTATAGAGCCAGTAAGTAATAGTCTGATTTTGAGACCATTGTACCGAATGGTCGTACATTTTATGCTGCGCAAAGATTCAATCAGTTTAATTTTGGCCATTACAAGAGAAGTGGGTTATTGATGTAGACAAATGCTAATGTACCCTTTACAGCTCATTTTATGTACATGTATGTTATTACCAAAGAAGAAAGCCAGTCAGTCACTCCATAGTGTCTGACAGTGAAGTCTAGCATGTTAACAGGTTTCTTTGCATAATTTGAATATTAGGAGTTAGGACACTGCTAACGTTTAAATTTCACAGATAGGACATACATGACATATTCATAATTCCTGCAAAGTTCTACAGAATTTGATGTTGGCTGCAAAAGGGACATAGTATTTATAAGCATTGAATGAGGGCTCACTATTTGTATTTATTTTTGTAATATATTCATATTGGTATTTTATGAAATGCAATTGTTTTTTTCTTTTCTTTTTTTATTTCAGGTTATTGACTGTTTTTCAGAGTTGCAGAGAGTAAGTTGATCTGCTTAAGAAGGCTGAAGTCAAGTAGTTTTTAAATTAAAGCTACGATGGAATGAAACAGATCTGCATAATTGGGAACATAATTAAACGTGGCATAGGAAAGCTATGGCTTAATAAAATTTTCTATATAACATTTTTGACACTTCCGTAGGTATGTAACATAATTTTGTGGACAATTCTCAATACTCTTCCATTGGGTGTTGCCAAAATTTGAAGAAAATCCATGAATTATGTAAGGTGTCAATAAAGAAGAAAAAGTTTTTATTTAAACACCTAGTGCAAACGTATAGATGTTTTTTGATTTTAGTCGAATGCAATACATATAGTACTTGGATAAGTCAAAAATTGCTATGGTTAAAAGTCTACATGTAGCCCAACCTGTTTTGTCCTATTATTTTATGATCCTTCTAAATCAAAATTTGTCTAAGTGAAAGCTATTTTATGGGTCCCATAAGATTTGAGTTAGGCCATTAAAAAAAATATACATGTTTAGCGTCCCTGCCCGCTTCCTTTTGGGGGCCGCCTCCTATTTTTATTTTTATTTTTTATTTATTTTTTTTACAATTTTGATGATGGCTGAGTGGCTTCCAAAGAATCAATGGAATCTTGATACATATTTGTACTGCCCTCATGTTATCTGAAAGAAAACTATCAGGATGGATAATTAATCTAGGTGACCTTCGGGGAAAAATCAATTCTAGCATGTTAATTTAGCATCAAAAGTGCATAAGGGAAGTAGTTTTTTGTCAAGTCCAGGGCCCTGTTGTATAAAACTATTGTATCTTTACAATCAATGGTATCTCTGCAAACTATGGTAATTACCATAGCAACACTGCTTGAAAGCTTATCAAAATCACGCAATCAATGGTATTTACCATAGTTTGCAGAGATACCATTAATTATAAAGATACAATAGTTTTATGCAATGGGGCCTTGATGGTTGATATGTATGACATACTGAATAGCTATAATGAGGTTGGACTGTATTATGAAATGTTTGAGTGATATCAAAGTATGTAAATTAGTTGTTACCAAAGTTGAATTTGTGATGGAATCTTATTTGGTTTTTTATTTTTTTATTACATATTTTGGTCATGTTTTACTTGTACTTTTTATTTTTGTTTTGATGACAGGTGCTTTGGACTTTGACAGGGGCTTTGGACTTTGACAGGGGATTTGGACTTTGACAGGGGCTTTGGACTTTGACAGGGGCTTTGGACTTTGACGGAAGAAAGTTTTGGAGTAAGTATGTAACATAATTTTGTGGACAATTTTCAATACTCTTCCATTGGGTGTTGCCAAAATTTGAAGAGAATCCATGAATTATGTAAGGAGTTGATAAAGAAGAACAAGTTTGTTTGTTTTTAAACACCTAGTGCAAATGATAGATGTATTTTGATTTTAGTCCAATGCAATACATATAGTACAGGTGACCTTGCCTAAGTCGAACTTGGATAAGTCAAAAATTGCTATGGTTGAAAGTCTACAAGTAGCCCAACCTGTTTTGTCCTAAATCAAAATTTGTCTAAGTCAAAGCTATTTTATGGGTCCCAAAAGATTTGAGTAAAGCTATGATCACAAATCAGAGCAGCGACCGACCGATCAGTAGCCTGCTCGGTCGCTGCTGGAATGTAGGCATCGCCCAGCGATTGTTGGAGAAGTCGAGCAGGCTGTAGAGCCCCAGCGATGCCTGGGCGGTGACCTGTCGATTTCCCGTCGGTGGCGGTCGATTTTAGGTAAAAACTGGGCGACGCGGAGCTTTTCGCGGTGTCCCGGCAGTGACCGACCGATGACCCTCCGATTGCGGGCGGTCTCCCACCAGCCACCGGCTGATTTGAAAGAAATTGCCTGGCGGCCGGCCAGTGATCGGCGGGGCTCCAAAATACGGTCGGTGCCTGGCCGTTCGCCGCCCGGGCACCGAACTAATCGAGCGATCGCCGCCGAGCAATTTAGGTCAAAAATCGAAGGCGCTAGGTCAAAGGCTGCCGACCTATTTTGGACTCGCCGCCCAGTGACCGACTGATCTCCCAGCGGCGACCGGCGGCGACTGCTCGACAGCCTTTGACCTAGAGGCTTCGATTTTTGACCTACATCGCTCGGCGGTGCACTCGATTAGGCGGCGTCAGGCGGCGACCGGTCGCCGAGCGATTTTAGGTAAAACTGGGCGAAATCGCGGAGCTTTTTCGCGCGATGTCCCGGCAGTGACCGACCGGTGACCCTCCGATTGCCGGGCGGTCTCCCACCAGCCACCGGCTGATTTTAAAGAAATTGCCCGGCGGCCGGCCAGTGATCGGCGGGGCTCCAAAATACGCTCGGTGCCTGGCCGTTCGCCGCCCGGGCACCGAACTAATCGAGCGTTCGCCGCCGAGCAATTTAGGTCAAAAATCGAAGTCGCTAGGTCAAAGGCTGCCGACCTATTTTAGACTCGCCGCCCAGTGACCGACTGATCTCCCAGCGGCGAGGCGGCGACTGCTCGACAGCCTTTGACCTAGAGGCTTCGATTTTTGACCTACATCGCTCGACGGTGCACGCTCGATTAGGCGGCGTCCGGCGGCGACCGGTCGCCGGCGATTTTAGGTAAAAACTGGGCGAAATCGCGGAGCTTTCGCGATGTCCGGCAGTGACCGACCGGTGACCCTCCGATTGCCGGCGGTCTCCACCAGCCACCGGCTGATTTTATAGAAATTGCCCGGCGGCCGGCCAGTGATCGGCGGGGCTCCAAAATACGCTCGGTGCCTGGCCGTTCGCCGCCCGGGCACCGAACTAATCGAGCGTTCGCCGCCGAGCAATTTAGGTCAAAATTCGAAGGCGCTAGGTCAAAGGTTGCAGACCTATTTTGGACTCGCCGCCCAGTGACCGACTAATCTCCCAGCGGCGACCGGGCGGCGACTGCTCGACAGCCTTTGACCTAGGGGCTTTGATTTTTTACCTAAATCGCTCGACGGTGCACGCTCGATTAGGCTGGCGTCCGGGCGTCGACCACCCGGTCGCCGAGCGTAGTCTGGGTGGCGAGTGAAAGTTAGCAGGCGCCGCCGAATTTTAACTCCGCTAAAGCTTCAGCAGCGACCGGCGATGCCTGAAAACGGCGGTGCCTGGGCGGCCGCCGCTCGGTGACCGGGCAAAATTGGCTAAAAACTCGCCGCTCGGCCGCCGAGCAGGCTACTTTTGGGTAATGTGACTACCGTATTTGCCGGCATAAAGGCCGCAGTATTAATGGAAGAGAAAATATCAAAAAGTCGGGGTGGGGCCTATGCGGCGAAAGAGTAATTTTTTTTTTTTTTTTTTTTTTTTTTTTTTCGATTTATGGCGCTATGCCTGGCAATGTCCCCCAGCTCAGTAATCAGTGTTTTGACTCACCACTCGGAAACTACAACAACAACACTAAAATTTGTCTGTCATTTTGGTTTGAAAGTAATCTTTCTAATAGATCTCAATGTGTAGTTTATAATAATAATTCCTCAATTTTTTTTTCTATAACAAATGGTGTACCACAAGGTTCTATCCTAGGTACTCCATTGTCAGAAATTTAGAGGATGCTATTCATATCATGCATGACTATTGATGTTTGGCATAGAACACAGTGCTTCTGTTAGGTGATATGATGAGGCTGGTGTGGGACACTTGGTATCATGAAGCCTTAGAGTCTGGACCTGTTTTTAATTTACATTAATGATCTTACACATTCTTCTACAACGACATTGTTACTATTATTTGTGACAAGTTAACAACTTTAACTGCACCTCGATGTAAAATGAAGGTCCTTCCCCGAGGTTTTTTTCGGGGTGCGGCCTAAACAGCGCTGCGGCCTTATCGCCGGCAAATACGGAATAGCATTAGGCCATTAATTTTTTTTTACATGTTTAGCGTCCCCGCCCGCTTCATTTTGTTGGGGCCTCCTTTTTTTTTTTTTTTTTAATTTTTTTTTACAATTTTGATGATGGCTAGGTGGCTTCCAAAAGAATGAATGGAATCTTGATACATATTTGTACTGCCCTCATGCTATCTGAAAGAAAACTATCAGGGTGGATAATTAATGTAGGTGACCTTTGGGGAAAAATCAATTGTAGCATGTTAATTAATTAGCATCAAAAGTGCACAAGGTAAAATAGTTTCATGCAATGGGGCCTTGATGGATGATATGTATGACATACTGAATTGTTATAATGAGGTTGGACTGTTTTATGAAATGTTTGAGTGACATCAAAGTATGCAAATTAGTTGTTACCAAAGTTGAATTTGTGATGGATCTAACTTCGTTTTATTTAATATTTTATATTTTATATTTTGGTCATGTTTTAGTTGTACTTTTTATTTTTTGTTTTGATGACAGGTGCTTTGGACTTTGACGGAAGAAAGTTTTTGGAGTGTAGGTATACCGAGTGTCTAAATAAAAAGTTGAAACTTTTAAATATTCTGCCAAATAAAAAATGTGAAATACACAGAGATTTACGGTAATACTGAATAATTTGATAAGAGATGTTAAAAACTCAACAACCCATGTGTTGTGATGCCAGGCAATGAGAAAAATTGTGTAATCAGGTTGCTCAGGCGCAGGCGCGTGTATCGTCTCGAGTGACGATCATCAGAGATATATATTGCTAGAGTGGTGTGGACTCTATCTCTATGGTCGCAGTTCAAGTAACAGCGATGTGTTACATGTAGATACCCACACCAACATGATATCTAGTACATCGTTAATGTGCATAATAATTTTAATGTGGATACATGCTAAAGTAAGGTTGGTAATAAGTCACTCTATTAAAAGCTGGAGATAATTTTAATGAAAAACAAACAATGCATATATATTTTTTTTCTTAAAAGTATTCTTTCATTACAAATATATGTGAAACTGTTATACAAAGTGGCATTATTAATGTATGTCCCATTTTTGTTTAAAATGGCTTTGAGCTTTACAATCTTTTTCTTTTTCTCCCTGTTCAAGCAATAGTGATGACAGTAGGAAGCTTTTGATGCACTTTGTAGGAAAACCAGAATTGCAGGGTGTTGTAAAATGGAAGGGGGTGGAGGTAGGGGTCTCAACATGTAAATGAGCATGTTATTTTATAGGAATCATGTATAGTGTCCCAAAATAACGAATTTATGTACATTTTGTGGATAAAAATGATTAATATCTGTATATATATATATATATATATATATGTATTGTAGCATAATCTTACCTCACAAGCGTTAAAATTTTGCCTTCTGAAAGATGGATGATGCTCCTTTTCATTTTAACAAACCTTTTAATATTTACCCCCTCTCGTTACAGGTGTCTGGCTGTCACTTATGTGTTTGTGTTTGTCTCCTGGAAATTTGATCTTTTCAGGAAAAGTAATTGTTTTATGTTGACATCTTTTCATTGTATACATTTGAACCAAAGAACCTTCATCTCACCTCTTTTCCTAATCTCAGAAGAGATCCTGCTCTCAGAAGAGAGTGTCCCACACTCAAGAAGGGTGTGCGTCTTTATCCATTTCATCACATTTCACCCACGGAGACCGTGGTAGAGTTGTATAAAGAATCCACAGAAGAAATAACTGAAAAGAAAAGAAAAAATCTGAAAAGAAAACAGGAACCAGGTGAGACTCCTGGATATATAATCAATAACAGGAACCAGGTGAAACTCCTGGATATATAATCAATAACAGGAAGCAGGTGAAACTCCTGGATATATAAGCAATAACAGGAACCAGGTGAGACTCCTGGATATATAAGCAATAACAGGAACCAGGTGAAACTCCTGGATAAATAAGCAATAACAGGATCCAGGTGAGACTCCTGGATATATAAGCAATAACAGGAACCAGGTGAGACTCCTGGATAAATAAGCAATAACAGGAAACAGGTGAGACTCCTGGATAAATAAGCAATAACAGGAACCAGGTGAAACTCCTGGATAAATAAGCAATAACAGGGACCAGGTGAGACTCCTGGATAAATAAGCAATAACAGGGACCAGGTGAGACTCCTGGATAAATAAGCAATAACAGGGACCAGGTGAGACTCCTGGATAAATAAGCAATAACAGGGACCAGGTGAGACTCCTGGATAAATAAGCAATAACAGGGACCAGGTGAGACTCCTGGATAAATAAGCAATAACAGGAACCAGGTGAGACTCCTGGATAAATAAGCAATAACAGGAACCAGGTGAGACTCCTGGATAAATGAGCAATAACAGGGACCAGGTGAGACTCCTGGATAAATAAGCAATAACAGGAACCAGGTGAGACTCCTGGATAAATAAGCAATAACAGGGACAGTGTGTTAGAAAAACAAACAGGCTTGATAGGAATAAATACAATTTATCAAATTACAGTTTTGAGAAATAAAAGGCAAGTTTGCAAAAGTGGGAAACAAACTTGGGATATTTTCAGTTGTAAGGATACAATAAAGTGTGTTTGCTTACAAAGAACTTTGGGTGAGCGTATTGGAAATTCATTAACCAGTGATAAGATTAATTAATCAGAAGAAAAGCAGGATATTTGATCGTTTACAGATTTTTTTCAAAAGGAAGTAAGCGTGGTAAAATTGAAAAAGGAGTAGGGAAAATTGAAGAAAGAAAAGAAGGTTTAGAAATACAAGTGAACTTGAGTAGTTGGATAGAAGATATTTGATTACAGAGGTTTTTAAGTTAAAAGAAAAAGCAGTGAGTTTGAAAAATTACAAAGAGAGTGAGTAAAATTGAAGTCAAGAGAACAAGTAACCTTGAGTAGTTTGAAAGAGCATATTTTATTACAGAGAGGTTTTTTTAAAGAAAGGAGTAAGCTTTAAATTTCAAAGAGTGAGGACGATTGAAGAGAGTAAGGTTCAAAAGTTTATAGAGTTAGAAAAAAAAAAGGAAGTGACTGATAAATTATACATACTGAAGTCAAGTGTGGAGAATTGAAGAGAATTAAGTGCAGAGATACAAGTGGGCTTGAGTAGTTGCAGAGAGGGTATTTGATCATTCACAGATTTTGTTTAAAAAATCCCTGATAAATTACAAAAAGATTGAGGAAAATTGAAGTAAGAGGAAACGTAAATACAAGTGAGCTTAGGTGGTTGGAAAGAAAATATTTGATTAGAGAGTTTTAGAATAAAAGACCGGAACTTGGTAAATTACATATTCGTGAGGAAAATTAAAGCCAGAGAACAAGATTGAGAAATAAAGTGGGCTTAAGAACTTTGATAGAGGATATTTGATGACACTTTTTTTTTTAATTTAAGAAAGAGGTAAGCTTGATTAATTACAAAAGCGTGAGAAAAGTTGAAGTAAGAGAATAAAGTCCAGAACTTACAGAGTTTAGAGAAAAGGAGGTGTCTTTGATAAGTTGAACATATTAAAAAAAAAGAAATAAAGGGTGAGGAAAATTGAAGAGAATAAGGTTTAGAAATACAAGTGGGCTTGAGAAGTTGCAGAGAAGGTATTTTATCATTTACAGAGTTTT